>JAPPVO010000031.1:59593867-60150533 GCA_030407325.1 Camellia japonica
GGGTGAAATTCCCAAAACTGCGCGTATATATATAAATGGGTGCCAATTCCCTCATATGAAAATTCCATAAAATGGAAAAATTGAAGTGCTTGTGTATAAATGGGTACCGATTCCCTCGAATGAAAATTTCGTATAATGATAAAATTGAAATGTTTGTGTAATAATTGTGTTGATTGAGAACCACTGAGTTGTAGCCTCAGTTTGGTCTCTAAAATGTAATGAATTGGCTCATGAATTGAGATGAAATAAATTAACTAGAAATGAATTGTCATGAAATGAAGTAAGACTAAAATGACTTGAGGTGTATCTTTGGCCTGGCATTTCATTATTGAAAGGTGTATCATTTGTTTACCGAGCTTAAGACAGGTAGAGTAGAACTTATTTATCATTATTGTCTCAATGTATCTGTGTATATTATGGGTTATGATGGTTATGGTTCTGGAAGGCCGAGTTGCCTCATTCGTTGAGTAAATAGTTGTTGGTTGCTTCTTGTTTTCCCTTTGTACTGAATGTATATATGTACAGATATGAGTGTGTTGGAAATAGACGTAAGTACTGTATTGAAATTGTGAATAATGTGAAGGACATCGAATACATATGAACATGTTTCAAAAAGATAAATTAGGTGTACGTCCGGAAGGTGGCAGAAAACGTAATGGGCTTTGTGAAATTGTTTTCATGAACTTGTTATTGTCATATGAATTTTCGAAAAAAGGTAACAAGAAGAAATAAAAGTAAATTGCTTATGTTGTTAAACGAAATGAATGATTTTGGGAAAAGTTCCTATATAAGTATATTTCTGTATAAACCGTCTGTAGACACCCTATTTTTGACCGTCCTCAAGACTTGGACGTCACCGCTTGAACACTCGGTGATCATCCATGTTTGTGTTCGTCTTGAATTCCCGGAGGTCTCAGTTGCGCGCCTTGCCTCAGGATCTCTCGACTCGACTGTTTTGTGTCTGGTTTTGCACCAAACACTTGTGTTTTGCCTTGAAGGGGCAGGGAATGCCTTGTGAGGCATCCCCACACATCACCGGCCATGGCTTGAGGCCACCGGCCAGTGATTTTATGCCATCGGCAATGTATATTGCCGGTCGGCATTCTTTGTTGCCGATCGGCCATTTATTTTGCCAAAATGGCAATTTTGGATGGCCGATCACTGTTCATCTACTTTTAGTAGATATTTTGTGCCAGCTGTGATAGCTGGCACCCACTCTCTTCCCCTCCATACACGTGTATGGAGGGATTTCCCTCTTGGATGGCTTGTTTTGGAAGCCTTACAAGAGGGAGTTGCCTATAAGAAGAGGCTTCCTCTCTTGGCATTAGGGTTACAAAAAATTCAGAGGGAGCTCTGGATTAGGGTTAGGGTTGATACATATTTCCTATCTCTATATCTCTCTCTTGTGTGTGTCTAGTGTGTGTTTGTTCATAGTATTGAACACAAACACCTACCATTACACCTTCCCTTGGCTACTAAGGTTCTAAGAGGTTGTTCTCAAGGTTCTTGGGTGGTTTTGACCTTGGAGGAGCGGCTGGTCCACCACTTTTGAAGAAAGTCTACAAGGGTAAGAAACTAGTCCCTTTTTACCCCATTTTTGCATACTCCTTTTGACTACCTTACATCTGTTTTTGAGCTTAGTGTATAACATAAAAACGTTCTGTTTTTAGGCCCTCTAAATAGTTGTTTAAGGTTGCTTCAAGCTTTGGGGTTGTTTGACCCCTCTTAAGCCTTGAGAGGTTCTATTTTGTGCCATTTTGAGTGAGCTCCGAGACCTTGGTGTTTGGGCCTCCTCACCACTGAAATCTTGAGGGATTTCAGAGGTGAGGATGGTGCCTTGAGGTCCCAAGAAGGAGAGGGCCACCCCGTCTCCTTGTTGTCCTTGAAAAGGGACCATTTTTGTTTCTTGAGGGAGCATCATGTTTGAGTGTATGTTGATCATGCCTTAGCTGTCTTTTATGCTTATTATGCCATGATATAGCATTGTTTTAAGTTGGTTTTGGTACACCATGCTTGCTTAGCATACATGCCTTGTAATGCCATGTTTAGGCCTTAACATGCCTTAGGTTGTAAACCCTTGTTCTAGCATGTTTTAGGCTTAGCTTTGTGAAGCTTTAGTGCATGTTTTTGTATGCTTTAGCTCTGTTTTAAATTGCTTTAGTCATACTTGCCATGTATTGCATAGCCCCTTTGCATTGTGAGCTTATAGGCTTTAAGTGTGTGTGAGTATGGAGCATGCTTTACTTGCTTTGATTTGATGAGTTGGAACCATTTTCCATGTCATTTCAGTCCACTTAGTATGCTTGCATGCTTGCATTTCATGGTCCCTTTGATGTGTCAAAAGGTTGTGCCTTGTGCTCTATGTTTGGTCATTGTGCATGCTTTTGAATTAAAGTCATTTAGATGCCATCTAAGTGGTCTTTTGGGCTTTGTTTTATGTGCTAAAACTCTGTTTTGGGTCATTAAATTCATGCCATGTTTGGTCTTGCTAAGTGTGGTCCAACACCCCTTTAGCTTGCCTTGAATCTTGGACTTTGCTTGCATGCTTTGATTGCCTTGTTTGGGTTGGTTTGGCACCATGTTCTCGCATGATTTTCAACGCTTAATTTGTATGCTAGTTGCCCATGTTATGCCTCTTTCAAGTGTGCTTGAGAGTTGCCCTTTTGTGCTTAAGTGTTAGCCCTTTAACATGTGCATGTGTGTGTGTGTGTGTGTGTGTGTGTGTTGGCCTTCATGTTTGAGCACCTTGGCCACTGTTTTAGGCCTAGTAAGGGCTACCTAAACCATGTTTAAGTCCATTCTTTGCTTGTTTGCATCCTCCTCTTGCATGTTTGCTTGCATATTTGCATAAATGCATTGCATGTCCATGTTGCATGCTAGTTCACATGCCTAGGTTGCACTCCATCTAGCATGCATGCCTTGTTCCTTGATTTGGTGATCGGAATTGGGCCTTTGTTTGTTGGTTTGCATTGCATTTGAAATCAACATGCATAACTTGGTCTCTTGGGCCATCACGCATTGAAATGCGCGATTGATGGTCTGAGAACCAAGGACCATGTCCCTTTGAGTCATAAACATGATAAGGGGTGTGATTGGTGCATACATTGCTTAAAATGCATTGCCATGCTATGCCTTGCCCTCTGCTGCTGTCAATTACAGGTTCTGCAGGCATTCTTGGCCGACCGACAATGTTCAGTGCCGACCGGACATGAATTGGTGGCCGATAGCTTCATTTACAGCCGATGATCATATCCTATGGCCGGTGGCCATTCTCCTCAGCCGGTGGTCTTTCCCAATGTCCAGAGAAGCATCTCTGAGACTTTGGCAGTCTTCAGAGGAGCATAGCAGGGAAAACAGAGGCAGCTTGTGCATGGCAGTGGACTTCCGAGCAAGACCTGAGCACGCGTGCATTGGACCCTCTTCCCGAGGCCCCCCTTTTATTACTTTTCTTAGCTTAGTTAATTTGTTAATTAATTAGGTGATTTGTAATAATTAATTAGCTTGCGAGTTAGTTAATTTGTATTATTCTTTCGATCCCTCCGAACGAGGGCGAATTTGTAATAAGTGTGGGTGCGTGTGTGTGCATGTCTTCCAATCCCCCACTTCTTTCTCCCTTTTACTTACCTACTTTGATGGTTAGTATTAGGACATGTTTAATTTAGCATACCTCATGTTATGCATGCGTGCATCATTCATCAGTCTTGCATGCACCGGGCTCGACGCATCATGCTAACTGCATTAGTATTTCAAATCTAACTTGAATACATGATGTTTGTGCATTTCACATGTCATTTCTAGATTAGCCGAGCCTATTCTAGTGACATTTTGTATGCGATGCATTAGCCACTTAACATGGACTTGGGTCATACATGTTTGCTAACTAGTTTATTGTTTTGGCGTGGAGTACGATGTAAGTGTTTTTATGCTTTAGCATACCGCATGCGTGTGGATGTTGACATGATAGCATGCTTACCATGTGGCTAGATGCTTATGTGTTATAAACTGCCTGAATGCCTGTGGGTGAAGGTTGGATTGTTTGAGTTGGAATAGCTCATTGAAATCCGTGCTTTAGCCTACTTGCGAGTAGCAAATTCCAAAACATTTTCAAAACAAACGGATATGCAATGCTTATTTCCAAATTAGGCGATCTAGTCTATACTTTTGTGTTGTGCGCACCACATAGTAATTCTAGCTAATTAATCGGAATAAGAACACATAACGTTTTCAAAAACGGATATCATGGTTAGTAGAGGCCGAGCTTCGGATCGGACGAGAGGGGGTGCTCATAGCTGACCTTCCCGGATCGTACCCAAGTTCCCGAGCCGAGGTAACTTTAGTGATGACAGACACGTGGCCTTTGGCACCGAGTCAGGGTTTCCGAAATTCCCCTAAAATAAAATATTTAGGTGGCGACTCTGTATCTGGCGAAGCAGTCCATGTTTGGCACTTCTTTCAAAAATCTGTTTTCTCAAAACGATTTGTCGGATTTGGACTCTTCGGTTCAGATTATGAAATGTGAGACAAATCGAGTCCGAGCTATAGCCGGGGTCCCTCGCGGACGTGCTACACCGTCACATTATGTATATGATATGATTTAAAGCATTTATGATCATAGCTATTTGTATGTTGTTATTGTTTAGGATCATAATGGGATCCCTACTGGACTTTATGTTCATCCCACGTTGTTAATCTTTTTTCAAGTGAACGTCAAGAAGGGTTTCAAGATCGAGAATCTTCTTTATGTGTTAGCCACGAGGCCTTTTATTTGTAGGTGGAATGCTATTGATGTAAAAAGGGTTAAACCCTTTCCTTTAATTTAAAAGATGTAAGCCTATGGGCAATTTATTTTTTTTATCTCATGTTGCATTCATTTCATATTCGAATGAGAGAATCTTTAATAATGGTACTCATTATTGTATTGAACTTCTGCACATGATCTCTAAAATTGTGTTATAATAATGGATTTGGTAATGGTATCTATTGGCATAAAAAGCGGGGCGTGATAGCTAAAGTTTTTTCAACAAATATTACACTTTTAGGGATGGAATACATTTGTCCCTAAAAAGCTGATTTTTTGTAGTGGACACCATCTAACACTATCAATAAAAAATAATTAAATTTTCTAAATTATTCGTACTTCATTAGCTAGGGGTGGAAAAATGACTTGTGGTTCATGGGCGGCTCGAAGCCCGTCCGCGACCCAGGATGGGCCTGGCTCGAGCCCAGCTCTGGGCACTAGGCCTAGGCTTGAGCCTTTATTTTGAGGCTCAGTCCGTGGCCCAACACATCAGCCCGCTTAAGGCCCACTCAAAGCCCCGACCCATGGCTCAACCTGCTTGGCCTGCCCAGTGTTATTTTTGGTGAAAAAGAATAAAATTTTATATTCTTTTTCCAATTTTTCATTTTATTTTAAAACTAGCTTGGTAAATAAAATGAAAAAAAAAAACAAGGCACTCAATTTATAAATCCAAATTTAAATTCTCTTTGTTTAAAGACATTATGTACCACAAAAGGACCAAAATACCCTTCACTACTTTCGCAAAAGGCCTCGCTCACTCTCGCATTATGTCCCTCATTCTTGTCTCACTCTCATCTCTCTCTCTCTCTCTCTCTCCTCCGATCGGAGATGGCGATTGGGCGACAAGGTCGGAGATGCCCACACCGACCGTCCCCTCCACCATAGCAGTTGTTTAGCCTCTCTTTCAACCTCTCTCTCTTTTCATCCGTCTCAAATCCAAATTTGGACTTTGCTATAATCAAGGCTGTGCCACCGCCATCTCCGCCCCCATAACTTCCGCCGTCGCCGTATAGTTTTAAGGTATAACTTGTGTGCGATGGTCGTGTTGTCCTAAACTATAATTTGATACTAGATTCTCTAATCTCGAAGCTCCTGTGTCTTCTTTCTCTTCTTCAATATCAAGGTACATATTTGATCTCGTAACTATAGTGTGGGGCTTTGGCGTGGAGTACGATGTAAGTGTTTTTATGCTTTAGCATACCGCATGCGTGTGGATGTTGACATAATAGCATGCTTACCATGTGGCTAGATGCGTATGTGTTATAAACTGCCTGAATGCCTATGGCTGAAGGTTGGATTGTTTGAGTTGGAATAGCTCATTGAAATCCGTGCTTTAGCCTACTTGCGAGTAGCAAATTCCAAAACATTTTCAAAACAAACGGATATGCAATGCTTATTTCCAAATTAGGCGATCTAGTCTATACTTTTGTGTTGTGCGCACCATATAGTAATTCTAGCCAATTAATCGGAATAAGAACACATAACGTTTTCAAAAACGGATATCATGGTTAGTAGAGGCCGATCTTCGGATCGGGCGAGAGGGGGTGCTCATAGCTGACCTTCCCCGATCGTACCCAAGTTCCCGAGCCGAGGTAACTTTGGTGATGACGGACACGTGGCCTTTGGCACCGAGTCAGGGTTTCCGAAATTCCCCTAAGATAAAATATTTAGGTGGCGACTCTGTATCTGGCGAAGCAGTCCATGTTTGGCACTTCTTTCAAAAATCTGTTTTCTCAAAACGATTTGCCGGATTTGGACTCTTCGGTTCAGATTACGAACCGTGACACAAATCGAGTCCGAGCTGTAGTCGGGGTCCCTCGCGGACGTGCTATAGTTTCTGGCGACTCTGCTGGGGAGTTAGAGAGCCTGACTCGAACTCGTGATATCCTGTTTTGACCACACTTTTGTGTTTCTTTGCATTGCATGTGCATTGGTGCGCCTAGGACACCGTGTTTGCCATCTGCCATTCCTGAACGGTTTACCGGAGGCTTGTCTTGTCAAGGCATGACCATAAGGCTGATCGGTCGTGGGCTCTGACAGCATGGGAACACAAACCCCGATTTTACCAGGGCACCCTTTTTGACCATTCGACCTAGTACATATTCGGAAACCATAGTGACCATTCCAAGCTAGGACAGGTTGCTTACCCGATGTTAGGTTGTTTGAAACCGCTGCGTGCGTAGTGAAACCATAGCTCCTAACAAAATAGGACAGGGAAACCCTATCCCAACATAGGGATGTTTTGGCTCTCTTTATTTGCTATGTGCTTTTAGAGTGCATCTCTACATGAACGTACATATCAGTTTGCAAGTTTGAGTATCAGGCCCAAGGGCACCAGTATCAGTGTTGTTGAGAAATCAGTTATCTGCGGGTATCAAGTTCAGTTTTGGGAACAGTGATTCTGGGGAACAGTGATCAGCAGTAGAGTGCAGTTGTTCGGCTACACCTGTGTTTGATCTGTTTGGGCTGAAATGCTGCTTGTTTTTCCTTTCAGTTCAGAGTGTTCAGAGAGTTAATAGAGAATAGCTAGTGTTCCCCCTTGCTGAGGCAGGACTTATGATGATGCAGAATTCAGAAGAGATTGTGGTTATGACAGCCACGCCAGATCAAGGGATCACCCTGCGGGATAAAACCAATGTTGATGTATCGCATCCGCCCAGGTCGCCTGTCGGGCACCCAATCTGGACCCCTCAGTTGTATCAGGCTCGCGAGCCCACTACATTCGAATTAATGGGAATGATAGGGGACCTCCAGAGGTCTGTGGCGGATCTCGCTTACGGAATGTCAGCCTCGCCACCAGTTGCACCATATGCCGGAAGTTTCGTACCCCAGGAGCCCCCGCTACTGGGGCGAATTGTGATCGAGCTTAGCCAACCGGAGATGGCCTCCAACTATAACAATGACGTATCAACATCAACCTAAACCCTTGATCAGGCTGAGGCCAGAGGTAAAGACAAAGTCCAGGCAGATGCCGATCCCATTGAACAACTGCTGTGGGCAGTCGAGGCTTTGAAAGCCGGGGGGATGAACAAGCAACAAACATCCGCGGTTGTGCCCAAAACTATGGATGATGTTTTTCCCACCCCGATCGAGGGTAGTTCAAGCCAGTCAGAAAATCGAGACAGGCCCCGTCATGCCAGAGCAGTTCCTCCTATTCCCAACCCTGTACCCGGGAAAGATCAGAAAGTAAAGGCAGTGCCTGCTGACCCGTTCGCTAGTGCATCTAGCAAGAATACCCAGACTTCAAAGTACCTACCCCGAGGGCGCAGGCCCTTTCACGCTCTTTACATGCCGCTATCTAAGGCACTTCAGATCTTGGCCGAGAGGGGGCATCTTAAGCCCCTTGAGCCTAGGCCTCTCCCCAGTCCTCTTCCAGCAGGCCATGATGCTACTCAATACTGCGCGTACCATCAGCAGACCGGCCACCCCACCGATAATTGTTTCTGCCTCCGTCATGAGGTGCAAGACTTGATCGACAACGAGGTTATCCTCCCACCCACTTCAGCGAAGTCCGTTACTACCCAGCTATTGGATTTTGAGGATACTGCGAGTATGTGATCAGGGATGGGCCACATTTAGGCGGTGCCCGGCATTTTGATGTGGCGTCTGGACGCAATTTTGAGCATCTGCGAATGCTAGTCTTGTAAATTCTGGCTCAGGTATCGAGTCAGTCTTCTGTTCCTTTTTGAACCTGTCTCATTGTCGTGAGTCAGTCCTTTTTGTTTAAGGGTCTGTCTTGTTGTAGCAAGTCAGTCCCCTTGTATAGAATACCGGGTGATTCCAGGGTTGTTGCCTCGAACACCGCTTTTGTAATTATCCTTTTGCTTTCTTTTTGAGTCAGTCTCTGCTGTGGAGCCAATTACATCCGGGAAATCTGAATGAAACAGCTGCGGCTATCATGTTTCCATACTTATCAATCGTGTTGAGCTAGTTGTGCCAGAGGATTTGAATGGAACGGCCCTGCATTCTACCTGCTCTTCTGTGCCCTGAAAATTATTGCATTGACCTAAGTTTTTCAAAACCCCTTTAACACCGCGGTGACAAAAAAACAGAGAGGAAGGAATTTCTCGGGTTTTGCAAAACCTTGACCAAATTGAGAGAAAGAGAGGCATGCTAAGCCCTTAATGAATGAAATCATGCTTGTCAGCGTGAGTACTGAGAAGGACCCTGGCTTGATCCAGACTGGTTCTACACTATCTTCGGCGCGAGCGATTTGTCGTTTCTTTAAAAAAAATTCAAAAACAAAATGTTTTGCGCGATCCTGCGAAGACTTGTGTGGAATCGCTCCTGAGATTCTGCAGCCTAGGATCGCTCTCAACCTCAAGATTCGACCTGCTTGTTTTGAACCTCGAACTCATTCAGAACATTCAACGGTCAACTATCAGAGGAGGCCCGTGTGGCCAGTTTTGAAGCAGCCCTCGAACAAGAGGCACCAAAATCAAATCAAAAAGATTAGATCTCACCAGAAGAAGCTTGTGGAGCAACCGTGATGGATTCTTCTGCAAATCATTGCAACAGCCGTTATCCTGGATACAGAGGGGCTTCAACTTCAAAGACCATTTGGCATGGACTTGTTACACTTTTACCCTTTGAGAGGCTCGCTGGGCCGAAAACCCAGAAGGGCAACCCAGGAAAAAGTTAGAGCAAGAGAAAAAAAAATAATACAAAAAAAAATATACAAAAAATGCAAAAAAAAAGAGAAAAGAAAAAAATATATATATATACAAAAGAAAAAAGAAACAGCAAAAATTGAAAGGAAAAGAGAATGAAAAGAAGCTCGCAAGGTCGAAAACCCGCATCGGGCACCTTGGCAAAAGTTAGAGCCTGAAAAGTAAAGGTTAAAATACCCGAGTGTACCTTAACCGGAACTACGTAAGGCTTGATTCCCATGTTTGGGATACGTAGGCAACTTCATCCTGAAATCCAGCCCCCAACGCTTTCATAGCATCTCAGCCCATGAAATGGTTTTGATCACCTTTGCCTCCTCTACATCCGATAGTCCGACTGTGACAATCGGAACCACGAAGTCAACTTCCTCTGGAAGTCCAGTCACCGATGCTTTCGCAGTGACTGTGTCCATATATTGGTTTTTGATCATCTTCGTCTCCTCCGTACCCGAGAGTACGCTTGCAATGATCATCACCGATGAGGATTGGCTTACAACATGCTGCGACATCATCCAAACAAGGGGCAACTTTCCGTTGCCATGCGTTGCCGTAAGTTGCCCTGAATTGCCGTCCAAACCAGGGGCAACTTTCCGTTGCTATGTCCCCCTCCCCCTTTTAGCCAGGGACAATTTTCCATTGCCTCTGATCCGAGGTTGCGCATCTCAAGAGTAGGCTCCATGCTTGTTAAACATTGGCCGTTTGCAAAAATAGTTTTTGAAAACTTTTTACTGAGGTTAACTATTTTCTCGAAAACTATTCCATTTTCCAAAAGCTGGACCTTTTCTTGGACCCAAAAAAGGGAATTTTTCAGTGCTTATAGCCTGACTTGCATGGTTTTCAAATCAAAAATCGAACAAGTGTGTTAATCCGACTCTCATTTTGGTCAAAATTGTTTTAGTAGAAAACCAAAACAAAAAAATGGTCAAAATGATGAACTAGGGGCACAGTTGAGTCAGGCATTCTGTCTTTCCCCTGTCGTCAACATACTTGCCAGGAGGGCACTCTACCCACAAGAAGAAATAGCTGTGAGCTTACGGCATTGGGCATGAACCCGCAACTTCCTATTCATTCATCAATCACCTTGGGGAGGGATGAAAAATGAGAGAATAAAGAATAGAGAGGCGTGAGTTGAGAGAAAAGTAAGAAAAAGGGTTTTGAGAGAAAAAAAAAAAAAACCGAGCCTGAGGGCCGAGTGATGTGAGAATCACAAATCAGAAAGGGTGGGAAGTGTACCCGGAGGAACTGGCTCCTCGAGATTTGAGGTCTTTCGTTTTGTAAACATGTCCGTGTGTCGTGTCTTTCGTTTTGTTCACCTCAACTTTTGTTTTGGGTCTTTTCCGAGCGTGTCTCGTTGTGACTAGGTCGTGTACCTTTTGTCGAGTCTTGTTCATTTCTTTCTGTTGTAGGCTCAATACCCAGGTTTGAAAAACCCTTTTTAAGTTTAAATTCAAAAAATCGCTTGTGCTCCGAATGCTGTGCCATTCTCTACATTTATGCCAAACAAGAGAAGAAAGAGGAAAATTTGGGGCATCTGAGTGTGTTTCAATTTTAGCCGGTTCAGCTTTCGTAGTCCGTCTTGTCAGATTGGGGCTGTTTGTTCAGGGTTTGCTGTGCGCAGAATGAACCGAGTGTGGTGTCATGGGCTGTATGCAGACTAATTCCCAACAGAGTATGGGCTGTGCGTTCAGGTTAAGCAGTGTGTAGCTTGGGCTGTTTTGTTATGGGCCGGTTGGTTATCTGATTATTACAATACAAGTGTTCAAATTTCAGACAACAAATCAATCCCATTGTGATGTGGTGTAGCATGAGGCAATGCAATGCAATACATGAGATATAAAAAAATGTAACACTTTTTCAGATAAAAAGTTCGTTTCATTTCATAATCCTTTTCAAGTACAAAGTTCTGAAGAAAACAAAAACCTGCCTGCGGCAGTGCAAGATACTAGGGCTACCAACAAAAAAGAAGAAAAAAGAAAAAGTACAAAAAAGAAGAAAAGCAGCAATTTGGATCATCATCAGTAGTCTCGGGCCCAGGGATCTGTGCTCGCCCTCATCCTGGACGAAGGTCCAGGGGCATCGTCATCAGCATTGCCATCTGAGCCTGAGTCTAAGTCGTCTCTAGCCTCCTCAGATGACTCGGCCTTTGCCTCGGACTCATCGTCATCATCAGGGGTCGGCGCCCGAGAGCTACTCCCGACATGAACACGCCCCGCCCTGGTACGAGGACGTACAGTATCTCCACGCCCTCCTCGAGCAGGAATAGAGGGCCTAGCCGGAGTACCACCCACCGGAGGAATCTGGAAAGGAGGCTGAAAAGCATAAAAGGAAAATACATCAGAATGCTGTGAGCAGTTTATCAGAGCAGAATGCAATGTATGAGTACAGTGTGTGAATGCCGAGAGCAGCTTATCAGTGCAGAATGCAGTGAGCAGTTTATCAGAGCAGAATGCAATGTATGAGTACAGTGTGTGAATGCCGAGAGCAGCTTATCAGTGCAGAATGCAGTGTATGAGTACAGTGTGTGAATGCCGTGAGCAGTTTATTAGTGCAGAATGCAGTGTATAAGTACGGTGTATGAATGTCGTGAGCAGTTTATCAGTGCAGAATGCAGTGTATAAATACAGTGTATCAGATGTTGTGAGATCAGTATGCCAAGTGTTGTGTCGTGCATCAGATTACGCGAATCAGTTTATGTATGGTTTGAGACCGTCGTCAGAAGAACATACCGGAATACTATAGAGGGCCAGGAGGTCGAAGGTCCGCTGTAGCATCTCCATCATGGAGGCATTCAACTCCAGGGACTGCCGAGTGTACTCGGAGGACGCCTGCAAAAGTATTAGATGCATCAGTATTCTGCGAAATATCAAATAAACTGAAATGAACTGCCGATGCAAGATGCAAAATGAAGTAATACATACCGGAGGCAAGTCGTGGAAGCCGACTAACTCGTGATCAGCCGGGGGAGAAGCAAAGGGGATCTGGTAGGTTGCCCCACCCTGCCCTCTGTATGTCAGTGAAGTGGGCAGAGCAGGCCAGCCGGTCCCCCGCCCTCTCTGAACTCCAGCCCTGCCACGGACTCGAGCTCTCCTCGACGCTCCTGCTCTAGCCCCCGCTCCCGCTCCAGCTGCCGGCGCCGCTGGCCTCTCCCTCTCAGCTCGGCGACCACCGCCCAAGGGTCGCATAATGTAGGTCCGGACGTACTCGGCATAGTCGCCCTCGCCTCTGTGACACTCTGCACCCCAGCCGACGGTGTAGTCCCTCATGTGCTCAAGGGACAACCCCTCTGTATGCCTCATATGTGTAGGAGGCAGACCCGGAACTATCTGCTCTGGTAAACCCAGGGTCTGGCGCAAGAAACGCTCACCCAGGTACCAAGCCCGACAGGCCGGGCCCTCCAACAGAATCCTGAGGCGGGCCGTCTCCTCAGCACCCTCATAGTGGTCTCTCATCTCAGCCGGCAACGGAGCCCAGGGCTGCGAGGTGATCTGCCAGTAAATATGCAGTTTCTTATCTATCTGTTATCGAAAATACAGTGCTAAGCGAAGCCTAAGCAAATTCTAAAGTTGAACATACCTCTGCGGCGGTGATGGTGTCGAAGTAGCGGCGGAAGAAAATAAAAGACTCCCGTGGTCTTCGCACGCATCGCACATCAAAGCGATGAGAAAAGGGGACGTCGAGTGGAGTCTCCACATCAGGTACTGGGGCAAGCCTGGGAAAGTAGGCATACACCCACAACTGCAGAACAGATATAAGTATGACTATCATATAAAGCAGAATACGAAATAAAGCAGAGACAGCGGAGCCGTGTGTTGTGCAGTGTATTGTGCAGAATGTACAGTGTGTGCAGTGTACAGTCAGTAAAAAAGTAGAATAATGTGTGTCGTGTGTGTAGTGTACAGTCAGTGTGGGGCAGTGTACAGTGTGTGCAGTGTACAGAATACAGAAAGCAGAAAGCAGAAATATAAAAGGGGAAGAAGATGTACCTCCCAAGCTCGCCAGTAACCGCCAAGAAGTTGTCCGCTGAGGCGGGAAGAAGAGCTCATGTAACCATACAATGTGGCCAAGCCTGCGCCACCCCAGTCATAACGGCGGATCCGCCTGACATCCACCAGTGCGCTCAACAGACATAGAGACACGGTGTTCGCCCGATCGGCGAAAAGGGTTGTCCCGAGCAGAAACATGATGAAGCCCGGCGCATACTGCTCCACCTCCTCTGTGGTCATCTGTGCCTCCTCCGCCAAGGCTGGCTGAATCCGGAAGTGGCTTTCAAACCACGAGTACCTGACAAACCCTGCTCGAGCGAGGGGAGGCTGAGTGCCGAGCAGGTACAGCTGGGCGGCATCCCACTCATCCATATCAGTGTCGAAAGGGATCGGATCACCCCCTACCCTGATGCCGGTAAGCATCGAGAAATCATAAGGGGTCATCGTCATGTCCCCCGCGACGGAGAAGTGGAAGGAGTTGGTGGTATCCCACCACCTCTCCACTAAAGCAGCAAGCAAGGGCCTGTAGGTGGTAAGTCGTGAGAGCCCCCTGCAGAAGATGCCGAAACCGGCCTCGTCGACAATGTGGCGAACTGCGTCTGGTAGCTCCATGTACCAGTCCCGAGCAACGACGTTCCCATACCCACTGATGGTATGGGAATCCCCCTGTAATCAAAAACAACAATTGTAAGGCAATATTCAAAATGCAGTTTTAAGAAGCATACAGGTATATAGCATGTGTGCATGTTTTTCAGATTCAAACAGACATCGGGTGCCGGTGTACTTACAGTGAACTACAACGTGTGATGTGTCAGCGTGTTTGAGTGGTTCAGGGCAAATACAGCATGCGTGCATGTTTTCATATTCAAGCAGATACCGGGTACCAGTGTGTATGCAGTGAAATACAGTGTGCGCCGTGCGTTTGGAAGATTCAGGGTCAGTGCAGTGTGTGTGCACGTGTAAGTTTCAAACAGATATCGCTTGTAAGTTTGTTTGCGATCAACTACAGTGTACAATGCATGAGTGTATCAGAATTAAGCAGTTACAGAATATGACCAGCTACGGCAGTTTTATATTCTACATTGCGAAAAATAAAACAGAGGAAGGAATGTTACCTCGGAAGCGCCGAAGGACAGATGAAATGTAGGCTCACGCAGGAGAAGCTCGGGTGCCACGCCCCTCTTAAAGCTCTGAAACTGGCGTAGTCCATCAGGGAGCATCACGTGAACCGCTGGCCTGTGGGTCTCCGGGTCGAACGGTCGGATGTGGAGTGGCAAGGGCTCGGCCTCAGGATCCATCTCAAGCTCTGGAGGGGTCCCGCCCTGTGAAAGATCGTCCTCCATCTCGAAGAGAATGTGAAAATGGCCGGAAGACGGAAAACTGGCCGAGAATGTGAAAAGTTAACAAAAAGTCAACCCCGAGAGGGCCGGAAAAGGCCAGAAAAGTCGAAGTGCGGAAAAGGCACAGATATCAAGAAAAACTCGAGGGAAACAAGCCCCGAGTGGCGGAAATAAAAAACGAGACACCGAAATGAAGTTTCGTTCGGTTCAAAACGTTCGAAACACGAAGGTATTCGCGAATCGGACGACGAAATGGAGGCTAGAACGCAAGAAAATGGAAGAATAAAGCTCGAGAAAGACTCTAAGGAAGAGAGAGGAAGGTTTTTTGCACAAGATGGTGTGAGAAATATAGGGCTTGAAGCCCTATATTTAAAGACCGTGGCCAAATGACTGAACTGCCTCGATACAGGAACATTTTGCCGGTCGGCCACACTCTTTGCCGATCGGCAATATATTGCGCCGATGGAATTGTATGATGGCCGATGGATGGCTGGTGATGTATTCTGATGGCCGGTGGACATCCGGTGGTCTCCTACAGTGGTTTTTGAGCCTCCCACAGCCTTGTTTGGGTTATATGTGCGGTTCAGGGCCTTCATTGCTCAAAACAGTGCAAAACAGTGCATTTCTGAAACTCAACCGGCCTCCGTTTTGACCTCGGATCGTGTCTTCTGTGCGTGGCACTCAAATTCGTGCAAGGTGTATCCTTTCCGTATCCTTTGGCTTTTACAAAACTGAAAAGTTTCCCCATGTACCTTTCATTTCAATCGCACTGTCTTGTGCATCGCATTTCAATCGCATGGACTTGTGCATTGCATTCCATCGCGCTATCTTCCGCATCACACTGTCTTGTGCACTCACGTTGTCTAACGCGTCGCGCTATTTTGCGCATCTCATTGCATTTGGCATGCATTTCATCGCGCTATCTTGCGCATTGCACTGTCTTGCGCATCACATCTCAAATTCATGCATTCACGTGGTTTGGCGGGACCAAAAACACGCGCGGTCTGGCGAGACCTTAAACCCGCTCGGTCGCATTGTCATGCATCTCAAAAATCGCGAGTTGTCGCGCATTTAGAAGTCACAAACTCATGCATTCACGCGGTCCGGCGGGACCAAAAACACGCGCGGTCTGGCGAGACCTTAAACCCGCTCGATCGCATTGTCATGCGTCTCGACAGCCGCGCATTGTCGCGCATTTCGAAATCATACATCTTCATGCATTCTCATGCATCATGCATCGTCATGCATCTCATAGCCGCGCGTCATCGCGCATTAAGAAAAGATCATGTATTGCCATGTATTTCAAGCGACTTGCGTTGTCGCGCATTCCATGCATCATGCATTTCAAAAAAATAACAAAAAAACAAAAACAAACACATTTGCATTTGTCATGCATCATTGTAAATACTGCATTTGTCATGCATTGTAAACACCGTATATGTCATACATCATTGAATATAGTGCACATGTCATGCATATTATATATATCGCATTGTAGTTTGCCTGCATCCATTGCATCGCCTTCATCCGTGGCTCGCGCCTTTCCTTGTTAAGCTTGGTCTGGTATGTGCTCATACTTTTCACGTCGAAACACAGTTTTGCATGTGTACGCGCCTATTCCTTGATGAACTTTGTTTGAGGGTTGCGGCACCTTTTCTGTCTTAGACGCGGCTTGTACGTGTACATGCCCTTCCTAGGCAAGATTTGGTTTGGCCCGCGTGCCTTGTCCATTGTATATGCCCATCCATTGCATATTGTACATATTGCATTGTAGCTTGCATGCATTCATTGCATCATCTTCCATCTATGGCTCGCGCCTTTCCTTGTTGAGCTTGGTCTGGTATGTGCTCATACTTTTCACGTCGAAACACAGTTCTGCATGTGTATGCGCCTATTCCTTGATGAACTTGGTTTGAGGGTTGCGGCACCTTTTCTGTGTTAGACGCGGCTTGTACGTGTACATGCCCTTCCTAGGCAAGATTTGGTTTGGCCCGCATGCCATATCCATTGTATATATTACATTGTAGTGTAATTTTTGCATCCAGCATTAGGATCATTGTTCTTTCCTCAGCGGGTTGTTTCCCCACTCATGTCATCCCACCCAATACTTGTTCTTGTGTCTGTCTACATTACTCATAGTCCTGCATGTGTTCGCGCTTTGAGGGCTGCGACACCTTTTCTATGGTAGACAGACTGCTACTTCCATCCACGTATTTGAAATTTGTGTGGTTTTGAACCGATCGTGATTGGATCATGATTCAATTGCATTGCATATCATTTGCATTGTTTCAATTGCATTGCATATCATTTGCATTTATTTATACATCATTTTTGCATTCAGTTTGCATGATTTGCATGTCGCTAACGATATCATACCTGTTAAGTTGCTTCATTTGCAGGTATGATATTGTATGTACGGTTCATTTGAGGCTGGCCCAACCAAGACGAACCGAACAGGTATTGTATTCTCCGAGTGAGACGTATCGAGAATTGCATAATTCTCTTACATCCTTTCTGCATTTGTAATGTAGTTGGATTGGTGTGTGCTAGCTTAAAACTGTTGCATTGTATGTGTTTCATTACAGCTTTCTTTGCATGATCATAAGATGTCGGCTTTGTGCATTGTCTTGCATTTTGCTCCTGCCTTCGGGCGCATATCTTTATTGTCTTGCATGTTTGTCTAAGTCTTCGGCCTTGTCAAAAACGGGTCGTCTCTGGGCTTTGACATTCACTCCCGTCATTGTTATGACTTTCGAGTTCTGTCAAAGAGGGGTAACTGTAGACACCCCATTTTTGACCGTCTTCAGAGGGACGTCACCGCTTGAACATCAGTGATCTTCCATGTTTGGTTGTCTTGAATTCCCGGAGGTCTCGGTTGCGCGCCTTGCCTCAGGATCTCTCGACTCGACTGTTTTGTGTCTGGTTTGCGCCAAACACTTGTGTTTTTCCTTGAAGGGGCAGGGAATGCCTTGTGAGGCATCCCCACACATCACTGGCCATGGCTTGAGGCCACCGGCCAGTAATTTTATGCCATCAGCAATGTATATTGCCGGTCGGCATTCTTTGTTGCCGATGGCCATTTATTTTGCCAAAATGGCAATTTGGATGCCGATCACTGTTCATCTACTTTTAGTAGATATTTGTGCCAGCTGTGATAGTGGCACCCACTTTCTCCCCTCCATACACGTGTATGGAGGGATTTCCCTCTTGGATGGCTTGTTTTGGAAGCCCTACAAGAGGGAGTTGCCTATAAGAAGATGCTTCCTCTCTTGGCATTAGGGTTACAAAAAATTCAGAGGGAGCTCTGGATTAGGGTTAGGGTTGATACATATTTCCTATCTCTATATCTCTCTCTTGTGTGTGTCTAGTGTGTGTTTGCTCATAGTATTGCACACAAACACCTACCATTACACCTTCCCTTGGCTACTGAGGTTCTAAGAGGTTTTTCTTAAGGTTCTTGGATGGTTTTGAGCATGGAGGAGCGGCTGGTCCACCACTTTTGAAGAAAGTCTACAAGGGTAAGAAACTAGTCCCTTTTTACCCCATTTTTGCATACTCCTTTTGACTACCTTACATCTGTTTTTGAGCTTAGTGTATAACATAAAAAAGTTCTATTTTTAGGCCCTCTAAATAGTTGTTTAAGGTTGCTTCAAGCTTTCGGGTTGTTTGACCCCTCTTAAGCCTTGAGAGGTTCTATTTTGTGCCATTTTGAGTGAGCTCCGAGACCTTGGTGTTTGGGCCTCCTCACCACTGAAATCTTGAGGGATTTCAGAGGTGAGGATGGTGCCTTGAGGTCCCAAGAAGGAGAGGGCCACCCCGTCTCCTTGTTGTCCTTGAAAAGGGACCATTTTTGTTTCTTGAGGGAGCATCATGTTTGAGTGTATGTTGATCATGCCTTAGCTGTCTTTTATGCTTATTATGCCATGATATAGCATTGTTTTAAGTTGGTTTTGGTACACCATGCTTGCTTAGCATACATGCCTTGTAATGCCATGTTTAGGCCTTAACATGCCTTAGGTTGTAAACCCTTGTTCTAGCATGTTTTAGGCTTAGCTTTGTGAAGCTTTAGTGCATGTTTTTGTATGCTTTAGCTCTGTTTTAAATTGCTTTAGTCATACTTGCCATGTATTGCATAGCCCCTTTGCATTGTGAGCTTATAGGCTTTAAGTGTGTGTGAGTATGGAGCATGCTTTACTTGCTTTGATTTGATGAGTTGGAACCATTTTCCATGTCATTTCAGTCCACTTAGTATGCTTGCATGCTTGCATTTCATGGTCCCTTTGATGTGTCAAAAGGTTGTGCCTTGTGCTCTATGTTTGGTCATTGTGCATGCTTTTGAATTAAAGTCATTTAGATGCCATCTAAGTGGTCTTTTGGGCTTTGTTTTATGTGCTAAAACTCTTTTTGGGTCATTAAATTCATGCCATGTTTGGTCTTGCTAAGTGTGGTCCAACACCCCTTTAGCTTGCCTTGAATCTTGGACTTTGCTTGCATGCTTTGATTGCCTTGTTTGGGTTGGTTTGGCACCATGTTCTCGCATGATTTTCAACGCTTAATTTGTATGCTAGTTGCCCATGTTATGCCTCTTTCAAGTGTGCTTGAGAGTTGCCCTTTTGTGCTTAAGTGTTAGCCCTTTAACATGTGCATGTGTGTGTGTGTGTGTGTGTGTTGGCCTTCATGTTTGAGCACCTTGGCCACTGTTTTAGGCCTAGTAAGGGCTACCTAAACCATGTTTAAGTCCATTCTTTGCTTGTTTGCATCCTCCTCTTGCATGTTTGCTTGCATATTTGCATAAATGCATTGCATGTCCATGTTGCATGCTAGTTCACATGCCTAGGTTGCACTCCATCTAGCATGCATGCCTTGTTCCTTGATTTGGTGATAGGAATTGGGCCTTTGTTTGTTGGTTTGCATTGCATTTGAAATCAACATGCATAACTTGGTCTCTTGGGCCATCACGCATTGAAATGCGCGATTGATGGTCTGAGAACCAAGGACCATGTCCCTTTGAGTCATAAACATGATAAGGGGTGTGATTGGTGCATACATTGCTTGAAATACATTGCCATGCTATGCCTTGCCCTCTGCTGCTGTCAATTGCAGGTTCTGCAGGCATTCTTGGCCGACCGGCAATGTTCAGTGCCGACCGACCATGAATTGGTGGCTGATAGCTTCATTTACAGCCGATGATCATATCCTATGGCCGGTGGCCATTCTCCTCAGCCGGTGGTGTTTCCCAATGTCCAGAGAAGCATCTCTGAGACTTTGGCAGTCTTCAGAGGAGCATAGCAGGGAAAACAGAGGCAGCTTGTGCATGGCAGTGGACTTCCGAGCGAGACCCGAGCACGCATGCATTGGACCCTCTTCCCGAGGCCCCCCTTTTATTGCTTTTCTTAGCTTAGTTAATTTGTTAATTAATTAGGTGATTTGTAATAATTAATTAGCTTGCGAGTTAGTTAATTTGTATTATTCTTTCGATCCCTCCGAGCGAGGGCGAATTTGTAATAAGTGTGGGTGCGTGTGTGTGCATGTCTTCCAATCCCCCACTTCTTTCTCCCTTTTACTTACCTGCTTTGATGGTTAGTATTAGGACATGTTTAATTTAGCATACCTCATGTTATGCATGCGTGCATCATTCATCAGTCTTGCATGCACCGGGCTCGACGCATCATGCTAACTGTATTAGTATTTCAAATCTAACTTGAATACATGATGTTTGTGCACTTCACATGTCATTTCTAGATTAGCCGAGCCTATTCTAGTGACATTTTGTATGCGATGCATTAGCCACTTAACATGGACTAGGGTCATACATGTTTGCTAACTAGTTTATTGTTTTGGCGTGGAGTACGATGTAAGTGTTTTTATGCTTTAGCATACCGCATGCGTGTGGATGTTGACATGATAGCATGCTTACCATGTGGCTAGATGCTTATGTGTTATAAACTGCCTGAATGCCTGTGGGTGAAGGTTGGATTGTTTAAGTTGGAATAGCTCATTGAAATCCGTGCTTTAGCCTACTTGCAAGTAGCAAATTCCAAAACATTTTCAAAACAAACGGATATGCAATGCTTATTTCCAAATTAGGCGATCTAGTCTATACTTTTGTGTTGTGCGCACCACACAGTAATTCTAGCTAATTAATCGGAATAAGAACACATAACGTTTTCAAAAACGGATATCATGGTTAGTAGAGGCCGAGCTTCGGATCGGACGAGAGGGGGTGCTCATAGCTGACCTTCCCCGATCGTACCCAAGTTCCCGAGCCGAGGTAACTTTGGTGATGACGAACACGTGGCCTTTGGCACCGAGTCAGGGTTTCCGAAATTCCCCTAAAATAAAATATTTAGGTGGCGACTCTGTATCTGGCGAAGCAGTCTATGTTTGGCACTTCTTTCAAAAATCTATTTTCTCAAAACGATTTGTCGGATTTGGACTCTTCGGTTCAGATTACGAACCGTGACACAAATCGAGTCCGAGCTGTAGCCGAGGTCCCTCGCGGACGTGCTACACCGTCACATTATGTATATGATATGATTTAAAGCATTCATGATCATAGCTATTTGTATGTTGTTATTGTTTAGGATCATAATGGGATCCCTACTGGACTTTATGTTCATCCCACGTTGTTAATCTTTTTTCAAGTGAACGTCAAGAAGGGTTTCAAGATCGAGGATCTTCTTTATGTGTTAGCCACGAGGCCTTTTATTTGTAGGTGGAATGCCATTGATGTAAAAAGGGTTAAACCCTTTCCTTTAATTTAAAAGATGTAAGCCTATGGGCAATTTATTTTTTTTATCTCATGTTGCATTCATTTCATATTCGAATGAGAGAATCTTCAATAATGGTACTCATTATTGTATTGAACTTCTGCACATGATCTCTAAAATTGTGTTATAATAATGGATTTGGTAATGGTATCTATTGGCATAAAAAGCGGGGCGTGATAGCTAAAGCTTTTTCCAACAAATATTACACTTTTAGGGACGGAATACATTTGTCCCTAAAAAGCTGATTTTTTGTAGTGGACACCATCTAACACTATCAATAAAAAATAATTAAATTTTCTAAATTATTCGTACTTCATTAGCTAGGGGTGGAAAAATGACTTGTGGTTCGTGGGCGGCTCGAAGCCCGTCCGCGACCCAGGATGGGCCTGGCTCGAGCCCAGCTCTGGGCACTAGGCCTAGGCTTGAGCCTTTATTTTGAGGCTCAGTCCGTGGCCCAACACATCAGCCCGCTTAAGGCCCACTCAAAGCCCCAACCCATGGCTCAACCTGCTTGGCCTGCCCAGTGTTATTTTTGGTGAAAAAGAATAAAATTTTATATTCTTTTTCCAATTTTTCATTTTATTTTAAAACTAGCTTGGTAAATAAAATGAAAAAAAAAAAAAACAAGGCACTCAATTTATAAATCCAAATTTAAATTCTCTTTGTTTAAAGACATTATGTACCACAAAAGGACCAAAATACCCTTCACTACTTTCGCAAAAGGCCTCGCTCACTCTCGCATTATGTCCCTCATTCTTGTCTCACTCTCATATCTCTCTCTCTCTCTCTCTCTCTCTCTCCTCCGATCGGAGATGGCGATTGGGCGACAAGGTCGGAGATGCCCACACCGACCGTCCCCTCCACCATAGTAGTTGTTTAGCCTCTCTTTCAACCTCTCTCTCTTTTCATCCGTCTCAAATCCAAATTTGGACTTTGCTATAATCAAGGCTGCGCCACCGCCATCTCCGCCCCCATAACTTCCGCCGTCGCCGTATAGTTTTAAGGTATAACTTGTGTGCGATGGTCGTGCTGTCCTAAACTATAATTTGATACTAGATTCTCTAATCTCGAAGCTCCTGTGTCTTCTCTCTCTTCTTCAATATCAAGGTACATATTTGATCTCGTAACTATAGTGTGGGGCTTTGTGTTCCATGGATCTTCCATATTGCAAAGAAATTACTTCGTATTGCTTGTATTTTGAGCTTTCTTACTGTGAATCCATATCCAGGTATGAAGTTACATGCGAATGCAGAAGATGATTCTGATGAACTGGTCTTCGGTGCTTCAATTTTTTTTACTAGTGCTTTTTTTTTTTTTAGTTCTTTCTTCTTCTTGTTGTTTAAGGTTAGTTGTTGTTGTTGTTGTTGTTTAGGATTTAGTTGTTGTTGTTGTTGTTTAGGATTTAGTTGTTGTTGTTATTGATTATGATGAATCTGTGCTGTGGTATGATGATGATGAATCTGTGGTAATGATCTATTAGCTCTATGTTTTTTTTTTTTTTTTTTGGATGATGATAAACAGATTGCAAATGGATAAATAAAAATAAAAATAAAAAAGATCTTATTTGAGTAGATGAAAAAAAAAATTAAACAGATAAGAGAGAAAGACAAGAGATTGATATATCAAAATGGGTCAGATATGTTTAAAATTGGCTAAGATCTATTCAGATAGAAAAAAAAAATTAACAGATAAAGAAAAATTTTCGTTTCGCTTGGTATTTCAACAGATAGGAAAAAAAATTGAACAAATAATAAAATTTACACAGATATTTGAGAGGAAATTTTTGAACAGATAGAAATTTTTTTTGAACAGATAGGATAAATTTTGAACAGATAAGAAAAAAATTTAAGCAGATAGTCAACGAAAGTCAACAAATAAATTAAGGGGTAAAATTGAAAACAAAATGTCCTTCAAAACTAATAAAATGACTTCTCATCAAACTATTTCACAAAATGTGGATTTTTTACTGACAAAAAATATCTACTAGGCTTAATGTATTATACCCTCTTTAACTTGAACTTTTCAACAATTTTCTCAATAAAAAACTCATTATTTTTTTATGATTTTCTCTTTTTTTGTGGCAAAAATATTTTTTGAAAATTTTTAATTTTTTTGTGTCTTTATTTTCATAAAACTATTCTCTATTTTAAAATTAAAACAAGAAACAAATTTTTATGAGGATTTTAGTTAAAGCTCCCAGATTAAAATAAATTTTACTAGTATAACGACACATGAAAATATTTCCTAGGTCAAGTCTTCTAAATCTGTGGAAATTATTCTTGTACCAAAATACTTCCACACTAAAGCAAGAAGTGTTATCTTTTTGTGGATTGATTTAAAATCTTAAATATGTAATGACTTTTAATCTATATATCTATTTTCATAAAATTTATATTTTCGAAATCTTCTCGTAGACCTCTCAATATGATAACTAGAATGAATTCAAGTTGTTGTTTGATTTGAACAACCGCCAATATAATGCCCGCTACCAATGCATTAGTGGTTCGAAAGATCACATCAACAGGGCTATTGAAATTAGGCATGTAAACTACACTTTAAAAAAAGAAAAAAAAAATCATTGAAAGTGGACTCTATCTCCCTAAATTTTAAAAAATAGGGGTAAATTACTCGCAAATTCTTTTTGAAAAGTGTGTATTTTATTTAATTTCAGAATTTTTTATCTAGACCCAAAAGTTTTACACCTATTTATCTTTTTTTTTTCCCTACACCTTGCTTATTCTCTTTCTCTAATATCAGCGACGAACATGACTACGCTTTCCTTCTTTTCTTTCTTTTTCTAATCTATAGTCACCGGTGACTGGCAACCACCATTTTTTGGGATTCATCGACAACTATCGAGCACTAACTCATTACTTCGCGCTCACCGATGGTGAAAGAGATGAGTTTCCGACGAAGAAGAAGATGAGTAGATCTACTCAGATCTACATCAGATCTGAGTAGATTTATGTTAGCTCCGGCTAGATCTAAACCAAATAATAGTTACCGGAGTACAAGCGTCTCTCTATATCTGTCTCTTTTGTTCGATTTCTCGATTTTTTTACTTTTTCTATACTACACACTTATATATATATATATATATATATTGTTATATGGAGAAAATATTTAAATTCTGAACAAGTTGTTTTCAAGTTTTAGTTACAGGCGGTGAAAATAGTAAAATTTTACAGTTTTAGTTTTTTTTGTGCTGAAATGAATCATTCTTTAGAACTGTAAAATTTTGCAATTTCATAACATTCTTTAGAACTATAAAATTTTATAGTTTCATAACATGTTTGCCAGTTTGATTAATAAGGATAAATACTTAATAAAATCATACTTTGAAACTGTAACATTTTATAGTTTCAAAGCTTGCTTTTTAATTTGGTCAATATTATAGATTATTTGCTTAAACCTTACAAAAATTGAAAATAATAAATGTTTTTCTCCCATTGTTGTTGTTGTTGGGTTTTTTTTTTTTTTTTTTTAAAGTTTATCAATATTTAGCACATTTTGCTATGTTTTTTCCCTTTAATTTCTCAGTTTATTTATTTAGCAATATTCTGGACATTCCGGTGAGTTTTCGGCAATATTCTTGACGTCCGACGAACATTCTAGACATTCCGACGATTTCCAGTGACGTTCAGAACATTCCGATGGTATACAGGTGATTTCCCTGTGATGTTGAACATTCCAATGAGTCTCTGATAGAAGTCCGGCGATGATAGGATGTATCACCGCCTTTAAATTAAAAAAATAAATAAAAGAAATTTTTGGTAATAATTAAAAATATGGTAAGACTAATTGGTGCAAGTGTTTTATTTTAGGATTAGATAAATTTTGAATTTTGTGTATGAGACTTATTAGTAAGTTCTCCAAAAAATAAAATGAGGAATTAAAACTTTAAATTATCTTTTGCTAGGACTCTAACTAATAATTGCTAATTTTTCCAAATTTAAAAACCGAATAAAGCAAAGTATATCATATATGAGATGGAAATTCATGTAGTGTTTAATCAATTAGTCACGGAGTGAAAATTTTAAAGTTGGAATAATTAATCATGTAATAAAAAAAATTATAAACAAAATAACGCTAGAAACAAAATGAGATCCATACGTGTAGGGATGTAATCGATTTAAGACGGTCGGTGTTTAGATGAAATCGTTTACCAAACGATAATATCGGTTTTATTATATTGAAAATCGATACAAACTGAATTTTTTGCTAAACCACATCAATTCAAATGACTTTTTGAGTTACTTCTTAAATTTGTTGTAGAGTAAATAATTTATATAAAAATATTGAATTAGCCATTTGTATATTACTTCAATATCTAATCCAACCGTTCACAAAATTATAAACAAAAGAATTAATAAATACGTCTTTAAACTTTTACGGAAGTATAATTATAAATAAATATAATCTGAAAATCAAAATTTGATACCAAAGTTAAACTAAAATTTAAAACCATCATCCCATAAGACTAAATCACACGTCTATCAAGTAGAGTTAAAACAAAAAATTGAAAACAACAAAAACATTTGATATAGCTATATAGGCATAGTAGTAGCAAAACTTGACTCAAGCAGATATGAGTGGCAAACTAACAACTTATCACATTGTCAATATCTATTATCAAACTTGAAATATTTAAGAAAAAATAAACAATTAAATAAACAACTGAATTTTGTACTCAATCAACTTCATTATATATTATGTTTAGTATACGAAACTTTCCGTTGGTTTTGATTTAATTAAGTACACAATGTGCCTAAACTAAAACTGAATCGAAAATCAAAAAAAAAAATAATAATTTAAAAATCACAAATCAATTCATATTAAAAAATTGACTAAATATAATAGATTTAGTTCGATTCAATTGATCTGATCAATTTTTTGAATTTTTCTTATCTCTCCACACACGCCTATCAAGCGGAAAGATTAAGGAAAGGACTTTAGAAAGACGGAGAAAGACTTGTGCAATTAAGGTGACAAAGGAAATGATGTTTCACTCCACAAACGACTAATGCTAAAGGTGGGGTACTTGCTTTGTTCAACCATGCCGTATTAAAATGGGTATACAAAGTGGGGCAATGTCTCTACTTATTAATTTTTTGGAGAAATTTTAAGAAAAGAAAATTTTCAAAGTTTAACTTGGGTAACAAATTCAATCATAATTTTTTTTATAAATATTTAATTGTTCAATTTAAATTATAAATTAATACTAAAATAATATCAATTCTAACTATATGTATAGAAAAGAGCCATTTTAGATAATTTAATCATTTTTTTCTCCTTTAATACTATTAATTACTATCCCTCCCCTTTCCCAACCTACTGCCACCATTCCATCCCTTTTTCCTATCCACCATTACCCCTACCCTTCCAATACCACCACCACCACCACCACCACTACCACTATCCAACATCAACGACAAAAAATGGTTAAATTGTCTAAATTATTCTTACTTTGTTAGCTATAACTAATGTATTGTTAGAATTGATTATTTTAAAAGTAAATAGTTTAAATTAAAACAATTAAAAAAATTAAGGTTTGATTTGTTATCAGGATCAAACTCTGGAGTAGTTCCTTTTTGTAATTTTTCCTAAATTTTTAATTCCATTGTGGGATAAGAAACAAAATTAAATGTGGAAAAAATTCTGGACTATATGTTTTTTAGTTTATTATTTGTTTAACTGGGTATTAAAATTTCAATCACTTTAATATTGGTATGGCAAATTAAAATTTAAAAAAAAAAGTGGGGATTTTTAGTATTGGGAGTATTATGCATTTCTAGATTATTTTTCACGTCTACTCAATAGTCAAACATTATTATATCAAACATTCAATGATTTGACCTAACAATCATACTACTGATCAGTACACAATGCAATTTTTTATTTTCTTCTTTTAAGACTTTATTTTTTTAGGATTTTAAATAATTAGAATAAGCCCGTATTATGCACGAAGTGAAAAAACAATTTAAAAATTTATGGTATTGTCCTTCTTAGTGCACTTAATTCATCTTAATTACATATCACCTTTATAATTTTATATGTATCAAGTAATTAGAATGGGAAAAATCTTCACATCTCATATTATTGGTCACTTTCTCATACTAGGAAACTTGAATGGGATCATCATTTATTTTTCAAATGAGTGTCCACACAACTTTAAATCTTCGAAAAATAATTAATAAGTCATATTTTTTTTTAAAATTATTAATGAATCTTATCAATTTTTAATATGGTCAATTAAATTCTATTTACCATAAAAAGTTTTCTCAAAAGATTCATTACTCCATAATGGTGTGTGTTATTTCAATTTTACCCTTTCTATTTAATATGAACAACAATTTTATAAATAATTTTAACTTAATTAAAATTTAAAATTTTAATTGAAAAAATTATTAATCTTATACTTATAAAAAAATCATTTAATTTGAACAATTAAAAATAATTTAATTATAAAATTTGTCATAAATTAAAATTATTTATGAAATCTTTTGTTCATATTTTAATGAAAAGGATAAAATAAAATATCTTATTATGAACAAATTGAATTTTTTTTACGTATAACAATTTATTAAAAAAAAAGATTTATTTGTTAATATTAAAATTTGATATAACTCAATAATAATTTTCAAAACAAAATATAACTTTTTGATATTTTTTTCATTGCAATCTTTGATTTTTTTTTAATACAATATCAAAATTTTTACAATTAAAAAATATTATTTTAATTAAAATTGAGATAATATCCACCATTATGGAGCAATGAACTTTTTAGAAATATATTATGAAAAATAGGACTTAATTGTTCATATTGAAATTTAATAGGACTTGATAGTAATCTTAAAAGCAAAACAGATTTTATTGGTTATTTTCCGTTCAAACTTTTGACATTATTTCAAGATTTTTGGTTTCTCAAAGGTTCATCATATCCAACTCTGCACTTGCAACCATAGTTATGACAGATACACAGCCTAAATAACTACTATTACCACTCAATAGTGTTAGTCCTTGTAGAAGAAGCTCAATGAGCAATTTCTACTAAAAAGAACAGGAAGATCCAAATTGATTAATAATACACAACTTTGGAACATCCAAATTGATTCCTATTTCAGTTTTCTTGGTATAATAGGTAAAGCAACAAATACATATCTTCATAACATGCAATACATAGTTGTTGGCATCAATTCAAAAGTATTATAAATTACAAAAGCATAGAATAGACTGCTTATTGAGCAAATACTTCTACTTCACAAAAGCTAATAGCACACACATGGACGAAAATTACAGATTAGAAGCTTCTTATTGAGTTAATTTCTTCTTCCTTTCCTTTTCTCCCTCCTTTGAGCTTATTTCCCCATTCCAAAGGTCCCAACAAACCATTTATGATAACTCATAACTTCCATATCCCATGAATATAACAATCCAGTCAATGTCGCCACTACTACAAAAATAGTTAAAGATCACACTTTGACCAAAAAAAATATCTCACTTTTATTGAAAGTGTGATAAAAAAAATTAGATCGATATTTTAATCACACTTAATTTGATTGAGTGTGATAATATTCATTTTTTATGCCACTCTTCAATTAAGTGTGATTATATATATATTTTTTTAATCACACATTCTAATTAAATTGTGGTTATATATACACTACTACTTTTTAATCACACTTTTTAAATAAGTGTGATTATATATATATATATATTTTTTAATCACACATTCTAATTAAAGTGTGATTATATATACACTACTACTTTTTAAATAAGTGTGATTATATATATACTTTTATATTAATACGGGTCTATATACTATATAAATAATATGTGTTGCATATATAATCATATGGTATTATAGAGGCGTAGTGGAAAGAGTGTTATATAAAGTTTATGGTGTGAGAGGGGTTGATGGTTTGAATCTCTACAAGAAGCTAGTGAGTGTAAATTTTTTTTTTTCACGAATGAGCTTTTGGCGACTAAAAGGTTTGATCTAAATATTATTAATCATACTTAAAATGTGTGATCTAAATATTTTTAATCACACTTAAAAGGTGTAATTAAAAATGACCCCCTTTTAATCATACTCCCAAAGATCACACTTTGATAAAATTTAAAAGGTGTGATTAAATAACATATATCACACAAAAAAAATGTAATCTTTATCTGTTTTTGTAGTAGTGCGCTTGGAAACTTTGAATCATCACCTTGAAAGCTCAACGGTGGTGGTGTTGAGGCCTCTAAATTTCCACATGACTTCGCCAGAGGCTTACGACACAATCCAGAATTTCCGAGATATGATTAGTTTTCAAATGTATCAAATTGTTTCCCTCGAAGTATAGGGCCTGTGAGATGGTTATGTGAAACATTTAGGAATTCAAGGAAAGTGAGTTGGGACAGTTGTGGAGGGATCTCTCCTGGGAGCAAGTTTCCAGGAAGATCCAATGATTCCAGCTCTGTTAGATTTGCCAATGATGAAGGGATTTTGCCAATGAGATTGTTGTTAGAAACATTCAGCACCTTAAGCCCACAAAGACTTCCAAGAGCTTTTGAAATTTTCCCTTTAAATTTATTGTTAGCTAGATCAACAACTACAACGGCATTTTGGATCTTCTCATATAAGATTGGTATGCCTTTGCTAGTTATTGTTATTGAATACATAATAGTCATTTGAGATGGAAAATATATGAATGTCACATTAAGTCTTCTAGTTGTAGACTTCACCAACTAAGGGTTATTTTGGGAAGATGGTTATAATCAACTTTTTAGTAAAAAGCTGCTTATAAGCAGTTTATAAGCAATTTTTTGTGAGAGAGGAAGTGGGTTATAATCTGAGAAATGGATTATAACCCACTTCCCAAAATAGGCCTGAATTCTAAAAATTATCTGATAGAGCTGCATATATGTTGACTTTTCCACCCTTTTCATTTTTATTGCATTCCAGTTTTGGAATAATTTTGATGGCAAGTTACCCAAAAACCATGGTGAGAGAGGTCAACGATGCGCAAGTTTGGAAACTTTAGATTGGTTTTAAGATTCTCAATGGTACCATGGAATCGCAAAACAAGAACTTGTAACTTAGGAAGATCTGCCAACCAAAAGGGAAAAGTATCCTCAATCTCACTGTTTCCAAAAAGAAGAATATCAATTTGCCAATGATCTTGGTACTAGCTCATATAATTTATTTCAACTTAAATCAATCATTGTCAAATTGATCCCTGTACTGAATGTCTGAGGAATAAGCCTATGAAAACCATTGCAACTTAGATTAAACACCATCAGAGAATCAATAGAACTAGTCAAACATTGAGAAATTGTGCCACTTAAGTTATTATCAGACAAGTCTAATTTATAAAGAGAACTATTCTAGCAAATTGATTGTGGAATTTGTCCTGTTAATAAATTGTCAATGACCCTATAAATAAGGGCAGATGGTGGCTGAACTGGGAGTGCTCATTGTAGCCTGTTAAAACTCAGGTCTATAATTTTTAATGAATTCCATGAATGTTTGAGGAACAAAGCCTGAGGAATAGTGCCATGAAAACTGTTGCCTCTCAGATTGAACATGTTTGATTGGGTGGATTAGAGCATGGGATTGGGATTATTAATCCGTGAGCCCAATTATATTATTTTGTTTTAATATTTTGGTTTAGGATTATTAATCCAATGGATAATTAATCCAACAAATTTGTAGGATTATTAATAATGGGGTAGGATGGGATTATTAATCCAATGGATATTAATCCAATTGGATAGTGAATACTACACTAATTTAATAGAATTATTAATACTTCACTATTAGTCTTGTGAATCAAACATGACCTCAGAGAATTAAAAAAAACTGGCCAAACTTTAAGAAATTGTGCCATCTCCCTCATAAGTTATTATCGGACAAATCAAAATAGGCCTAATTTGTATAACAAACATGGCCCAAGTGTTAAAGTGGGCTTTTACTATTGATTTGCTAAATTCCAAGCCTAAAAATGGGATGTGCTGAAAGGTTTGGGTTTTAAATTTAAATAAGCCGAGCAATTATGCAATACCAAAGGCTTTGGGCTTTCATAGGCTGAAGTTGAATGTCCATTACTTAGCTTGACAAAATCTCACATTAACAAACTTTTACCTTCTTTAAGTGCCACTTTCAAAAAATGATAGATTAAAAATGCCAATTTAGGTTATGAGTCACAATACCATTATAAAATCCTAACTAAAAACACTACACTATTTGATCATAACTAACACTACGTGGTGTCATAACAAAAAATACATTCTAACAAAAATAGAAAAAAATCATCAAGTTATAGTCAATACCACAATGGTTCATAATTTTTATATCACATTCAATCATAATTATTATTTAAAAAAAAAAAAAAAAAACTAGTTTGCGTTATAATTAATACTAAATAACCAATATTTCAATGAAGATAAATTTATTCTTCTTTATTAAAATATCCAATTTGTAGAATTATGCAACAAGCAGAAGCTACTAGTATTACTTCAAAAGAGAAATTACAAATTACACAAAAGCATTATTGAGAATTATACTCACAAAAGCTAATAGCATCCACATGGATAAATATTACAAAATAAAATACTGCTTACTGAGTCAGTTTCTTCTTCTCTTCCTTTGCACCCTTCTCTGAGTTTGCTTCCTTGTTCCAAATTTCTCAACAAACCATTCATGATACCTTGTAGTCAGAGTGTGCCCAATAACAAGCCCAACTATTAGCCCACTACCGTAACCCATTAATATGATAATCCAGTCAACAACACCACTTGGAAACTTCGAATCGTCACCATGAAAGCTCAAGGATGGTGGTGGTGAGGCCTCTGAATTTCCGCATAACTGCAATAGAGGATAACCACACAACCCGGAGTTCCCATCATATGAATTGTTTTCAAATGTATCAAACTGATTCCCACGAGGAATGCGGCCAGTGAGATGGTTGTGAGAAACGTCTAGGACTTCAAGGAAAGTGAGTTGGATTAGTTGCTGCGGGATCTCTCCTGAGAGCAAGTTCTGCGAAAGGTCCAATGATTCCAGCTCGGTCAAATTTGCCAAGGATGATGGGATGACACCAGTGAAATTGTTGTTGGAAAGGTTTAACATCTGAAGCCCATTGAGCCTTCCAAGAGATTCAGGAATTTCCCCTCCGAATTTGTTGTTTGACAAATCAATAGCTGTGAAGGCCTTTTGGATCTTCTGGTATAACCTTTTTGTGCCTTTGTTATCCATTGTTATTGAATACATGTAAGGCACTACAGACAAAGTAAATGGTCTTGAATTTACAGTTATTATAGTTAGAACTCCTACACTTGCCTGCATATATGTTAACTTTTCTCTCTCAACCATCGTCATTGCATTCCAGTTTTCGAAGTATGCTGACGGTAAGTTACCTGAGAAACCATTGTCAGAGAGGTCAATGATGCGCAACTTTGGAAATTTTAAATTGGTTTTAGAAACAGTAATGGCACCATGAAATCTGTTAGATCGCAAAATAAGAACTTGTAACATAGGAAGAGCTCCCAACCAAGAGGGAAAAGTATCCTCCATCTGATTATTTCCAAGAACAAGAATCTCAAGCAATGTACAATTTTGCAATGATCTTGGCACCAATCCATGTAAATCATTTTGACTTAGATCAATCATCTTCAAGTTGATCCCCATCATGCGAGGAATAGTGCCGTGAAAATTGTTGCAACTTAGATTGAGCACCAACAGAAAATCACTAAAATCGGACAAACATTGAGGAATCGTGCCACTTAAGTTGTTATCAAACAAATCAAGAATTTGAAGAAAACTATTGTGACAGATTAATGATGGTGGAATTTCTCCAGATAAAAAGTTACCAGTGACCCGATAAACATTGGTGGATGGTGGTGGAATTGGTAGTGATCCTTGCAGTTTATTAAAATTGAGGTTTAAAAATATTAGTGACCTCCATGGAATGACATCTGGATGTTGTTCAAAACCTGTCAGAAAATTGTGCTGAAGGTCGACCATTTCCAGCGTTTCTTTTGATTTGTTCCAAAACCAAGTTGGTATTTCGCCCTGAATTTTGTTATGAGCAAAGAAGATAATCTTTAATTCATCTTGGAATTTCAGGAAATTGGGGAACTCCTTCATGTTACACGATTCCAATCCTAGAATGATAAACTTCGGAAGAGTAGCATTGGTAATATTTTTGGTAAACACCGTTAATTTGTTGTTTGACAATTCCAATTGAATAAGGCTTTGGAGCTTCCAAAAAATGTCTAGCTCCAATTTACCGCTCAAGTTGTTTCCATCAAAATTAAGATATTCAAGATGCTTGAGTTGAGATATTGAGCTTGGAATCACGCCAAGTAGTTGATTGTGTGAGAGATCTAAACTAGTTAATTTGGTGAGGTTCATAAGCCAAGATGGAATTTGACCAACTAATTCATTTGAATAGATAGACAAAGAGGATAGCTGGGCCAAGATGGAATTTGACCAACTAATTCATTTGGTGAGGTTTATCTCACCACGTATTTTCATATATGCAACATATAATTGAGTGAGTTTGGATAGCTTACCAAGTGTCAAAGGTAAGGTTGGTACATCAAAATTATTTTCACCAAGGCGCAAGTCAGTTAGTTGTGATAGGTTTCCCAGCCATTCAGGAATTGGACCCCAAAATTGGTTCGAACTAAGGTCCAAATAGGTGAGTTTGGTCACACTACCGAGCAAAGCTGGAAGCATCCCAGAAAAATGACATCCTGATAAATCCAATAGCTTTAGGGGACTACTAAGGTGAAATTCAGGCAGATTACCAATGAGATTGTCATTTCCAGAGAGATCGAGGTAAACCAACTTTGAAAGATATGAGATATTTGAAGGGATTTGACCAAAAAATACAGAGTAGGATAGGTCTAGACTGGTTAGCCTCGAAAGGTTTCCGCTTCTAGGTGGGATTTGAGAATAATTGAAGTCATTGTCGGCAAGATTCAGCCTCTGAAGGTGAACCAAGTTGAAGAGGCTACTATTGGAGTTGATAGAACCGTAGAGAAAACAGCTACTGAGGTTGAGACCAATCACATGACCAGTGTCATGGTCACACTCGACGCCATCCCATGAGCAACAGTCGCTGCTTTTTCCTTCGAGCTTCGTCCATGATTCAACTTTGGGATAAGCTGAAGGATCACCTGAAGCAGACTTGTTAATAAAAAAGCTATGCTTGAACAGCAGCAAGGATGAACTCTCATCTTCATGGCATAGTGGCTGCGCAGAAGAGGAAGAGTTAGTCAACATTATAAAAAGATGAAAACAACAACACAAGAGCATGAACACATGAAGATAGAAAGATGAACCCATGTTGGATAACAAACTCTAAGTTACCAATCTTGGATGATGAAGCTAATGGCTGTGATGTGCTTTTATAGTTGGGATTAGAGTGCCTCAAAAATACATACTACTAGCACGCATGACACCATAGAAAAGTCTATAAACAATAAGCGTCAATGTCCTTGTGTATAAAAATAATAATAATTAAAGAGTGGTGAAAGAATAGATAAATAATCTTTTATCTATATTATCCTCACCTAATAAAGACTTAGAAAAGACTGGTACAAATTAAAGAGACAAAGTAAATCATGTCCTCACAAATAACTAGTGCTCATAATTCCTAACATTAAGAATTCAGTTTACAACATATATATTCTATTATAATTAGGCATTTTAATTTAAATTTTCATTGAAGGGACAAAAAATATATCAAATGTCATTGCACTTTTTGTATCATACAGTATGTATCAATAGGTGTTAGTTATTAGTACGGGAAAGGGTAACACAAACACATTGAACTTGAAAAATCTTAAAATTTCCGAGATATTGATTTGTGATTATGTATCAATTTTAAATAGCAAATAACAATCCTAATCAAATAATTAAAGACAAATCGACACAACGATTTAATGTGAAAAAATCACAATTGAACACAGGCAAAAGCCATAAAACAATCCACTAAGAAGACAAAAAGAAATTACACAAGTGTACCCTCAATTACTTAGCGAATCCATGAACTGACCCCTATGTGTGTTTTCCACCACCGTCTTCACTTCGAAAATGTCTTGCTCAACGTTGAACCCAAAACGCCAATGTCGAATCCACGACGATGAGTCACTCCAGAATCCACCAAAGCTTCAGACCCAAGTTCTACAGAATTCATCGAAGAACAACTCTCTCTTTTATGAATAAACGAAAACAAACAAACCTTTGATGATGTTGATATGAAGTTTACGGATCCATTGATCACTCTTAAATCATCAAGGAAACACTCATAAAACACCCTCCAATATAAAACACTTTGTATTTTGTTCCTCTCTGAAAATCTGGACAGCTCAAACCCTAGAAACAGCAAACAACGCACTTTATAGAAAGCAGGATCGCGCAGAACGCTCGAGCGCACATTTCATCGCTTGAGCGGTATGACTAAAGGTGGTGCGAAACATATAGGCTGACCGCTCGAGCACAACTTTCACCGCTCGAGTTGTAAAACTTTCTTCTCATAAGTTCAGGTAGATGATCTGTCTCTTCGCTCGGGCGCACAAATGATCGCTTGAGCAGTCAAATAACTTCGATCTTCGTACTTAGTCAGCGAAGTAGCAAACAAGAAATGATTGAGATCACAAACTCCTCTACATAAGCACAATTCAAGTTGAATTCGCATCTAAACACTCATAGTTTCACTATAATAAAAGAGTGAATAAAATTACAATTGAAAGGAGTTTTGTCAAACGAAATTGTCAATTACAAAAACCAAATATGTGATGACCGGGTCTCTTTTTTTCCTCTCCTTCTTTTCCTTCTTTTGGTGTCGTTCTCTTTGGGCTCTCGTTGAGTTTGAAACGTTCGGGGGACGTTCCCAAATGGAAACTATTATTCTTGTCTTGCTCGGTGTCGATTTTCATTAGTTCCGGGGAGTGTGGGGTCAGGTCCGAAATGTCCGGGGGTGAAGCAAAAATCTGCTGGGTTGCTGGGCCAAGGCCGCACGTGCGGGGGCCCAGGGCTTCACGTACGGGGGCCCAAGGTCGCACGTACGGGGTTGGGCCGCACATGTGGGAGGTCAAGCCGCACGTACAGGAAGAGAGATGTTTGGGTGAATTGCACACTGCCTAAAAGGCACGTGCGGGAGGAGGGTGCGGGAGGAGCCCTGCACGTGCGGGGATGAAGGCCGCACGTGCAGGAAGGGACGCTCTGCACGTGCGGGGATGGGTGCCGCACGTGCAACACTCTGCAGTCCAAAAATCACTGCTTTTTTCTCTTTTGTCCAAAAGTGTGCCTCACTTTTGGCACTTCTCTCTCACTCTAAAAAGCATTTTCTCTCCTCCTTCTCTCTAGAAATCCAAACCACAACACTTCAACCCTTGAATCCTTGCAAATCCTTGGGTTATATCATCACCTCTCTCTCAAAATTTTGAGGATCTAAGCTAGAGTTCATCTTGGTGTGATAGAAGGGTGAAGGATCCTCCATTGAAGCTAGGGTTTCATCATTTTCTCCATCAACACGAGGTAGGGAAATCTCCATGAGTTATATATACATTTGTGTTAGATTTGGTTGTTTTTAAAAGATTCCATTAATGGTATTGAATGTTTAGATTTGTCTCATAAATACTGTGGTTCCAAATGGGTTTTTAATATCTCTCTTTTCTTAAGCTATACTCTTGAAGCCTTTAACTCATATAATAGCAGGTGGGTTATTTTGAAAGAAAAACCCTCTCTAAGGAGGGGGAAAATGGTTGTTTTGGCTTTTGATTTAAAGCCCTAAAAAATATTTTTGGGAATTTTGAAAGGTGAAGTCATGTTTAGAGATACCTTGTGGTTTTCAAAGATTAGAGAATGATATTTTCATTACATTGTGTAGCATAGTGATAATTTACCTAATGTATGAGAAAGGAGTTGTCATCTTAACATTATTATTATTGAACATTTGAAAGTGTATTGTTGTGAGATAATAAGTGATTGTGCACCTTGGTTATGGAAAATTGTGAATATTGAAATTATTAATTGGAGACATTGCATGTCACCTTGAAGGGGTTAAATTGTTATAAATTGAGCATGAATAAATGTTGTTATAGTTATGAATGGATGGCGTGGCCATAGGTGAAATAATGTTGAGGAGAAGTAACGAGTAAAGTGGTGAATTGATTTTGTTGTAGAAATGTTTTGGAATGGAAAGATGTTTGAGATATTTATATTGCATCACGTTCCCATTTGATTCACCGTTATTATTGTACACTCATCATCATGTTATTTTGAGAAGTTTGCACTATAATGAGAACTATGAAACTGTGTATGAAGTAAATACGGTGGTAAGTCCGGTTAGGGGGTGTAGATGACTTTGATAAATTGGCCTGAGCGTCCATGGTGAAAGACCAGAAAACCGCGCGGATAGGTGTCGAGCCTTCCGGTTAATACCGGTAAAAATGACAGTTTTGTAGTACTTGTAGAGTCTACTTGCAGACATCAGCCTAGGGATTACCAGCGTCGTATTTGCCGCCCCTTGTGATTAAAAAGGTTTAAATTGGAAGTTGATGAGACTGTAATTGTAAATGAAATGCATGGCGTTTCTCATGAAAGACATGAATAATTTCTCCAAAAGAGTATTGCATGGCATATGCATTAGCATTCCATTTTAGTCATCTAACATAAATGTATATACTTTGTTTGGTATTTCTCTACTGGGCTGCTCACCCCTATGGGTTTTGGTGTAGGTAAAGATGTGGTGCTCCCGCCGAATTGAGGGCGTGGATTATTGTAAGGAGCACATGGCTCTTATTTTGTTGTGACTTCTTTTGTAAAGCCAAGGGCTAATATGTATGGGTTCGAAAGACCCCTTTCGTGTAACCGGGCTATTGCCTTCGAAGATGTAAGCCCGTAAGGGCACTTTATTGTTTTGATGATAGGTGCTTCACATGCTATAGATTCATATATTCTTTTGCTTAGTGAATGTATATTGCATGTGAAACTTTGGGTTAATTCTATTTATTATATGAATGAAGATGGAAGAGTTATTGTCAAAGCATAGAGAATGTTTGTATGTTTGGGGTTTCATGTTGAATTAATTTTCGGGGCTTGACAAAATAGAACTTGTAGCCTCCCATCGCAAAACGTCGTAGAGTTCAATTGCTAAATATTTATTAGGTCTGTTTGGATAGATGTGACTTTTAAATCGAGGAATTTGAGATTAAATATTAGATGTTAAGCGTTAGTTGGGGTAGGGGAATTAACAAGGGAGATTACTTGAACCTGAGCCACTTGGTTTGCTAGCCAACCTATATGTATATGCTATCAAGCTACAAGGCCTTTGGCTTACTGTACGGGAAAGAAATAAACCTTCTCGTATAATCCTGTTGATCAAGTCTACGCTCCTCCGTACGTCGTCGCTTTATTCCTTGAAAACACAAACGTGAGCTAGCCGGTGGGTGTGTGCCGGAAACCTCTCCGATGCCTAAGTCAGCAAAATAGACAAGTAGCTAAAAGCTCTGTGTATTCGGAAATCAAAGTTGTGTTACCTCTCCATAGGTGATGTTTGTGAGCTTTTGTAGGTTTCGTGTGGCACAATCCTAGTAGGACTTTTACTCCTCCATGCAGAGTCCTCCTAGGATTCATACTCCTGAAAGATAATGCTTATCCTTCAACACCCCCCTCACTGCACAAACCAAGTGAGATGGTTTTACCATGGTCAGACTCCAATATGACCGAAGTAAGCATGGCTATGCTAGGCTGCAGGTTAGACCGAACTACACTTACTTCGGTTCTTCCTTTTACTGCTCTTACTTCGGTTCTCAAAATAATTAGCTAGGCTTGACCAAGCTATCTGTGCTACGCCGCGACCGGACTAATTCTGAGTGTGGCAACCTGGCGACCGAGTCATCCGCAATATTCTTCCGGACCGAGATAACAATAGGTTCTCTGGGACCGGTCTAACTTTAAAGCTTTGGGACCGGACTAGATTCAAGCTTCTCCTGGACCGGAGTAACTTTAAGGCCCTTCTAGGTCGGACTAACTCTAAGGCCTTTCTAGGACCGGTCTACCGCCAAGGCTTTCCTACTCAGCCCTTTGTATTGTGGCCCACAACGGCCCATTACCCAGCTCGGCCCAATTTTCACATAAATTACCCTCTCAATTGCCCCTTAATTCCATCTGTGCAGCATGATAGGGATTACCTGTCCATCAGCCGAGCTAAAACTCTTTGGTCTTACTACTGAGCTAAACTTTTAAGCCTTTATAGTCGAGCTAAAACTCTTTTAGCTTTTCTAGCCGAGCTAGAACTCTTTTAGCCTTTCCAACCGAGCTAAATTCAAGCCGAGCTATACCTGTCCGGTCAAAACGTCTCTTCAATCACAAAAACTGAATCGCTTCTCCTTCCTATGACACGTGGCACACTCTGATTGGTCAATCGTAGCTGTCACGCCGTCTTCGAGTCTCGTGAATTTTGAACAGTTCCCGTCCTTCCGTCCTTCCTTTTGCACACAACAAACCCTTGCTTTGAATCACTCTTACACTATTCATCCTCATCCTCTCCGCTCTCTCTATCATCTGAGTCTCTGAAACCCCCATTTCATCCTTGCGACTGTGGAGCTCGTGTTTTCACTGCCTTGCTTCCATCTTCAGTTTTTCTGCCTTAATCTGGTAAGCTGCTCAAATCTGCCTTGTTTTTGTTGTTTTTGTACTTGTTCAATCCATTGCATTTTGTTTTGTGTGTTTTTGAAAAACACACTCTTTTCCATTTTTGCTTTGCCTTGCGTCTTCTGGAAAAAACTTATAAGAACCACTTGAATTTCATTAAACAATCTGTAGGACACTGTAGTTGATCCAAAATCACAATATAACCGAACTAAAAAGTAGTTTGTAGTTAACGTTAACCCAGCCTAACTAACTAACCGAACTAGAACTCCATGCTATGCCATTAGTTTCAAGAAATAAAACCTCATTGTGATTCAACTAGCCGATCTTTTCAACCGTACTAGGTCTATGCAATACTATGTTTGAAAGCCTCAACCACGACCGAGCTATGACTGGGGCTAAACCAGCCTTCGTAGTTCAACCGAACTACGAGTGCTGCCCCTAGAGGCTCAACCGGGCTAACAAAACCCTTGCACAAATTGAGATAACGAACCCCTTGTGCAAACCGAGATACCAAATCCCTAATGCAAACCGAGATAACCAAACCCTTGCTCAAACCGGGCTAAGACACGTAGCATTTCACATAGTCGAGCTAAGATTTGATATATCTTGCCTTTATTTCTCTTTAGCACGGTCCAACGGTCTGTGCTTAACACCTTTGTTTTTTCACTTTGCAGACTTTAGGTTGCCCAGGCCCTTCTTTGAGCGCTCAACCGAGCTACTCAGCCCACTTCTGCAACCGAGCTAACACAACTATAATTTATTCATAACTTAAGAGAAAATGGGTAAATATAGGTTTTTAGTAGAAACACCTGGTGGCTTGGCCGAATTCCGAAGGAAGTATAACATTCCTAACAACGTCCATCTCACCTTAGTCGAACAAGATATCACACCTTGGGGAAACCCTGGTTTTGTTCCCTTCACCCTCCTTTCCATTGTAGAAACCGGCCTAAGATTCCCTGTACAGCCCTTACTTTGTGAATTCCTTAGGCAAACTAGGATATGCCCAACCCAGCTTTCCACAAACTCATACCGCATAATAAATGGTATTGCCGAGCTAAACCGCTAAGCTGGCATTAACCTTGGCTTAGCCGAACTCTTTCATCAATACTCTATAGGCTCAAAAGAGGACGGATGGGTTTATTATTTAAGAATACGACGCCGGCGTGAGAAAATAATAAAGGACATACCGGACAAAGATTTAAACGATGACGATTTTTTCTGGGTATCTGGGAATTTCGAAGACCACCAAGCCCAAATTCCAGGCCGTAGTATAAACTGGAAGAAAGGAACCCCCGGTATAATTACCTCGACTAGTTGCATGCTTCTTTTTATTTCGGTTTTCTATATCTGAACCGAACTGACAGTTGTCTTCTTTATGCAGATTCGCCCCACCTTAAATCACTATATAGCTATCCCAATTTAAACACACTTCACGCCGCACTACGATACCCTGAGAGAAGTTGGGCCAAGTTGCTGAACTTCGAACCGACATACAGATACAGTAGTCGACGAAAAGCCAGAGTAACAGATTTTTTACTAGAAGCCTCCCCTGAACCGGACCCCAACTTGCCTCAAATTAACCTAGTCCCTCTGACTGCCGAAGAAGAGATGGCAAAGAGGAATAGAGTCAGGGCCCTCCTAACCGAAACAAACAGAGCCGAGGTACTACCACCGAACCAGACTCAGGAAACCGTGGTGGCCTACCATCTCAACAACCCTCCTCATCGCGCCCCAACAAGTGTGCCCGGACTACTCAAGCCGAGCAACGCCTTGTTGATGAAGACGAGACCACTCTTCCACCAAACCCTCCACCGAGCCCGCAACCGGAGCGCTCCGACCGAGCCAGCTCCTCCAAGTGGGCACCCAAACTGACTTTTGAAAACTGAGATATTCAGGACACTGACTCAGTGGTCGCTGAAAAAGATCACTTGATGGCATTTAACCTTGCCAAGAGTGTTTGTCTTCCAGCAGACATGGAGCACCACCAACATCTGACCGAACTAAGGGCCATCCGTTCGGCCACGAAATCCATGGTGCTTGTAAGTAGCTTCTTCTGTTAACTTTTCTAATTTGCACAACTTTCATCTCGGTTTGATTACAAGTCTCCCCCTTCTTTTGCAGGCTATGCAGAAGAGCCACATCGCTCACAAGCATGTGCTTGAACTTCGTAAGACTACAAGGTAGGCCCTGGCCGAAGTGACAGAAAAGACGGCCGAGCTAGAACAAGCCAGGCAACAAATAGCCGAGCTAAAATCCGAGAACGGTCGTCTGACCGGACTCGTTAGCTCGGCTGAAGCGGAGAAATGAAAGGCTGCAGCTGTGATCAAAGACAAATACTTGCGCGAACTTGCTAAACTTGAAGGCAAGAAAAACACCGAGATAGAGCAGCTGAAGAAGAGTGCTGACAACGCCGAGCTGCGGGGTTTTAAGGAGGGAGAGGCGACTTACATTAAACAATGTGAAGCTTCCAAGGATCTCTTCTTCAAGTGCAGTTGGAGGGCGGCTGTAGAGCAGCTCGGTCACGGTCCAGAGACCGAGGTCTTCAACACTCCAACATACTTCATTCCGAGCTCTATGACGGAATATGTTGTCGCCCTTCAACAACAATTTCTCGAGGACTCAGATGATGATGAAGAAGAGACCGCACCAAAGGATAACCCGGCTGTCAATGATCCCGTCGATCAGTCAGTTCAGTTGGAGCCAATGGTGGAAGACCTGACTAATGAGCTGCCCACTGAGACCGAGCTCCCAAACGAGACCGTACTCCCGTCTGAAACCGGGCTCCGGGTTGATATCGACGCTGATCTGGATGAATTGTTCAACTGACTTTGTATCTTCTCTTTTTTGGACTTGTAACCGGGCTGGGGGCCCCTTTTTTGTATTTGCTTTAAACTTTGCTAATGAAAATCTTCTATTGCTCTAACTGTTATCTCGGTTTGCTGCTCTTCTTGTACTTGCTTTCTTACTGTAGTTTGAATGAAGTAGTGCATTCTCTTGCCGAGATAATTCATCCCGGTCTTAATCTTGTAATCAGACTGGCCATACCAGCCAACCACTCTTTAGCCGATATCCCTACTTCGGCTGAAGAGTACCAAGAGTTGGTTTAATCCAGCCAACCACTCTTCAGCCCAAACCCTTACTTCGGCTGAAGAGTAATAAGAGTTGGTTTAATCCAGCCAACCACTTTTCAGCCCAAACCCTTACTTCGGCTGAAGAGTAATAAGAATTGGTTTAATCCAGCCAACCACTCTTTAGTCGATATCCTTGCTTCGGCTGAAGAGTACTTAAGAGTTGGTTTAATCCAGCCAACTTCTAAATTGGTTTTTCCAGCCAACCTAGAATAAAATGTTTAGTTATTCGGACCAAACGTCCTGTAGCCTGGATCCTCATCCTGGGCTTAGGAAGGGTGTTGGTTTAATCCAGCCAACTTCTAAGTTGGTTTTTCCAGCCAACCTAGAATAAATGTTTGGTTATTCTGACCAAACGTCCTGCAGCTTGGATCCTTATCCTGGGCTTAGGAAGGGTGTTGGTTTAATCCAGCCAACTTCTAAGTTGGTTTTTCCAACCAACCTAGAATAAAATGTTTGGTTATTCCGACCAAACGTCCTGCAGCCTGGATCCTTATCCTGGGCTTAGGAAGGGTCGCAGTTGCTTATTCCGGCCAACTGTATTTTTAATACCCCTAACTCACCTAACTCACTAAAACAAACTTTTACAGAAAGAAACGTCAGAAAGAAACGTCTATACTAAAAATAAACTACTTGTTTTATTGAGAAAGGAAAAAATTACACTACTTAAAGAAAAAAAAAAACTAAAATAAAATAACTGAGATTTGAAGTATTCCATGGCCTGGGAATTGCCTTGCCATCCTCATCTTTTAAGTGGTATGCCCCTTTGCCTGCTAGTCCAACCACTTTGTAAGGTCCTTCCCAATTAGGCCCTAACTTGTCATCCCCTGGTACCATGGTGTTTCCCATCACTTTGCGCAGCACCCAATCTCCGATCTTGAATTGCCTTGGATGCACTGTTTTGTTGTATTTCCTGGATAACTCTTGTTTGTATGAGGCAATGTAAACCAGTGCTTTGTCTCTTCTTTCCTCTGCAAGGTCGAGCTCTAATATTATGGCTTCGCCATTCAAGTCTGGATCAAAATTCTCGCTTCGAATTGTGGGGAGGCCAACTTCTAGTGGGATTACTGCCTCCATACCATAGGCTAAGGAAAATGGAGTTTCTCCTGTTGACCGCCGAGGTGTGGTGCGGTAAGCCCATAAAACATGAGGGAGCTCTTCTGCTCACTTGCCTTTAGCTTTCTCTAACCTTTTCTTTAATCCATCCAAGACTACCTTGTTTGATGCTTCTGCTTGACCATTTGCTTGGGGATATGCTGGTGTAGAATTGTAGAACTCTATCTTGTACTCTTCACAAAAGCCTCTAAAGATTCTGCCGTCGAACTGAGTGCCGTTGTCTGATATTAGGGCTTTTGGTATGCCAAACCGGGTGATGATATTCTGCTAGACAAACTTTTTTACGTCTTTTTCCTTGATTGATGCCAATGCTTCTGCCTCCACCCATTTTGTGAAGTAGTCAGTTGCTGCAAGAAAGAACTTCCTGTTGCCTGGTGCTGTTGAAAGTAGTCCTACTATGTCCAACCCCCACATTGCGAAGGGCCATGGGCTAGTTAGAGGTAGAAGTTCTCTGGCAGGTTGGTGTATTTGGTGTGCGAACTTCTGACACTTCTCGCACTTTTTGACATACTTTTCTGAATCTGCTTGCATGTATGGCCACCAATATCCTTGCGAAATTGCTCTGTATGCTAGTGATCTACCTCCTTGATGGCTTCTGCATACGCCCTCGTGTATCTCAAATAAGAATGCTTCCACTTTGCTAGGGTGGACACACTTTAGGTAGGGTCCTGAGAATAATTTTTTGTACAATGCCAAAGATGGGGAGAGCCAAAATCGTTGTGACTTTGCCCTTATTCTGTTGGCTGCTTTCTTTTCTTCTGGTAGGGTGCCATCTTTTAAGAACAGTATGATGGGATCCATCCAAGAGGGGCCTAACTCGGCGCAACATACCTCTTCTGCTTCGGGGTCTTCAATGCTTGGTCTAGGTAGGTAGTCGATCAGTAATGGATGAGGGATGGAAGTATCTGCCATTGAAGCAAAACCTGCTAGTTCATCTGCTCTGCTGTTTTCCTCCCTGCCGATTTGTTCTATCCGTACCACTTCAAATTTCTTGATCTCTCTTCTGACCAACTCTTGGTATTTGGCCATCCTATCATCCTTTGCTTCGTAGTCGCCAGATATTTGGTTTACCACCAGCTGTGAGTCGCTGTAAACCATTAGCTCGATGGCCTTCATGTAGATTGCTGATTTGAGGCCTGCAAGAAGCGCTTCATACTCCGCTTCGTTGTTGATTGCTGGGAAGCCAAGGTTGACTGCTTGCTTCACTACTAGGCCGTCTGGAGAGATGAGGACTATGCCGAGTCCTGCTCCATGCCGGTTGGATGCTCCATCCACAAAGAGCTTCCACATCTCTCCAACGAAACTTCCAGCAAGTTGAGGGATCAGATGATGCTTGGGGTAAGAACGTTGCTGGTTCTTCTTCAGGGTCCAGCTTGGTGTCGCTTTGTTATCGATTGTACCAAGCCTTTATTTGTTGGTGAGTCTTGGCTTGGTGTAGTATGGTTTTCTTCTTCCTCCCTTACTTCACTCTGGTCTGCCTTGGGACCTGTCTGGGTAACCTGCACCAGGGGTTGCGTTATTCCGACGTCAACTTCCATCCCTAGTTTGGTTGTTTCAGTCAGGTCGACTGGGCAGATATGATGACTTCCTGGGGTGAATTCTGCGACAAAGTCTGCCAAAGCTTGAGCCTTTATCGCGGTCTGGGTTGAAACTTGATGTCATATGTCCCAACTCTACTGCCCACTTCAAATTCGCCCAGAAAAGTTCGCCTCTCAAACAAAGCTTTTAATGGGAAAGCTGTGAGGACGACTATGTGGGCGTGAAAGTAGTGTGACAGCTTCCTTGAGGCCATCATCAAGGCTAAGGCCAGTTTTTCCAGTGGCAAGTACCTTGTTTCGGCGCCAGCAATGTCTTGCTGACATAAAAGATGGCAGATGTTGGATTCCTTCCGCACGGACCAACACTGCGCTAATTGCGTGCTGTGAGACTGCCAGTACAGGAAGAGTTCTTCTCCAGGTATTGGGGTGACAAGCAGTGGTGGGAAGACATGTATTCTTTCAGGCTTTCCAGAGCGCGGTCGCATTCTTCGTCCCACTCAAACTTGGCTTTTAGTGCTGAAAAAATGGTCGTAGTCTGTCTGACGACCGGCTAATGAATCGATTGAGTAGCTGCCATACCGGTGAGATGCTGCACTTCTTTTACTGAGTTAGGCCTCTCCAGATCCTGAATAGCTTTGATCTGGAGGGGTCTGCCTCTATACCCCGGTTGGTCACCAGGAAGCCCAGGAATTTGCCAGATCCTACACCGAACGCGCACTTAGATGCATTAAGGCGCAACTTGTGCCTTTCAGAATCTGGAACATCTCACCTAGGTCCTTTAGATGGTCGTTCTCATCCTTGCTCTTGACCACCATGTCGTCGATGTAAGCCTCCATTGTTCTGCCTAACAATGGCTCAAACATCTTGGTGACCATTCTTGGAATGTTGCCCCTGCGTTCTTTAGGCCAAAGGGCATGACCTTGTAGCAATACAGTCCTCTTGGAGTTGTAAAGGACGTGACCTCCTGGTCTGGTTCACATGGCGATCTGATGGTAGCCTCTGTACGCATCAAGAAAGCTAAGTCGGTTGTGCCCCGCCGTTAGGTCTACCAGTTGATCTATCCGTGGTAGGGGAAGCTGTCCTTTGGGCATGCTTTGTTAACTGTCTTGTAGTCGACGCAGACACGCCATTTGCCATTCTTCTTTGGCACCACGACTGTGTTGGAGATCCATCTGGGTAGTGTACCTCTCTGATAGCTCCTGCTCTAGCAGATTTCCACTTCTTCCGCTACTATCTCGGCATGGTGGAGTGCCGATCTGCGTGTGCGCTGAATGATTGGTCTGGCGGATGGGTGGACATTGAGTTGGTGACAGATGAAGTTGGGATCAATGCCTGGCATGTCGTATGGTGTCCAGGCGAACACTTCGATGTTAGAGGTCAAAAATTCCAAGACCTCTAATCTCTCAGTGCTGGACAACGACGAACCGAGCAAAAAGAACTTATCCGGGTTCTTTTCATCTATTCTTACCTCTACCAAGTCTTCCACCGCTTTTTGATTAGCTGCTTTGCCGACGTCTGCGAACAGTTCATTGCTCTCAGGTTCTTCCACCGAATGAACATATCCCTTGGCAGCGCGGCTGCCATTAACCGTAACAAAGCATTGCTTGGACATGATTTGGTCTCCAAAGACCTCTTCAATTACCCGGCATCGTTGGGGAATCGCATTACTTGATGGTAGGATGACGCTACCGATCGCATGGCATGCAGCCATGTTCTTCCCAAGATTATGTTGTAAGTGGAAGGGACTTTCAACACCCAGAATTCCACTTGTTTTGTCACGCTTCCTGCTCTGACTGGTAGAATTATTTTGCCGACTGGCCATTCTGGCATTGAGTTGAATCATCAGGGGAGATACGGCAGGTGCCAAGTCTTGTCTTGTAGCTTCAATTGTTTGAATGTTTCGTAATACATTATCTCACATGAACTACCCTGGTCAATCAAAATCCGCTTGACGTCAAAATCCTTGACTCGGAGAGTGACAACCAGGGCATCATTGTGAGGACAATATATCCTCGCCAAGTCTCTATCTGAAAAAGACATGATGTTCGTGGCCTCTGTCTTCCCCTTTTTGATGGTAGGTTGTGCACTTAGTACCTCCTTAAGTGCTCAGCCTTCTTGATTGACCTCTGAGCTCGCATACACGCTCAGGTTCGAAGATTCCATGTATCACATTGATTACGCCTTGAGGTGGGGCGTCGATTGGCATCCCGTTGGGGTTATTGTGGTCCTGGGGGCTGGTTGCGTCCCTCCTTCAATGTACTTATCCAGGTGACCTGCTGCCACCAACTCCTCCAGGTGCTGTCTCAATGGCGTGCAATTTTCAGTACGGTGCCCCTTTTCCTTGTGGAAGGTGCACCGTGATCTTTCGTCGTAGTCTTTCTGAGCTTCTCCTAGCTTAGCTGGCCATCTGACGAAAGGCTCATCGCGTATTTCGCTTAGAATCCGATAGATCGGTTTCTTGAATACCGTGGTTATGGCAGTGCGGACTCTCAACCATCTTTTATCCTGGTCCTCTCCGTTGTCTCGCCTGCCTCGTCCGTTTCTGTTCGGACGGTCTACCGCGTTGACCTTTGCTGAGGCCTTTTTCTCTGGTACTTGCGGTCGTGCCAGATTTTGTTTTGGCACGTGCGCCATCCTCCTCCACCCTGATGTGCTGATGCACTCTTTCCATCAAGGCTTCCATGGTGAGGGCGTGTCATGGTGATTGAGTCCCTTAGTCTGTTCCCGACTGGAAGGCCTCTTTTGTACTGTGCAATGGCGAGATTGGTGGGGCAATCCCCAATCTGGTTGAAGGTCTCCCAGTAGCGACTATTGTAGGATCTTAAGGTCTCCTTGTCGCCCATGTCGATGGAGAGCAGTTCGATCTCCACCGGGGTTTTGGTGTTCGTTCTGAACCTTGTTACGAACGCCTCTGCCAATTGCGCCCAGGAGGCTATGCTGCCTTCTGGAAGTTTTTCGAACCAAGTCAAGCCTAGGTCACCAAGGCTGATGGGAAGAGGATGCACATCAAAGCCTCGTTCGTCGGTATAACCGCCATAACCTGGCGGAAGTGGCTTAGGTGCATGTAGGGGTCTGTCTTCCCCGTACGTGGTGAATTTGGGCTGAAGGAAGCCTGAAGGCAGGGGCGCGTTTTCAATTGCCGGAACGAACGGCGAGGTCTGCAGCCTCGCTAATGCTTTGTCCGTCGGTTCGTAGGCAGGGCGCGGATTGGCATTCCAACCTCGACGCTTCCATGCGTCCGAGGAGCCAACCGCTGCAAGGCAGAAACTCTGTGTGGTCGCGCCCCTGGCATCCTCCTTCCATCGTGCCTTTCTTCTAGCACGGTTCGTAAGTCGGACGATCTGGCAACTCCGTTTGCCTGGATGATGTCTGGTGCGTGCGTGAGGGCCGATAGGTGCTTCCTTCCGTGTATGACCTCTCAGATCTCGTCCTCTCAGACCTGGAGTGACGAGTTCTGGAAGTCCTGGATTGTGTATCGCCTGTCCTGAGGCTTCTACTCTCTGCTTGAGATGGTGTGGTACGTCTACTACGATCTTCCGAGTGGCGAGGGGGCGTCTTGCTTTGCCCCTCTCCTGTCGCCACTCCTTTTCCCTTTATCTGGCGCTTCATGGACTCCATGTCCGCCGCCATCCGTCGTATCAATTCGTCCTGCTCCTTCACACGGTCCTCCAGAGTTGAGGATCAATCCTCCGCCTTTGTCTCTCAGGACTTTGTGAACGAGAGTGACGGGGGCTTTAGTCCGCCTTCTCCCCTCGCATCCCTCCTGGGATTCTGTCGTGTGGCTCTAAATCCGCCATAGGAGGGATAGAAGGTAGACCTTCGCGCCTTGCACCCCCTCTGGTGTTTGTCCGTCAATGGCGGATTGTGGCAAATCTTCGTTGTGCGCCATTGATTCTAAAGAGGAAAAGCTTGATCAAGAGGTTTTGTTCTTGTCTAAATTCCCACAAACATCGCCAATTGTACGGGAAAGAAATAAACCTTCTCGTATAATCCTGTTGATCAAGTCTACGCTCCTCCGTACGTCGTCGCTTTATCCCTGAAAACACAAACGTGAGCTAGCCGGCGGGTGTGTGCCGGAAACCTCTCCGATGCCTAAGTCAGCAAAATAGACAAATAGACAAAAGCTCTGTGTATTCGGGAATCAAAGTTGTGTTACCTCTCCATAGGTGATGTTTGTGAGCTTTTGTAGGTTCCGTGTGGCACAATCCTAGTAGGACTTTTCCTCCATGTAGAGTCCTCCTAGGATTCATACTCCTGAAAGATAATGCTTATCCTTCAACACCCCCTCACTGCTTAAACCAAGTGAGATGGTTTTACCATGGTCAGACTCCAATATGACCGAAGTAAGCATGGCTATGCTAGGCTGCAGATTAGACCGAACTACACTTAGTTCGGTTCTTCCTTTCACTGCTCTTACTTCGGTTCTCAAAATAATTAGCTAGGCTTGACCGAGCTATCTTGCTACGCCGCGACCGGACTAACTCTGAGTGTGGCAACCTGGCGACCGAGTCATCCGCAATATTCTTCCGGACCGAGATAACAATAGGTTCTCTGGACCGGTCTAACTTTAAAGCTTTGGGACCGGACTAGATTCAAGCTTCTCCTGGACCGAGTAACTTTAAGGCCCTTCTAGGCGGACTAACTCTAAGGCCTTTCTAGGACCGGTCTACCGCCAAGGCTTTCCTACTCAGCCCTTTGTATTGTGGCCCATAACGGCCCATTACCCAGCTCGGCCCAATTTTCACATAAATTACCCTCTCAATTACTATGATTTCAAATAGTGTAATTTTCATTTTACCTTCTAAATTATCACTTAAAAAATAATTTGACTTATATATATTTATGTTAATTTTATACTTTAATAATTAGATTTTGAATCAATTTTATCTTTATTGTCAATTGTTGTTTATAATAAAACATGACTTACTTATGTGGCATTAAAACTTCTTTTGTAGATTTATTTTAATCTCCTAAATTATTCCAAAAAATTAATTAGACCCCTGTATATATTAGAAAAAAAATTAATTTACACATTAGATTATAATTTTTTTATCTAAACAAAGGAAAAAATAAATTTCAGCAAAGAATTAATATATTTGGGCTATCGGATAGTCTTTAAAGAGTTGTTACTAATTTTAGCATCGAGTGCCCTTCGGTCAATGATACGACCAAGTAAGTATTAACATCTATATTGTAAGCTGAGATCTCTAGATATTCATTTTTATTGTTTAATATTGTTTTTCAAATTTTGGATGATGTTTATGTCAAAATAAGTATGCTCTAAATTTTTATCTACACAATTTTCAACATACTGCTAATCCAACAGTTCTATTGAAATTAATATGAGGAATAGGCTTGCTACAATTTTTAAGAGAGAGAGAGAGAGAGAGAGAAAGAGGGATAGGCTTGAAATTAATATGATTTAATTTTTTTTTACATTATTTTTTGTCTCTACTGTATTTTCGAAACTCACCACTCCCAACCCATTTCCGAGTAGGTTTAGAAAACATAGCACAAAACAAAATTATTGTGGGAAATGTAACATCTTGAAAATAAAACAAAATTACAATTTTTTACTCAAAAATGTCTGATGTGATAGTCACATGACAATTTTTGTTGAGTAAATAGCCATGAGCAAAAGGCCTCTCAAAATGATTCACAACTAAAATTACAAATCTTATACACACTTTTTAATTGGTGTGTAAAACCTAATTTTCCGGTAATTAATGATGCTTGTTTTAGATAGAAATTATTTAGTAGTTCCGATCTATATACTACGTTGTGTATCCTTGCAATTATATGGGGCCACGAGACTACTTTTTCTTATTTTTTCTCACACATTTTAGACAAAGTAATTATGTATTCTCTTCCCATAAAGTAGGGGTCATCAATGGGAAGGGTTGGGCTTACCTGGCCCACAACTATTGTCCGCGTCCCATATATTAATGGATTTTTTGGATTTTGACCAATCAATGGGCTGGTAGGGCTTATTTAAAAAAATTAAAACCACGCTCCACCTGTAAGCCCAAATTTTATGGGCCAAAATCAAACTGAACCAGATTACATATTTTTTATTAGACTTATATTCACATTTATTTTTTCTTTTTTAATAATTCATATGATCAATTTAATTAATATTATTAAAACAATCAAATTAAAGTATAAATTCACCAAATTAACAAATTATGACAATGACAATGTTATATGTAAAAAGTTGAGAGTTAGAAAGATATCACCAATCATTGTTAATTTCAATTTTAACAAATTATGTTTTATGTATTTTTTTAAAAATACAATTTATAAGGATAGGATAGGATGCCAAATGAGTTTAATGACTAAAATACATTTTTTCTGTCAATTTATTTAATAAAAATAAGCAAACGGTTTAAGTTGGAAAAAAAAAAATATCAAAAGATTAGTGTTAAAATTGAAACACTTAAAATCTCAAGATCTATTTTTTTACGAAAGTCAAATTTTGAATTTTTTTTTAAACACCTTAAAAACTGTCATTTATATTAATTTATTGAAAAATTTGACCAAAACTCTCTCAATACCCAATCCACACAATTTTTTTAATGGCTTCGGTCCCTATTTTTTTAATTTTGGGATGAAAAGTCCACAACCTCCACGCTATCACCTAATGCCTTTTTCTGAGTGACTTTTCTCTCGGACTCGGACGACTTCACAATTGGAAATTAGAGGTCTAGCCACAAACTCCACGCTATCACCTAATGTCTTTTTCTGAGTGACTTTTTCTCTCGGACTTTGACGACTTCACAATTGGAAATTAGAGGTCTAGCCACAAACTCCACGCTATCACCTAATGCCTTTTCTGAGTGACTTTTCTGTCGGACTCTGACGACTTCACAATTGGAAATTAGAGGTCTAGCCAGTATATGATAAACAAAAAGGATTGGAAGATGAAAAGGTTGGTCTCACATCTTATCCTAAAAGTTTCTATATTATGTTGGAGACTTCCTAAACTATTTTAGATTTTGTTTAACATGCTGTAATAGTAAAATTGGTTGGCGTTTGATGGCAAAGGATGTTAAAGATAGGGATGGTTTAGTAGAGAGATGGTTTAGTGGTGGATTGATGATGGCGAATTGAGGAAAGTAAAGTTTAATTTATAAATATGAAAGTAAAATTTCATCTTTAGTTGTTATTGTTGTTACTCTTTTAATGTGTACTATATTTTCTTTTTTTGATATCTTGTTCAAGAATGATAGTAAAGTTTTACTCTAATAGTGTGTTCTTGAATTATTTCTTTTGTGATATAAATTTTATTGCGAAATAGAGTAAAATGTTATTGTTTACATCAATTTCGACGATAATTTTTTTTTAAAAGAATTTCATAATCAACCTAGATCTTGTTTGATACATCTTAATAAGAGAATTCTAAAAATACTAATTTTATTAAAAATGAACATGTACATCAAAAGTTATATCATTTTAAAGGTTAAAATATTAAATTAGTCACTAAGGATATTTTGGTAATAGTAGTATGTATTGGACTTTTCAAAGAAAATATTTTATATTTGTCCTTAATGCATTAAAGTTTTATTATGAGGAGACTTTGTCCAAATTCTCCTTCATTTTTTATTTTTGGGTTACTTACAGTTTTCGTCCTTGTAGTTTGATTTAAATTTTATTTTGGTCCTTATAGTTTTAATTTGAATAATTTGGTCTTTACATTTTAAGTTTAATTTTACTTTAGTCCTTTCGTTTAAAATTTTGTAAATTTTGTCTATATATACACCTTAGAAAATTGACAATTGTTCTAAAATTGTTAATTTTATCCTCCAATTTAGATGGGAGAACAAAATTGAAGCTCATTTGGGAAGTTAGAAAAAAGCTACATTTTGCTTTCTGAAATACGTAAAAGCAACTTATTTCAGATATGTTTTCTTTTAGCAAGATATAAATAAGTCATATGTCAAATTACCGAAATACCAAAATTTATTTCATTGACTAGGGCAAACCATATTCCCATGAGGGTAATATGGGAATTTTACAATTTTCACAAATGATATGATACCATATTATAATACTTTTCAAAAGGCAAAAAACCAAACAAAGAAAAAAAGCAAAAAAAATAAAAATAAATAAAGGGCAAAAATACAACTTTTTTCTATGTTCCCAAAACACCCCTAGAAAATTGATAAGTGTATTAAAATTGTCAATTTTAATCTCGAATTTAGATAAAGTACTAAATTGAAACTAGATTTAAAATGTAGGAACTAAATTGTCCAAATTAAAAATATATAGAAACTAATGTAAAATTTGAATCTAATTATATGAATGAAAAATATAATTAACTTTTTTTTATTCCTTTTACAAATTGTTCAACTTTAAAATTTTCAAATGAAAAATGAAGCTAAGTTCTCCACCAACTCCCCTTTTTTTTTTTTTTCGTTTTACAAATAGTCCAAATTTAAAATCTTCAAACGGATGCTAAGAAAAATGGTGCTAAGACCTCTTTTCGTAAAAGGTTAAAAGTCAAAAAGACTTTTAATCAATTTTAAATTACATCATCTTTTTATTTTTTTATACATTTTTTTAAAAAAAGTCAAAAATTTTTTAAAATAAAAAACTAAATTTTAATTTACTTTCCAAAATAATCCTACGTTCTTCCCCAACTCTCTTGACACATAAAAATCTAATGAAAAGGGGAAGACTAACAAAAATACTCCACCAAAAAAGCCAAGTATCTCCATCACCATGTCTACACATGTGGAAAAATGTTCATAATTGTAACCCTGGAGTATTTGAAGGCAAAATTGTCCTTTTCTACTTACTCTACAATTTTTTACATTATTTTTTGTCTATACTGTATTTTCGAAACTCACCACCCCCAACCCATTTTCGAGTAGGTATAGAAAACATAACACAAAATAAAAATATTGTGAAAAAATATAATACAAATTGAAAATAAAATAAACTTGCAGATTTTTTCTCAAAAATATCTGATGTGATAGTCACTAGACAATTTTTGCTGAGTAATGGGCCATGAGTGAAAGGGCCTCTCAAAATGATTCACGGCTAAAATTACAAATCTTACAATTAATCAACATGATTCACAACTAAAATTACAAATCTTATACATACATTTTATTTGGTGTGTAACAGCTAATTTTTCAGTAATTAATGATATTTGTTTTAGGCAGAAATTGTTTAGTAGTTTCAATCTATATACTCCGTGGTGTATCCTTGCAATTGTATAGGGCCATGAGACGACTTTTTCCTATTTTTTCTCACACGTTTTAGACAAAGTAATTATGTGTTCTCTTCTTATAAAGTAGGGGCCATCAGTGGGACGGGCCGAGCTTACCCAGCCCGTAATTATTGTGTCCACGTCCCATATATTAATGGATTGTTCTAACTTTGACTAGTCAACGGGCTGATATGGGCCGGTCTAATTTAAAAAAAAAAAAAAATTTTAAATCACGTCCCACTCGTAAGCTCAAATCTTTCGAGCCAAAATCAAATTGAATCGGAGTACACATTTTTTATTAGACTCATATTATTAAGTTCTACACATTTTTTTTTCTTTTTTAATAATTCATATGATCAAATTAATTAATACTATTAAAACAATCAAATTAAAGTATAAATTCACAAAATTAACAAATTATGACAATGACAATATTATATGTAAAAAATTGAGAATTTGAAATATATCACCAATCACTGTCAAATTCAATTTTTATAAATTGTGTTTTGTGTATTTTTTTAAATACAATTTACAAGAATAATATAGGCTGTTAATTTTTATTTTTATTTTATAAATGGAACAATATTGGTTTAATGAATTAAAATTGAATTTAACAGTAATATTTTTCTAGCTTTACCCATGCAGACTTGTACGGGTCGGGTTGATGGGCAGGCTGGGATTTTAAACCTTTGTCCAAAACCCTAAATCATCTTCTATGGGATGGGATGGGTTGGGCAATCAAATGGGCTGGGACGGGGTTGGACGGGTTGGGTAATATTAATTTTGTTGCCCGCGGGCCAGATGAACCCTACTATAAAGTGGACACAATCACGTGGTAGGTCGAACATACCAAATAACTTCTCGTGTTGAGGAGGTGCAATTACAAAAAGGATTGGACAAATATGAACTTCAGAGAACTTTATGGCCTATAAGGCTCACTACAAGTCTTTTTCCCATGATCAAAACGGTTTATTTTGTGAGACCCTCCATATATATCATTTATGAAAAAACTTAGGCCGATCTAATAATCATAACTTTATCGTGTTTATATTTAAAAAAGTAGATGATCTATTTTAAAAAAATATACTTGTCATCTATTTTTTTGAAGACAAATGTGACAAAATGAAAAAAAATTATGATTATAAGATTAACTAATTTTTTTTATTAATAATATATATTGAAATCCATACAAAATAAATGATTCGAAATATTAAAACATGACATGTTATGTGTTTATGACCCATCAATTTCGCTTAAATTTACAATTAAACTCGAGAAACATTCAATCTCTAAGAAAACTACTGGAGCAGCTAACCACTCCACAAACTCCACAAACATTCTTGTTATTTTGAAAAGGTGGTTAAAAGTCACTTTTTGACTTTTTTTGATTTTTTTATGAGAGAGAGAAGTGAATTAAAAGTTGAGAAGCGATTTTAAACCTACTTGACAAAATAAATTATAAAAATGAAAATGAGGAAGACGGGCAAACGACTATAGCAAAAGGAGCCAAGCATGGCCATTTCCACGAGTGATAAGGTGGCCCAAAAAGCTATTTAATCCCACGAAAAATGCTTCGGACCCCCACTGAGGGTCGACCCTCAGTGAGGTGGCACGCCGTGATTGGACAAAAAAAAAACTATTTTATTATTATTTTTTTTTTAAGTTTCAGCCAGTGAAAGCTCGCCACCTCACTGGAGGTGCGACCCCCCACTGAGGATCTGCAGCATAGTTGTTAATCCCACAAACATTGTCAAAACTTGTCATAATAAGGACGAAATCAAAGATAACATTATTGGTAGGAGGGCCAAAAGAAAGATATTGAGAGTTGTGTCCAATGAGAATTGAGTCAAGTACGTCAAGGTCAAGTTGCTAGGAGGGCCAAAAAAAAGATATTGAGAGTTGTTACTCCTGGCGATGGCCACTGCGAGGCTTTGAATTTTTTATGTAAATTTAATGCTTTTGATATTTGGCCCTTCCAATCAAAAGCCAACGCCTTGAAGACTAGAATTAAAACTTATCAAGACGTTATTCCCACAATTTACGTTGTATTAATAAAATTTCGACAATATTAATTCTTTATCTTATCTTATTTGTTAGCATAATATTAATATAATGAATTTCAATATTAAACTTCTAATACAATGCTAATAACTAATTTTACACATTAGATTATAAGATAAGATAATAGATGACAATTATAACATTACTCAAATTTCAATATCATTTCAAATAAAAAAATAAAAATCATTAATGTTATAAGCATCATCATTTTTCTACTAGAGTTTATTTATTACTTTATGTGTCAAAATTCTATTAGTTTAATGTGTTCCATTACTCATGCTTGTTACTAATATAATATTAACATATGATATCATATACAAAATATGATAACAAAATATAATCATTGAAACATTGTTTGGTCCAAAAAAAAAAAAAAAACAAGTGCCCATCATCAATAAAAGGTGGCCTTGCAATTTTATTTATTTATTTTTGTATAATAAATATAAAATAAATTGAGAGATAATAGATTGAAATGATTTGGTCATATGCAACAGAGACTAATAGAGACAGTAGTGAATAGATATGATACAATGACGATAGATGGAACTTTTTTTTTGGATCGACGAAAAAGAAAACTTTATTAATGAAAAAACATATATTACGTATGAATATAGATGTGGATTAGTATAATAAATAGATATATGAATCTCCTTAATTTGACTAACTGAATGGCATTTGATAGAATCAAGTGGAGAAGAACGATTCAGGTAACCGACCTTATTTGATAGGATTTGAGACTTGGTTTGGTTGGCTGGTTGGTTAGTTGGTATTTTTATATAATAAATGTACAATCTCCATACAACTTATCTCACATACGTTTTGAAGTAAAAAAGATTTATAATACATTTTCATTAATAATAATAATAATAAATAAAGGAGCCAAATTACTCTTACAAACGAACAATGAAAATTTTGATTGTCAATATGGGATTAATAGAAATACAGAGCAAATAAAAATCAAGTAATGAAAAATTACTAAGCATTCTTACTCCATGCATAATTGTATATATTAAGTTGAGAAATTAATCTTTATATTATTATAATAGGGAAAAGCAAGGCCACTCTGACATTTTTGGAACCCTAAGAACTCCTAATATGGGGCCTTTTTATATATTAAAAAAATTATGATCAAAAAATTATGTATAATTTTTTTAAATTGTAAAATTTACTTAAACTTGTAACAAAGTTTACAATAAGAAAAATGCTCAAAATAATCTGAGCTCAACTACTAAACAAAAAGTGAATAAACTGTAACAAAATATCATTTGAAGATCATTCTTGCATTTTTAACCGCAAAATTGTTGATCAAGCTTGCGCAATTCACTTATCAATTAAATTATTTTCAATGATAAAATTGCTAATCCATTAAATTTTTATTGTAACATAGTTGATCGAAAGTAATATTTAATTAATGTTAAATTTGAAATTTTTTTCCCTCTAAAAACAACTTTAACTGGTATAATTAATGGTATTCTATACATAATCAATGCATTTGAGAAACAACCTTGCATTAATTTCAAATAATTCACCATATCAATCATCCTTAAGTTTTTTCTGATAAAAACAATTATACATTAGTTTTAAATAATTCAACATATCAACCATATATTAGATTTGAATATTCGCCGAACTTTGTTGAGAACCCCCTTAAAAAAATTGGAGCTAATCACATACATAGAAAAACTAAAGCTAAAGCCACTCCACAAACTCTCTTGTCACATCAACATCAATTGAAAAACGGGGAAGACAGGCAAAACGACTCCACCAAAAGAGCCAAGCATATCTCCATCACTGTCTCTTCACAAGTGTAAAAATGTCCATAATTGAGACCGAATCCCTGCAAATTATTAAAGGTTTAACAACCAGAAAACTCATAATCTCACACACATTTTTAGTGGTGTGTAACAAATAATTTTTTAGTTATTAATGATACGTGTTTTGGGTAGAAATCATCTAGTAAATCCGAGCTATATCTCACATGGTGTGCCATTGTAATTGTATAGGGTCATAAAATTATTTTTTTCTTATATGTTTCGGACAAAGTGACTGTGTTCTTTTCATATATAAAGTGGACACATCTATATGATAAATCAAACTTACCAAATAACTTCTATAGCGATCCCGGATTTCCCTCCTTTGTTTGTTGTATTCCGGACTCGGTTCCGTGGATGATGGTTGTTGTCGGTATTGCATTTCCGTCCTTTAGCTCTTTGAGTTTGAGTTTAGAAATGTCTTGGGCGTGTTTTGAACAGGTTGGTTGAGCTTTGGTTCCTATTCTTGTTGCCCAGATTTTTGGTGATCCGCTCGAGCGGGCCTTTTTGCGCTCGAGCGGAGTTTGCACATTTTCAGCATTTTGTGCGTCTGCAGATATACCGCAGAAGCGTTTTCCACGCTCGAGCAGCGTTTCTTACGCTCGAGCAGGTATCTTACGCTCAAGCGGGTGTTCGAAGTCTGTAAGAATACTGGAGGAGTGTAATCTACGTTCGAGCTGGTCCCTTTGCGCTCGAACGGGTCCAGTTTTTGTGTTTGACGCTCGAGCGTCCTATTCTTCGCTCAAGCGGGTCATGCGTATATCAGGTCTGGACTGTGTTATTTTAAATCACTTTTTCAACTCTCTCTCTCTCTCTCTAACTTACTAAAAACCTAATTTGAGAGCTTCTCTCACTACATTTCACCTTCTCTCTAAGAAATCATCTAGTTTGAGTGATCTTCTACCATAGTTCCTTTGCATAAAGTGTAGAGCTTGGTTTGGGCTACATTTCAATCTGAAAATCTTTGGTTTTGGAGCATTTCGAGTTTCATCATCTTCTTCATTTGGTCTCATCTCTTGAGGTATGGATAACTACTCATATTTATGGTCTTTGACATAAGCTTGTAGTCATTTTGATGTAATGTTGAAGTTGGGTAATTTTGGGGGTTAGGGTTTCAATCTATATAAAGAGGGGTTTTGTTTTTTTGACTCATACATGTATATTTTGGGTCTCAAAATGAGGTTATTGATGTTTAATGAAAATATTTGAGCCTTTGGGTCAATGTTGAGAAAATTGGGAGAAAGGCCCTAATTTGTTGTTATGAATTAATTTGTACAATTAATTTGGAAAGTTATGAAAATATGAAATTGAGCTGGAAATAATGAAATTGAGGAGTTATGAGAATGAATGGTGGAGTTGGATAAATTAATCACTTACCTTTGGAAATATTGATAATTTATCTGTTGATACATTTATTATCTGTTTAGAAATAATTGCTTTGGGCTATCGATGGAGGATAGTCTTGATTGTTGTAGACACTGTATGTTGATTAGGGAAAACTGAAACTAATCACGTGTAATATGTCATTGAATATGACGGTTGGAATAATACATCGAATATGTGTATTGATTGATCATTGTATATGATAAGTGTTTATATGCATTGTATTGTGTGTGAGAAGATAGGAGATGTACTCCACGGTTTGAGAGAAGATAGGGGATGGACTCCTAAACCAGATATTATTTGGGAGGAGATAGGGGATGGACTCCATTGATACAACAAATATATGTATCTATTGTGAAGTATGGAAATGTTTTAATATGTCATTGATACAACAAATATGTGTATCTATTGTGAAGTATAGAAGTGTTGTGATATGAATTATTATCTCATTTGAAATGAAAGTATTGTTGATATGAGTTATAATCTCATTAAATTGTTTGGCCAGGTTCTGAGCCATGTTTATGAATTAAAAATTGGTTAAGCAAGGGAAAGTAAAATGAACATAGACATATTTGTCATGGAATTGGATTGTGTTGTAAATTGGTTGACCAGTGTCAACAATTATCGAATGCTCATGTTTTAGTTATTGCTCATATTATGTTTAGCATATCTCTACTGGGCGTTGGCTCACCCTATATGGGACATCATTTTTAGGTACAGGTGATATGCCATCTCCAAGGATGTAGTTTGGGAGGTTGGAGAAGCTGAAGGCTTCCTTTTTGTGATTATTTTATGTATTACATGTAAATCAAGCCAAGGGCTTATTTTGTATTTTGAGTTAGTACTCTCTTTTTGTAACCAAGTGTTGGCTTGGAAAGTTGTAAGCCCGTAGGGCATTTAATTTTGATGTCAACATTTAATACTTTTGTAATGAATACTCTGATAAATAGAATTATGCTTTATTTTCTTAAGTTTATGGATGTCTTGAATGTTTGATTTATGGATTTATTTTGAGGGCGTTACAACTTGGTATCAGAGCGTACTGGGTTTGAATACTTTGGGTACGTGGGAAGTGGTTAGTACTACAATGGGTTTGTCTCGCTTGCTAGAAACTTATGTGTGATATTACGTGTTTATTTGATAACATGCTTATGTGGCTACTTGGGTATGGGATTTAGTTTCTAGGATGTTGATTGGATCCTTGGGTTTCTGGGAGTCCTATTGGAAAAGCACTTGATCAATGCTGTTTCTAACTGGAACTCTAGCAACGCCTCGGGACTGTCATTATCCGGAAATGAAATTCGTAAGTGCTTATGTGATTATGTGCTTACGTGGAATGAATTACTGTTGTCCATTGCTTTAGGACGTGAGTGAAATAGCTTCGGCACATTCGTGAATGTGCTAATGTTCTTCGTTACCTTTATTAGGATGTTAGGACGAGGACGTGATAGTAGGCGAGGTAGGCCTAGGAGGCAGGAGATGCTTATACCGGATGAGATTCCGGCGCAGCAGGAGGGTATTGGTCAGGCCAATGTGGCCGAGCCAGTAGGTCAGCAGGCCATGGGCGCCTTAGCCCGCGAGCTGGCAGGAGCATTAAGGGAATCCATGGACATTCTCAGAGTTGAGAATTAAGCCCAGGCCCATGTTGCCGAGGCAGGGCCTTCCTTTCTGAAGAGGGAGTTTTTCTGGTCTAATCCGGACGAGTTTGTGGGTGATCCGAAAGAGCCACTTAAGGCTGATGAGTGGCTTGAATAGATGACTAAGACGTTTGAGATGCTTGGCATCGAAAACGGGGCTTTGAAGGTGACCTTGGCGTCTTTCCAGCTGAAGGGAGACGCGGGTCAGTGGTGGAAGTTTGTTCGGGGCCGTATTGGTGGCACATGGGAGGCCTTTGTAGATGTTTTCCAGGAGAAGTTTCTGTCTCCAACTGTTAAGGAGAAGTTGAGGGACCAGTTTTGTCAGCTCAAGCAACTGAGTATGCCAATAGCCGAGTTTGAGGCCGCATTTACCAGTTTATCTAGGTTTTCACCTGAGCTTGTGGCGTCTGAGGAACACTGTTGTCTTGAGTTCGAGAAGAAGCTGAGGCACGGGCTTAAGACTAGGGTTGCTAGGTCCATGACTCGGGAGTATGGACGTCTTGTGGATGCCGCAGCCCATCTTGAGATTATCATGCAGGAGGAGGATGAGAGAATGAGAGGCTCCACGAGGAGTCAGGATGGCCAGGGGGATGGTCGGAGGCAGAGGGGTTCTAACCCTCAGTAGTCCCAGGGTGCTTTTGTGAGGTCTACCTTTCCAGTGCCGAGTGCAGGCTCTCGGAGAGGCAGTCAGGGAGACATTACTTGTTACAAATGTGGTCAGCTGGGCCACAAGTCTCCAGCTTGCCTGCAGAGGGGAGGAGGACAGAGAGCAGCTTCATCTTCGGCTTGACCTCAGAGCCAGAGTCAGGGCAGAGGCCAGCCGCTCTCTTGTTACCAGTGTGGTCAGGCGAGGCACCTGAAGAGGTATTGCCCGCAGTTGAGTGGCACATCTGGTGCGTTTGGTTCGAGGCAGACGTAGAGTTTTCAGCCAGCACAGTCAGTTCAAGCCTCGAGGGCCAATCAGAGGGCTTCATCGTCTCAGTCTGTGCAGTAGTCTTTTGCTCCGAGAGGTGAGCAGGTAGACCAGAGACCTTTAGGGCGCGTGTATGCTGTTACTGCACAGGATCTTGTACCGGCTCCATCTGTTGTGAGAGGTACCTTTTTGTTTTGCAACTCGGTTGCCAATGTGTTTATTGATACGGGTGCATCATATTCCTTTATATCTGTTGCATTTGCATCTGTTTTGGGGTTGGAGTTGGCGCAGTTAGCATCTCCTATTTGTGTTGTATCACCTATTGGGGGTGAGTTGATTTTGAAGCAAGGGTGTAGAGGGTGTGACATAGAGGTCGTCGACCGCCGGCTTCCATTTTCTTTTGTAGTTATGGCTATGTTGGGTTTTGATATGATTTTGGGTATGGAGTGGCTATCGTCATACCGGGCTGTTATTGATTGCTACCGCCAAAGGGTTACTGTATGTACCTTGAGCGAGGATTGTTTTCATTTCTTGGGGGATCGGGTTGGTAGAGTATTGCCACCAGTGTATGATCCGCGAGGGCGGAGTGAGCTTAGTGGTCTTCTCGCTAGCTTTATGAGTAGTGAGTGTGATGAAACCCAGACTGTATTGCCGAGAGTGGTTTGTGAGTACTCGGACGTCTTTCTCGAGGATCTTGTTAGTTTGCCACCACATCGAGAGGTGGAGTTTTCTATTGATTTAGTGCCCGGCACAGCGCCGATTTCCATGGCACCTTATCGTTTTGCCCCAGCTGAGTCGAGTGAGTTGAAGGTTCAACTCCAGGAGTTGCTAGATAAGGGTTTTGTTCGCCCTAGTGTTTCACCGTGGGGAGCACCGACCCTCTTTGCTAAAAAGAAAGATGGTGCCTTGAGACTTTGTATTGATTACCGGAAATTGAATCGGGCTACGGTTAAGAACAAATACCCTATGCCCCGTATAGATGATCTGTTTGACCAGTTGAAGGGGTCCCATTGTTTCTCTAAGATAGACTTGAGATCGGGTTACCACCAGTTGAGGGTCAAGGAGGAGGATATCCCAAAGACGGCATTCCGTACGCGGTATGGCCACTATGAGTTTCTGGTAATGCCTTTTTGGGCTCACCAACACACTGGCAGTGTTTATGGACTTGATGAACCGGATATTCCGGGAATTCTTAGATTGTTTTGTGGTCGTTTTCGTGGACGACATCCTGGTTTATTCGCCTTCTAAGGAGGAGCATGAGGAACACTTGAGAGTAGTGCTTGAGTTGCTTAGAGCCCATAAGCTAAATGCTAAGTTTGGGAAGTGTGAGTTTTGGCTAAGAGAGGTTAAATTCTTAGGCCATGTAGTCTCCGGGGAGGGGGTGTCTGTTGATACATCCAAGATTGAGGCAGTGCAAGATTAGGCACAGCCTAAGATTGTTTTTGAGATCCGTAACTTTCTGGGATTAGCTGGGTATTACCGTCGGTTTGTGAAGAATTTCTCCAGACTAGCTTCGCTGTTAACTAGATTGACGCGAAAAGAGGTCAAATTTGTATGGAGTGAGACTTGTGAAAAGTCGTTCCCAGAACTGAAGGTTAGACTTACCACTGCTCCGGTTTTGATTATTCTGGAGAGAGGCTTGGGTTATGCGGTTTATTGTGATGCCTCACGAGAGGGTTTGGGTTGTGTGTTGATGCAAGAGGAGAAAGTAGTAACCTATGGCTCGCGGTAGTTGAAAATGCACGAGAGGAATTACCCTACACATGACCTAGAGTTAGCAGCTGTGATTTTTGCCTTGAAGATTTTGAGGCACTACCTTTATGGTGAAAGATTCGAGGTGTTCTTGGATCATAAGAGTCTGAAAGTATCTATTTACACAGAGAGACTTGAATCTGAGGCAGAGGAGGTGGATGGAGTTCATTGAGGATTATGACTTTGAGTTGCACTATCACCCGGGAAAGGCCAATGTTGTGGCCAATGCCCTTAGCAGAAAATCCATTAGTGATGTAGCTTGTATAGCCATCCGGGAATGAGAAATGTTGGGTGCACTTGGCGAGTTTGATTTGCTTCTGGGTGAATCCGTTGAGTCTGCGGCCTTGTTTTCTGTTGTTGCGCAGCCTACACTTGTGAGTCGAGTGTTAGAGGCGCAGAGAGGTGACCTCGAGGTAGAATCCCCCCGGGAGAAGATCTCCAGTGGGAAGGTTGAGAAGGGTTTGACTGTGTATCCCGACCTGAGTGTGAGATACCGAGACCGTCTGTCTGTGCCGGAGTCTTACCGAAAGGAGGTACTCCGAGAGTTTCACCATTCACACCTTGCAGTGCATCCGGGAGGCACTAAGATGTATCGTGATTTGGGTCGTCAGTTTTGGTGGCGGGGTATGAAGAAAGATGTGGCAGTTTTTGTGTCTAAGTGCCTTACTTGTCAGCAAGTGAAGGTCGAACACCAGAGGCCAGCGGGTTTGTTGCAACCCTTGCCCATTGCCGAGTGGAAGTGGGAGCATATCACTATGGACTTCGTTGTAGGTTTTCCGAGGACTCAGCGGGGTAGTGATGCTATTTGGCTGGTTGCAGACCGATTGACTAAGTCGGCACACTTTATCCCTATGCGCATGAGAGATTCGGTAGATCATCTTGCCGACTTGTATATTCGGGACATAGTGAGGTTGCACGGGGTCCCAGTATCGATCGTCTCAGATAGAGATCCACGTTTTACTGCTAGGTTGTGGCAGAGTTTGCAGAGTGCCTTGGCCACTAGATTGACCTTTAGCACAGCTTATCATCCTCAGATTGACGGGCAGTCTGAGCGTACTACACAGATCCTTGAGGATATGCTTCGAAGGTGTGTCCTTGACTTTAGTGGGTCGTGGGAGAGGCACTTGCCCTTGGTGGAGTTTGCCTACAACAACAGTTTATAGTCGAGTATCGTTATGGCACCGTTTGAGGCCTTGTATGGCCGACTTCGTAGGTCTCCAGTGTGTTGGGCCGAGGTGGGTGATGCACCTTTGTTGGGCCCGGAGTTGGTGAGGGAAACGACGGAGAAAGTTGAGCTTATCTGTAGGAGACTTGTTACAGCCCAGAGTCGCCAAAAGAGTTATGCCGACCGTAGGAGGAGGCCTTTAGTATTTGAGGTGGGTGATCATGTATTCTTGAAAATATCACCTAAGCGGGGTTTGATAAGGTTTGGGAAGAGTGGGAAGTTGTCCCCTCGGTTTATTGGTCCCTTTGAGATCCTTGAGAGGATTGGGGAGGTTATTTACCGTTTAGCTTTACTGTCACAGTTGTCCGGAGTGCATGACGTATTTCATGTTAGTATGCTTCGGAAGTACGAGCCGGATCCGTCACATGTATTGGATTGGACCGACTTAGAGGTAGATGAGGATGCCTCGTATGAGGAGAGACCAGTGCGGGTCTTGGATAGGCGGGATCAAGTCTTGTGGAAACATCACCGAGTGGAAGAAGCCACTTGGGAACGTGAGTTGGAGGTCCATGAGAAATATCCGGACTTGTTTGTTAATGTTTAACTATGTATTGGGAATTATGTTGTATTGATAAACTTTAAGAGTATTGAATATGTCTTAAGTTGTAAAACATTGTATATGTTTTGGTTACTGGAAGTATGGTAATTGTTGAGTATGCCTTGAAAATGAAAGTCTATTTTAACATTGCATATGTTAATTCTGTCTTAGAAATGCAAACATATTGTTGGCATTGAATATGTAATTGAATTGTGGAATATGTGTTGAAATTGGTAAATTTTAAGGGAGAGCATGTTGATAATGCATATTGAGTTATATATTGTAAGTTGCCTCTTGAAAAGAGATGGAATGACCGGAAATGGATCAAGTTGATGAATATTGAATCGTAATATTGTTGAGAATTGAGAAATCATATTTCTGAAACTTATTTGTCTAATTTCGGGGATGAAATTCTTTAAGGGGGGGAGGTTATAGCGATCCCGGGTTTCCCTCCTTTGTTTATTGTATTCCGGACTCGGTTCCGTGGATGATGGTTGTTGTTGGTATTGCATTTCCGTCCTTTAGCTCTTTGAGTTTGAGTTTAGAAATGTCTTGGGCGTGTTTTGAACAGGTTGGTTGAGCTTTGGTTCCTATTCTTGTTGCCCAGATTTTTGGTGATCCGCTCGAGCGGGCCTTTTTACGCTCAAGCGGAGTTTGCACACTTTCAGCATTTTGTGCGTCTACAGATATACTGCAGAGGCGTTTTCCATGCTCGAGCGGGTATCTTGCACTCGAGCGGGTGTTCGAAATCTGTAAGAATACTGGAGGAGTGTAATCTATGCTCAAGTTGGTCCCTTTGCGCTCGAGCGGGTCCAGTTTTTGTGTTTGACGCTCGAGCGTCCTATTCTCCGCTCGAGCGAGTCATGCGTATATCAGGTCTGGACTGTGTTATTTTAAATCACTTTTTCAACTCTCTCTCTCTCTCTCTCTCTCTCTCTCTCTCTCTCTCTCTCTCTCTCTCTCTCTCTAACTTTCTAAAAACCTAATTTGAGAGCTTCTCTCACTACATTTCACCTTCTCTCTAAGAAATCATCTAGTTTGAGTGATCTTCTACCATAGTTCATTTGCATAAAGTGTAGAGCTTGGCTTGGGCTACATTTCAATCTGAAAATCTTTGGTTTTGGAGCATTTCAAGTTTCATCATCTTCTCCATTTGGTCTCATCTCTTGAGGTAGGGATAACTATTCATATTTATGGTCTTTGACATAAGCTTGTAGTCATTTTGATGTAATGTTGAAGTTGGGTAATTTTGGGGGTTAGAGTTTTAATCTATATAAAGAAGGGTTTTGTTCTTTTGACTCATACATGTATATTTTGGGTCTCAAAATTAGGTTATTGATGTTTAATGAAAATATTTGAGCCTTTGGGTCAATGTTGAGAAAAGAGGGAGGAAGGTCCTAATTTGTTGTTATAAATTAATTTGTACAATTAATTTGGAAAGTTATGAAAATATGAAATTTAGTTGGAAATAATGAAATTGAGGAGTTATGAGAATAAATGGTGGAGTTGGATAAATTAATCACTCACCTTTGGAAATATTGATAATTTATATGTTGATGCATTTATTATCTGTTTAGAAATAATTGCTTTGGGCTATCGATGGAGGATAGTCTTGATTGTTGTAGACACTGTATGTTGATTAGGGAAAACTGAAACTAATCACGTGTAATATGTCATTGAATATGACGGTTGGAATAATACATCGAATATGTGTATTGATTGATCATTGTATATGATAAGTGTTTATATGCATTGTATTGTGTGGGAGGAGATAAGGGATGTACTCCACGGTTTGGGAGGAGATAGGGGATGGACTCCTAAACCAGATATTATTTGGGAGGAGATGGGGGATGGGCTCCATTGATACAGCAAATATGTGTATCTATTGTGAAGTATGGAAGTGTTTTAATATGTCATTGATACAGCAAATATGTGTATCTATTGTGAAGTATGAAAGTGTTGTGATATAAATTGTTATCTCATTTGAAATGGAAGTATTGTTGATATGAGTTATAATCTCATTAAATTGTTTGGCCAGGTTCTGAGCCATGTTTATGAATTAAAAATTGGTTAAGCAAGGGAAAGTAAAATAAACATGGACATGTTTGTCATGGAATTAGATTGTGTTATAAATTGGTTGACCAGTGTCAACAATTATCGAATGCTCATGTTTTAGTTATTGCTCATATTGTGTTTATCATATCTCTGCTGGGCGTTGGCTCACCCTATATGGGACATCATTTTCAGGTACAGGTGATATGCCACCTCCAAGGATGTAATTTGGGAGGTTGGAGAAGCTGAAGGCTTCCTTTTTGTGATTATTTTGTGTATTACATGTAAATCAAGCCAAGGGCTTATTTTGTGTTTTTAGTTAGTACTCTCTTTTTGTAACTAAGTGTTGGCTTGGAAAGTTGTAAGCCCGTAGGGCATTTACTTTTGATGTCAACATGTAATACTTTTATAATGAACACTCTGATAAATAGAATTATGCTTTATTTTTTTTAGTTTATGGGTGTCTTGAATTTTTGATTTATGGGTTTATTTTGAGGGCATTACAACTTCTCATGTTGATGAGAGGCTTGGGCGCCCATGGGGCCCACTACAATTCTGTTTTAATGATCCAAATCATTCATTTTGTAGGATCTTTTGTGCATATCATCCATATAAAAATTAACTGAATTTAATAATCATAACATCTTAATTTTTTTCGTATTTTTCTTAGAGAAATAACTGATCTATTTTTAAAACATTATTGATATCAATTTATTTATTTATTTATTGAGACAAACGTGATAAAATGAAAAATCTCTACAACCTATAAGAGCTTTAGAGACTAAATTTTTGTCTCCCAAAGTAAAAATTTTGCTGCAAAAAATATTGGGGCACAATTTCTTGTCCTTGTAAGGATAGTAGCTAACACTGTGTTTGGTTGGAAATTTGAGAAGAGATTAGGAAAGAGAAACAGAAAAAAGTTAGGTGAAACATGAATAAAATATACTTACATTTCACCTAATTTCACACACATTTTCCTTTTTCTTTTTCAAATCTCTCTCCCAATCTCCCAACCAAACACAACGTAATGGACGGTCCTAAAAAGTTACAAATATATATATATATATATATATTTGTGACAAAAATTTGTAAATAATGCTAATAAATTCACTCTTAGCATCAAAATAATTTTGTCTAAAAAATGATTAATTTTTTAGACAAAAATTTTGATCCCATCCGATATGCAATGAACACTCTATGCAACCTTACCACAAAATTATGCAAGTTTTCACGAATTTACATAAGTAATCTCACAAAAATGTGTAATTTGAATACAAATTCACATAAGTTTTAACGAACTTACGCAAATTTGTGCTCAACTTACGCATTTTTGTGAGATCACTTATATAAGTTTATAAAAACTTACGTAATTTTATAATAGGATTGAATACAATATACGTTGCACACCAGAATATGTCCCATATATGTATATGGTATCAAGCTACAAGGCCTTTGGCTTAGTATAATTTCAATTTTACCCTTGTTGTCAATTGTTGTCTATAATAAAACAGAACTTTCTGATTTTGGTCGAAACTTCTTTTAAAGTTTTATTTTATCTCTTAAACTATCCTAAAAAAATCAATTAAACCTTTGAATATATTAGGAAAAAAAATTAAATTTAAATATTAAATAATAATTTTTCATCTAAATAAAATAAAATAAAAAATTATAAACAAAGAAGTAATGTATTTGGGCATTGAGTATTCTTTAAAGAGTTGTTACTAATTTTAGCATCGAGTGACCTTCGGTCAATGATATGATCAGGTAAGTATTAACCTCGATATTGTAGGTTGAAATCAATATTCATCTTCATCGTTCAATGTATTGTTTCTCAAATTTCAAAAAAAAAAAAAAAAGATGTTTTTTCAAAACAAATGTGGTCTAAAATTTTATCCACACAATTTTCAATTTATTACTATTCAATCAGTTCTATTGAAATTAATCTAAGGAATAAGCTTGCTGCAATTTCCAAGAGAGAGAGAATGAGAAAACCGACCAAGAATTTTGAGCTTTATTAGTTTTGCATGACCGGATAAAGATAATTTGAGACTTCAACTGATAATTTCAAATGAGGCTTTTTATAATTTTTTAAATACTTTCATTTTAGTTTAAAATTTCTTTTTTTGACCTTTTAAGATTAAAAAAAACAAATATGTTAAATATAATTTCTTAAATACATCCAAGACTCTAATTGACATTTAGGAATAATTTGGGTGGTAAAATGAAATTTCAATGTCATGTCAACAAGTTCTGTTTAATTATGGACAACAACTGAGAGTAGAGGTGAAATTAATCCAAAATCAAATAGTTTAGATGTAAAATTAATATGAATAAAAGAACAATGAAGGGCAAAATAAAATGGGGCATTGACCCATAAATCCTGAAATCAGAACTATAGACCAACTAGTCCCACAATTATTTTAATGAACACACGTCTTTGTTTATTTAAATTGACACATTTGCCACTGAATGGGCTAAATGTGAAATGGGTCAAGTCCAAGCCTTGGGCCGGCCCAATCCGACAAAGTCCGAATCCAAGTGGGTCAGATGAGTATATGGACAAACCAGTTGAGCCCAACTTCATGATCAACAGTCCACCCAAGTCCTCAAGCACTTGGGCCCAACCCGCAGTGGAAAGGCTAGCCCAGCCGTAGTGCTAGTCTGGGCCGAGCTGCGAAACGGAATCTGTGGGCCGAACAGATAATGGTCCAGCCCATCCCCATGAATGATCCTGAAAAAGGCTGAGCCGAGGCACATCAGTACCGAACTGAAGTACATGAGTACCGAGTTGGAGAAACCTCACAAGGAAACGTGGGAGCTGTGAGTGCAAGCATGTACAGGTTGCCACCTCAGCTGGTCCCCCACACCTAGAATCACGAAAGTTGTTGAACCAGAGGAATGTGGTTTGTTATCAGCATGCCTACAATGAGAATATGCAATCAATGACAACTACCAAGTGGTCCCCTACCTGGAGCAATGCTGAAAGGACACCTGGCAGCATCTACACTCCATGAAACCACCTTGAGAAGCAAGTAAGGAATACTACATAGACTTCATAAACTTCACATTGAAGAGGATCGAACAAAAGAAACTAAGGAGAACTATTCTAATCTCCCTAAACATACATTCCTTCTCCGATCACTGATTCCCACGCCGGAGGGGTTATCCGGCCAACCCCAGCCGGGCAGCTCTAACGGTGCTTCTTGTGGCAGGAGTCCCGGTCCTTGGATAGTCCAACTGAGTGCGGAGCCCCGATCCACTTTCATCTAGTACGGAATCCGGTACGCACAATTGGTTGAGGAAAAAGTGGCTTGAACATGCCAAAGGCAAATGGGTTGAGGAGTTACCTCACGTATTATGGGCCTACCGAACTACAGCACGACGCCCCACAAGAGAAACACCTTACTCTTTAACCTATGGAATGGAGGCCATCATCCCACTCGAAGTAGGTCTCCCAACCCTTCGGTCTGAATTATTCGAAAGCTCCAGTAATGAGGAAGCTATCGCACAAGCACTGGATATGGCAGAGGGCCGAAGAGAGGCAGCACTGATCAGACTCAAAGCATATCAGCAGCAGCTCATCAGAAGTTTCAACCAAAAAGTTTTCCCAAGGCAATTTATACCAGGAGAATTGGTTTTGAGGAAAGTCATGGATCACAAATGGGTGCCTAGTGAGGGCAAACTTGGGCCGAACTGGGAAGGTCCCTATAAAATCACAGCTGTTGTTGGAAATGGAGCTTACTACCTAGAGGATCTGAATGGCAAAGCAATACCTCGGCCCTGGAACGTAGCAAACCTCAAGAAATACTATCAATAGAATCATCCCCTAACTTCTCTATCAGGATGTAAAGACACTTATTTGTTGACCAATGCAAATGTTTTCCCACTCCTCTCAGATTTATCCAATTCTTGTAATTAGCTTTGATGTTTATCAAATGGAATAAGCTTTGGCTCCCACCAAACGGAATTAGCTTTGGTCTCTACCAAACGGAATCAACTTTGATGTGTATCAAACGGAATTAGATTTGATGTTTGTCAAATGGAATTAACTTTGGTTTTAACCCAAATGGCTCAGTTTCAGAACGACTGAATGGAATTTAAATTTGGTTAGCACTCAAACATGCTAAGTGGTATAGCTTGGTGGAAAAATGTTTGGCAACTAAATTGGAATTTAGCCAAGTGGAATTGCTTGGTGGAAACCGCACTAATGTATCTTAAGTAAAATATCTCTATTTAGCCAAGTGGAATCGCTTGGTGGAAACTACACTGACATATCTTAAGCACACATCTTTGCACCTACAGAACTTCTTAAGTATCAACACATCAACACTTCAGTATTGATTCAAACCAGCAGAGTTGGAACAAACTCAACTGAGCTACGTCAAGAGCAAACTTCTAGCATCAGCCTTACTCAGCTCCAGCTAGGGGCAAACAATTTTTTTTTTTAAACCTACCTGGACCTGAGTAAGACATCTCTCTTTGCATTTCTCTCATTCAAATGCACTTGTACTATCAAAGTTGAGACAGACTCAAGCAGTTCTATACAAGGGACAACTCTTCAGTATCGATCTTACTTAGCTCCAGGTGGGGGCAAACAATTGTTTTCTTTCGAAACCAACCTGGATCTAAGTAAGACCCACTTACGAACTCAAAGCACAGCCATACCACATATCTGTTAGCCACGCCGATCACTAGTTCGGCCCTGAGGTCCCAACAGTGCTCGGCCGAGGGCAAATAGTTAAGTGCCACATCGAGCATCAGTCCGGCCCCAAGGCCCCAACAGCGCTCGGTCGGGGGCAAGCAGTACAGAAATCAGACAGAGCATCTATTTAAGGACTGTATAGAGTCAGACCGAGCACCTATTCGGCCTGAAGGTCCTAACAGAGCTCGGCCGGGGGCAAGCAGTATAGAATACATTCAGACATAAAAGCCAAACAGCATCAAATTGCAAGTTCAAAGAGAAAACTATATCATCCAGCAAAGGGCACAGAAGGCCTCACAACCAGCAGCAAAAAAGAAAAGGAAAAATTATCTTCACCAAAACAGGAAAGCAAAAAGTTAAAATCCTTTCAACGTCAATTTTCATCAACAGTGGGCAACTCAGGAGCAGCATCAGCAATTTTGTCCAGGCCATCTGCGGAAGGAAAAGTAGAGGAAGCTCCAACTTCCTGAGAAGTAGGAGCCACCTTAACCACATCTCCCGTGGCTTCGGTCTCTAGGGTTTCAACCCCTTCAACGTCCACCGTTTCAGCGGCAACATTCATGCTCTGGGTCTTGCTTACAAAATCATCTTCTGGGGAAACATCGTCTGGCAAAACAGCAGGGGTAGGAATAGTCTTCAAACCTAAGGATTTCGAAGGAACAGGGACATCATGATACAGGGAAAAGCCTTCAGGAACCATCGCAGCGGCTAAGGCACTCGTCCAACCCTTCACAAAGAGCTTGTCTCGCAGCACTAGAACCTCCTCCTTGTACGCCGCCCCAGCTTCATCCCAGCCTTGTTGCCAGTGCTTGGCCTCCAGCGCAGTACGCTCGGCAGCCATCACAGCAATAACGGCCTCCAGTTCGGCCACCTTCCCCTCGAGTTGAGCCTGTGTCCCAATGGCAGCCTCTTTCGATTGTTCAGCAAAAGCGACAATCTTGTTCAAACGAAAGGCTTCCCTCTCAGCGGTTCGGCGTCCTTCCTTCTCTGACTCCAAGTTCACCGTCAGTCTCTCTACATTCATTGCAGCCTCCAGCATGGCCCTTTCCAGCTCTTCAGCACGGGTAATGGACAGGTGCATTCTCTGGATACACTGCAAAAGACGACAAGGAACTTAGAAAAAAAAAGGAAGACAGCAACGCAACAGTGAAGTTAAGTAAAGCGAAGAAAACACTTACAGCAGTCATCATTTGAAGGGTCCCCTTCAAGATAGAAATGTCACGAGGCCCATTATGGTCGGCCATATCAACGGGCATCAACAAAAACTTGGTCAAATTAAAGGCAAAATCTTGTGAAGCGACAACTGAATCAGAGGTGGAAATGGGCCTGCCCTCATACGATATTGGCAGCTCCCATTTCTCAAAAGCATCATCCTCAACTGGATCCTGAGAAGCTTCCCACACCACTGCTTTGCCGGTTTCCCTTCTCCTCTTTTTTGCTCGTGCAGCGACTGAAGCTGAGGGCTCGGCAGCAGTCACAGGGGTCCCAGAAGCTCCAACTTCCATCTTTACCTCCATGAGGCTCTTCACCTCGGTCTTCTCCAGAGGGGTTTGCAAAGCGCCGGAGGCTCCGAAGGCCTCGGCCTCCAAATCCACCAACACCCTTCTCTTCGCCACAGACCCGCTCCCTGCGAAACTGGGGGCAGGGGAGGGCGCCCTCTCAGAAAATGCATCTTGACTCCTGCGACGTCTCAAGACCAGAGGGGTGAAAGACGTGTCAGTCTCGGTATCAGAGTCCAAAGGGCAGCAGCGAGCCTTGCCTTCTTTGGAATAACAGAACGGTAAGTTGACTAGTAGTCCAATAACTCAGGTGCAGATCTCTTTTTATACCTCAAGGCAGCTTTGATGGCTTCAGCATTCTCTCGATTCGGCCTCCGTTGGAAACGGGAGGACTCTGCAAAAAGAAAGCAACCCATCAGAGCAATATTCAAAATAGAGTAAGAAACACCAAAGGCATTAAAAGGAGAGGCCCGGACCTGGGTAGCTGTCTTTCTATGGCATCCGTTCAGGCTGAAACTCGGTTCCGGCGGGGAACTCCCAATTTCCACCAACTTGTAGGAAATCGTCATTGTGTTTATCCGAATCAGGTAATCCAGTAACTAAGTGACAATCAGCCGAGAGAACACGTAGGTAGTATGCACTATGGTCTTTGTTAGGAGAAAGGGTGTAACATCCCAAGATATCCCATATGTCAAGGTTCAGGCCCAGTCGTCTATTGAGGGTAGATACGCCGCAAACAACACGGAAAAGGTTCACAGATACTTGCATTGGGGTTAACTGGACTTGATGCAGAAAACGGCGCACTAACGGGTCAAGAGGAAACCGAACCCCTCCCTCGACTATTGTCACGATGGGAAAGGCAACGGTGTTCCTCGTACCCATACGTTTGGCGTCTACTTTCGCCAGTGAAAGGGTAACGTCATGAGAAATATTGTAATCCAGACGGAACATAGCCATGGCCTCAGAGGTATCAACCAAGGAATGAAACTTCCCCATTCGACCGACCTAATGGGACAGAAGTAGGATTCAGATAACAGAGTATGGGACACGGATAGTAAGTGGGCCAAACAAGATGATTAAAACAAAAAGGGGAAAGAGAAGAAGAGTCATGAGAGGACTTACAGAGATCACAACGGTGATAGCGAAGCAGGATCAGCGGCGAAGAAGCCCAAGCAGAGCACCAGCGAGATCGGTCCGGAGGAATGGGAAGAAGCTCTTTCTCTCTCTTTGGAACTCACTAGAGGAATGAGAAAAGTAAATCAAGGGATTTGAATTGATAGCCTGAGCATTTATTACACCAGTCGGCGCGCAGGCACACGAATCAAGACCTTCGGTATGGAGTCGACGCATTATCTCTGCACACCTATCACACGTCGCCACGTGTTACATGAAAGGACGCATGCAGGAATTGTGTATCAGGATTGAACCGTCACCAAGGCCGAACTGGGGGAGAACCAAAACGACGCGACGCTTGGAAAACAGAACAATAGCTCCCCCCAATGGGAACCTTAGCGCGAGCTAGGGGGAAAATGAAGGGGCTAAATGTGAAATGGGTCAGGTTCAAGCCTCGGGCCGGCCCAATCCGACAAAGTCCGAATCCAAGTGGGTCAGATGAGTATATGGACAAACCAGTTGAGCCCAACTTCATGATCAACAGTCCACCCAAGTCCTCAAGCACTTGGGCCCAACCCGCAGTGGAAAGGCTAGCCCAGCCATAGTGCTGGTTTGGGCCAAGCTGCGAAACGGAATCTGTGGGCCGAACAGATAATGGTCCAACCCATCCCCATGAATGATCCTGAAAAAGGCTGAGCCGAGGCACATCAGTACCGAACTGAAGTACATGAGTACCATGCTGGAGAAACCTCACAAGGAAACGTGGGAGCTGTGAGTGCAAGCATGTGCAGGTTGCCACCTCAGTTGGTCCCCTACACCTAGAATGACGGAAGTTGTTGAACTAGAGGAATGTGGTTTGTTATCAGCATGCCTACAATGAGAATATGCAATCTATGACAACTACCAAGTGGTCCCCTACCTGGAGCAATGCTGAAAGGACACCTGGCAGCATCTACACTCCATGAAACCACCTTGAGAAGCAAGTAAGGAATACTACACAGACTTCATAAACTTCACATTGAAGAGGATCGAACAAAAGAAACTAAGGAGAACTATTCTAATCTCCCTGAACATACATTCCTTCTCCGATCACTGATTCCCACGCCGGAGGGGTTATCCGGCCAACCCCAGCCGGGCAGCTCTAACGGTGCTTCTTGTGGCAGGAGTCTCGGTCCTTGGATAGTCCAACTGAGTGCGGAGCCCCGATCCACTTTCATCTAGTGCGGAATCCGGTACGCACAGCCACTGCTTTTTATGATATGGTCAATTTGAAGATTCTCTTCTTATTTTTAGTTATTTATGTTTCAAATAAATACACTAAATTTTTTTTATAATCACATTACTAATTTAAACAAACCACATTTCACATTCAATCCACCCAAAATCTAACCTAGGCATTATAAAAATCAAATCGCATTTCTCATCCACAAGACATCCACGAAATAACAAGAAGCTCCCCCCTCGAGTTGGTCCTTTCCTTTCCAATCTATGTGTACAAGGAAACGTAATGAAAGAGGAACCATATTCCTACAAATCCGCTGCTACATCACCACACGAAGGGTAAAAATGTCAGCTAATCCCATCCCCACACACTTGACGCATTTGATTGAAAACAATACCAACAAAATAGGATTTCGTATATCTATATATTATATAAGTAGAAGGAGGTTTTTAACCTATAAAGCCTCCAAAAGTTCTAAGTTTTCAATATAAATTTCATAATTTTTTTATTTTTAAAATTTTTTTTAAAAAAATTTCTATCGGCTAGCTTTTATTCAAGTGAAAAAAAGGGTTAATTACAAAAAAAAAAAAAAACAAAACAAAACAAAAAAAAAAAAAACAAAACAAAATAAAACAAAACTTAGAATTTCACTTGTTTTTCAATTTAAACCCCAAAGTTTCAATTTCGACAAAATAAATCCTGGAGTTTTATCTGTGTTTCAGTGTGAACCTTCTGACCATCTCCATCTCACTTAATCTTCTTCCTTCTTTCAGATTCAAACCCTTGTATCTCAAGGAACCTTGGTTTCCAATCAAGCATCATCCATTGCATTTTCGCTACCAAGAATATTGTCGTGATAGTAGCAAGAAAAGAAAAAAAAAAAAGAATGAGAGAAAAATCTTATTTTTGGCCAACTTTCAAAACTCCAGCGGCTTGCAAAAAGAGGTGAAATAAGGTGTATGATGTTGGAAAAATGGTTTAATATAGGCATATTTTTTAGCTCAATTTTGAGTGGGCCCCAAACGTCTTTTGGGGTGGGTCCGAAGAGGTGAAGTGTTCCTTGCCGCGTGGCAAGTCACACGGTGAAGACGGAACGTCAAAACCATTTATGAGTGAATGGGAAGTTGATGTCGTTTTCGGGTCTAACATTAATTTTTATTTAGATAAAATTCTTTTGAATTTTTTCAATAAAAAAATTATTGTGGGAATTTAATTTAATTCTAAATTCAAATTTTGAGTTCCTGAATGGTTTCCTAAAATTTGTAATTGTGAGGATTTAATTTAATTCTAAATTCAAAATTTAGGTTCCTTAAAAAGTTTCCTAAAGTTTGTACCTCTTTATTTATTTATTTAACTATTTCAATAGTTTAATATATATATATATATATATATTTAGTTTAATATATATATATATATATATTTGAAATAATTTAAATAATAATTGTTCCATCAGTTTGTTCAAATGCACTAACGGACGGAACAAATTTCAAACATTTGAAAATTTGGTGTATAGGCACAAATGGACAAAATCATAATTCATTTTGTGGGTGCCACCTGTTCAAAGGGTTTGGACACCTTTTCACTTGGTTTTGATAACTGTTCGGGTCCTATAGTTTGCCTATAAATACTATTTGTTTTTCAGCAGTCTGGTATCCCGTAATTTTGAGTCTGAAATTTTTCTCTTTGCTGTCCAGATTTCTTTAGTGCATTATTCTTCATTTATAATTTAGGAATAAATTTCAGAGAGTTAGAACATAGGTTTGGTTCGCCGTAAAAAATTTGTGTGGAGTGCTACTACAAGTTTTTTTTGAAGATCATTGTATCCTGGGAGATAGACGCCATTCAACCGTAAGCACCGTAGCGGGGCGAATCTGTCTTAAGGACAGAGTGTCACACACTCGACTTGGTCTTAATTATTTATTCGGTTCTACGAATAAATTCGGTATGTTATTTATTTATTTTGTTTGAATTTTTCAGTTATTTTATTTACACAGAAGATTGTTCCAACAATCTTAAGACAGATTCGAATTATTCTGTTTACAGAATTTTTCGTTTGTTTCCCTTTTTCTTCTTCTAAATAATTTCGAAAGAAAATTATTTTCTGTGGATTTACAAAATAATATTCTGGTTGGAAAAAAAATAGTGATTATATGCTATTTGACAGATAGTAGTAATATACTGTCTCTTTTCTTTGACAACAACTAGTAGTACGATACTGGTGTCATTAACAATTCAGAATATATTTTTGTGGAATTTTTTCAGAAATTAATTTTTTTTAGAAATTATTTTCTGAGTTTTCATTAATTAAAATTCTGTTTTCAGTATTTTAATTATTGGAGTGTAACAAGAGATTTAAATTTCTGTGTGAAATTAATTTGGTTAAATAAAATTTTATTTTATTTCCAAATTAATTGAAAAATAAAAGTTATATTTTATTTCTTTTATTTTACAGAATTTAATTTCTTGTGTGGAATTAATTTGGTTAAATAAAATTTTATTTTATTTCCAAATTAATTGAAAAATAAAAGTTATATTCTTATTTCTTTTATTTTACAGAATTTAATTTTCTGTGTGGAATTATTTTATTTCCAAATTAATTGAAAAATAAAAGTTATAGTTTTTATTTCTTTTCTTTTCTGTGTGGAATTAATTTGTTTAAATAAAATTTTATTTTATTTTCAAATTAATTGGAAAATAAAAGTTATATTCTTGTTTCTTTTATTTTTACAGAATTTAATTCTATGCATTTGGTTTAATTTTCTGTGTAGTATAAATTCTAATTATAATTTTGTTTTATAAATTAGAATTGATGGCTACTGAAACAAATGCCCAAACAAGTACTACTGTGGTGGCTGCGATTGCACCAACCCCCTCTCCTGTGATGACAGTACCGGTAAATCACGGTGAAAAGCCAGAGAAGTTCTCAGGAACTGACTTTAAAAGATGGCAACAGAAAATGTTGTTCTATCTTACAACTCTGAACCTGGCTCGTTTCCTCGTGAAGATGCTCCTATCCTGAAAGAGGATGAAACCGACCGGCAAGTGGTTGCTGCGGTTGATGCTTGGAAACATGCCGATTTCCTTTGCCGGAATTACGTCTTGAACGGACTTGACAACACATTATACAACGTCTACAGTCCAATCAAGACAGCAAAGGAACTTTGGGAATCGTTGGAGAAAAAGTACAAAACGGAAGATGCCGGCTCAAAGAAATTTGTGGTTGGCAGATTCCTGGATTTTGTAATGGTTGATTCAAAAACTGTGATCAGCCAAGCTCAAGATTTCCAACTCATTCTGCATGACATTCACGCAGAAGGTATGTCTCTCAGTGAATCCTTCCAAGTTGCAGCCTTAATTGAAAAATTACCAAAAGGCTGGAAGGAATTCAAGAACTACCTTAAACACAAGCGCAAAGAAATTTCTATGGACGAGTTAATTGTGCGTTTAGGATTGAGGAGGACAACCGCAATTCTGAAAAGCGGGCTGGTAAGAATCCTATGGAGTCTAAGGCAAATGTGGTGGAACATGCTTCAAAAACCAAGAAACGTAAGTCTTCTGGAGAAAGTTCATCACAAGGCTCTAAAGGGGGGATAATAAAAAGTACAAGTTTAATGGCAAATGTTACATCTGTGACAAAGAGGGACATCGGGCCAAAGATTGCCGTAGCAAAGGCAAAAGCAAGAAAAGAACAAGCAAGAAGCCTGCTCAAGCCCATATGACCGAAGTGGACAATTTCCAATGGTGTAGATGACATCAATCTTTCTGCAGTTGTTTCCGAGGCAAATCTTGTCGGAAATCCTAAAGAATGGTGGGTGGACACTGGTGCTACTCGCCATATTTGTGCCGACAAAAAGATGTTCACATCTTACTCTACAGTGGACAATGGTGAACAACTTTTTATGGGCAACTCCTCAACTTCCAAAGTTGAAGGACAAGGAAAGATTGTTCTCAAGATGACATCAGGAAAGGAACTCACTCTCAACAATGTGCTGCATGTACCGGACATTCGCAAGAATCTTGTTTCCGGATCTTTGTTGAGTAAGAATGGGTTTAGGCTAGTATTTGAGAGTGATAAATTTGTACTTACTAAGAATGGGATGTATGTAGGAAAAGGTTACATGTCTGATGGCCTTTTCAAGTTAAATGTAATGACCGTTGTACCCTCAGTTATTAATAATACTACATCTTCTTCTTACTTGCTTGAGTCTTCAAATTTATGGCATGGTAGACTAGGACATGTTAATTATGGATCTTTGCGTAGATTAATTAATATGGAATGTTTACCTAAATTTGACATTGATTCAAATCATAAATGTGAAATTTGTGTTGAGGCAAAATTATCTAAAACTCCTTTTCATTCAATTGAAAGAAGTACGGAACCACTTGAATTAATTCATAGTGACATTTGTGATTTTAAATCAATTCAAACCAGAGGTGGAAAAAAGTATGTAATCACTTTTATAGATGACTATACTAGATATAGTTATATTTATTTAATTCGAACCAAGGATGAAGCTTTGGAAACTTTCATTCAATATAAGAATGAAGTTGAAAATCAACTTGGTAAGAAAATCAAGAAACTTAGAAGTGATAGAGGTGGTGAATATGAATCACCTTTTGGTGAATTTTGTAAAGAACATGGAATAATTCATCAAACCACCGCTCCTTACTCACCTCAGCAAAATGGAATTGCTGAAAGGAAAAATAGGACTTTAAAAGAAATGATGAATGCCATGTTAATAGTTCTGGATTACCTCAGAACTTGTGGGGGGAAGCAATACTTTCTGCTAATTATATTTTAAATAAAGTACCCCGAAAGAAAATAAATCAAACACCTTATGAATTGTGGCATGGAAGAGTACCATCCTACAAATACTTAAAAGTGTGGGGGTGTTTGGCTAAAGTGGCTATTCCTAGTCCTAAAAAGACTAAGATAGGTCCTAAGACCATTGATTGCATTTTCATTGGTTATGCCAAGAATAGTAGTGCATATCGGTTTTTGATTCATAAATCAGAACATACCGAAATGCATGTAAATACTATTATTGAGTCTCGGAATGCATCTTCTTTGAACATGTATTTCCAAATAAGACTGGACAAGAGACTAGTAACAATAAAAGATCTTTTGATGCTATTACTAGTCAGGATCAAGAACATGATCAAGAACAAGAGTTAGATCAAAATGAGGAAGAGGAACCTAGGCGTAGTAAACGTGCTAGAACCTCAAAATCTTTTGGTCCAGATTTTCTAACATATTTGTTAGAAAATGAGCCTTTAACTTTTAAAGAGGCTATGTCCAGTCCTGAAGCTCCTTTATGGAAAGAAGCTGTCAACAGTGAAGTTGAATCCATCTTGCAAAATCACACTTGGGAATTAGTGGATTGCCACCAGGTTGTAAACCTCTTGGGTACAAGTGGATTTTCAAAAGAAAATTGAAAGCAGATGGATCAATCGACAAATACAAGGCAAGACTTGTAGTCAAAGGTTTTAGACAAAAGAAGGTCTAGATTACTTTGACACATACTCACCGGTTACTAGAATAACATCCATTAGAATGCTAATTGCCATTGCATCTCTATACAATCTAGAAATTCATCAAATGGATGTTAAAACCGCTTTCTTAAATGGTGAGTTAAATGAAGAAATTTACATGGAACAACCAGAAGGGTTTTCTGTTCCAGGGAAAGAAAAGAAAGTGTGTAAATTGGTTAAATCATTATATGGTTTAAAACAAGCCCAAAGCAATGGCATGAGAAATTTGACAAGGCAATGATGTCAAATGGATTTAAAATTAATGAGTGTGACAAATGTGTTTATATTAAAAACACAGACAAAGGTTATGTCATTGTATGTCTTTATGTAGATGATATGCTCATCATAGGTAGTAATAATGACATGATTAAAACTACCAAGAAAATGTTGAATAAACATTTTGACATGAAAGACATGGGCATTGCTGATGTAATTCTTGGTATGAAAATTACCAAAACATCATAAGGTTATACTTTGTCACAATCTCATTATATTGAGAAAATACTTGACAAATTTAGCAAAGATGATCATCTTGCTAGAACTCCTGTAGATGTTAATTTGTATCTTTCTAAGAATATACAGGAAAGTATTTCTCAATTAGAGTATGCCCAAATTATTGGAAGCTTAATGTACTTGATGAACTGCACTCGCTCAGATATAGCTTATGCAGTAAGTAAATTAAGTAGATATACGAGTAATCCGGGAGTAGAACACTGGAAAGCAATTATAAGGGTTCTTAGATATCTCCGATTTACTCGTAACATTGGGCTTAATTATACTAGATATCCAGCAGTACTTGAAGGATACTGTGATGCAAATTGGATATCGGATACTAGAGACTCGAAGTCCACCAGTGGGTATGTCTTTACTCTTGGTGGGGCGGCTGTATCTTGGAAATCTTCCAAACAGACTTGTATTGCTAGGTCTACTATGGAATCTGAATTCATAGCTTAGACAAAGCAGGGGAAGAGGCAGAATGGCTTCGCCACTTCCTTGAAGATATTCCAATATGGCCAAAACCGGTGCCTGCTATATGCATACATTGCGATAGTCAATCAGCTAAGGTAGAGCACAGAGTCATATGTATAACGGTAAGTCACGACACATTCGTCGTCGACATAACACCGTAAGACAACTACTCTCTAATGGAATTATTTCCATAGAATATGTTAAGTCTAAAGACAACATAGCGGATCCACTAACCAAAGGGTTAGCAAGAGAGTTAGTTGAGAATTCATCGAGGGGAATGGGACTTAAGCCTATTAAATAAGAGTTACCACAACGGCAACCCAACCTAGTTGACTGGAGATCCCAAGATCTAGGTTCAAAGGGACAACCGAGTTGTGAATGACTCAGAAGGATCACTGGGAGTCTAACTCCTACCCATTTCTTTGATGAAATAGTGATGTCTGCAGCGTTAGGTTAAGTAATGATTCTTATATCTAGGTAAACCTAGTGGAGTATGGCAGGATACTCTTCATAAGAATCACCTATGTGAGTGTGAACTGGGCCGGTTCTGTGAGATTTGTGAAGGGCTACAATTCTCTAGAGCACTCATGAAGACCAGGTTGTTCAGGGCCAAAATGAACACAATAGTGAGAACTAAACTGTGTCTGGGATATACTGTGTGAGTTCTATTGTCTTGGTTTACACAAACGGCTGAACAGTTCAAGACATCATGTTCACTGGTTAGCTAGTAAATCCGATAGTGTCTCACAAGGGAAGGTTCAAAGCCAAAAGCTACCTATCCTTTGCAGAATATTTCCAATTTCTGTACTCTCTGTAATTAGATCATGTTGTTGCATTTTCTCTCCGTCAAATTCCATTCATGTGGGGGATTGTTGGAAAAATGGTTTTATAGGCATATTTTTTAGCCAATTTGGAGTGGGCCCCAAACGTCTTTTGGGGTGGGTCCGAAGAGGTGAAGTGTTCCTTGCCGCGTGTGCAAGTCACGGTGAAGACGGAACGTCAAAACCATTTATGAGTGAATGGGAAGTTGACGTCGTTTTCGGGTCTAACATTAATTTTTTAGATAAAATTATTTTGAATTTTTTCAATAAAAATTATTGTGGGAATTTAATTTAATTCTAAATTCAAATTTTGGTTCCTAAGTGGTTTCCTAAAATTTGTAATTGAGAATTTAATTTAATTCTAAATTCAAATTTAGGTTCCTTAAAAGTTTCCTAAAGTTTGTACCTCTTTATTTATTTATTTAACTATTTCAATAGTTTAATATATATATATATATATATATATTATATTTATTTATTTAGTTAATATATATATATTTGAAATAATTTAAATAATAATTGTTCCATCAATTTGTTCAAATGCACTAACGGACGGAACAAATTTCAAACATTTGAAAATTTGGTGTATAGGCACAAACGGACAAAATCATAATTCATTTTGTGGGTGCCACCTGTTCAAAGGGTTTGGACACCTTTTCACTTGGTTTTGATAACTGTTCAGGTCCTATAGTTTGCCTATAAATACTATTTGTTTTTCAGCAGTCTGGTATCCCGTAATTTTGAGTCTGAAATTTTTCTCTTTGCTATCCAGATTTCTTTAGTGCATTATTCTTCATTTATAATTTAGGAATAAATTTCAGAGAGTTAGAACATAGGTTTGGTTCGCCGTAAAAAATTTGTGTGGAGTGCTACTACAAGTTTTTTGAAGATCATTGTATCCTGGGAGATAGACGCCATTCAACCGTAAGCACCGTAACGGGGCGAATCTGTCTTAAGGACAGAGTGTCACACACTCGACTTGGTCTTAAATTATTTATTCGGTTCTACGAATTAATTTCGGTATGTTATTTAATTATTTTGTTTGAATTATTTCAGTTCATTTTATTTACACAAAAGATTGTTCCAACATATGAGAGGTGGAATAAAAACGAAGTCATGAGATAAATCTAACAACGTAAAAATGAGACGAAACGGAGTTATGAAGAGGGAGATATAAGGGCTTGAACATGTGGATTTGAATCTGAAAATTTTGCCTAAAGAGAGAAAAAAACTTTTGGCCGACTTTCGGATGTCCGACGACATGCAAAAAAAAATGTCACACCCCACTTTTTATTACTCGAAAACATTACCAAAGCCTGTAAATTTAGGTCCATATTTTTTTTTTTTTTATATATATACATTTACAAATGTCTATTACACTTGAGTAATAGAATCACAAAGATACATGTTCTCCCTCTCTCAATAAATACAACAACGATAATACATGCCAAACTTTTGCCGCGAAGCTACAAATAAATAATTACAAATACAACTCCACTACCTTTACATCTACTAAGAAAGCTATACAAATGAACTGAAGAACTCCATAAATCTTCAATCAAATAACCCAAACTTTCTTCCTGTAAAAAGATTAAACAACGACGGGGTGAGCACTAATGCCCAGTAGGAATCTCATAGTTCTAAATCAATAACGAACACACAGATAGAAATGATCATGTATGTTGGGTGATACAATATAGTAGGGTGACATTTTATAATCTCAAAATATCATAAGTAAGGTATCTTTTTCTCAAAAACAATTTAAACGCTTGTAAGAAATACCTTCAGCCATTAAAATCATCCCTTAACTTTAGAAAAACCATAGATCCTTGTGAAACAACCATATTTAAGAAACAACATCATTTAAATGTTATTAACCAATTTCCCAAACATTTCTCAATTAATTTTCCATTGTTAATACTCTTCTTTTCCTTCCATTCTTCTTTTATACTCTTCACTTTTAACTTAAAACTCCATAATTTCAAGTTCAAGTTCCTTTTTGACTCGCCAACAATTCTCCTATACTCATTTCACCCCGTTAATTACACCCGCAAAGTTTCATTTCAAGATAACACAATGTTAATAAACCCTTCCAAGCCAATCCTTTATTTAATTAAGGAACAACTCTCACAATTTACTTTTATTAACACAACTACTTCGTTAAGTTTATCATCATAATCTATAATCCTTATATCTATTTTTTGGTTCCCATTATTTACAAATAATGCCCATGCACATTTCCTCTTTAAACCAAATTATACATCAATATGAAATTTCACAAATTCATCACAAGCAACAAAAAAAAAACATCATCAACTCAACTTACCTCTCAATACATAGCTCAACACAATCCACCTTTTGCCGGCTTACTACGGCGGGATGTGAACTCCCAAAAACCATTTTCAAAAACCAACCATTCTTTTAAAATAAATTTCCAAGTTTTGTAGAGTATTCTCACAAAGTATGTACATAGTTATGCTTTTTTTTTTCCTCAACACAAAAGTAAATGTAAATGCAATGCTATGCCAAGATAAATCAATGAGGAAAAACATCCATTCCAATGCATTGTTTCAAAATCACCATGTTCTCTATGTCATCATGTGATTCAATTTCAATTGTTCAAAACTCAACAATTTATTTCAAGGGCGGTAAATACAACTCTGGTAATCCCTAGGTCAGTGTCTGCAAGTAGACTATACAAGTACTACCAATTTGTCATTTTTACCAGTATCATCTGGAGGGCTCGACACCCGTTCTTTGTCATTTTTACCAGTCACAAGCTGGAAGGCTCGACACCTATTCCGTCATTTTTACCAGTCACAAGCTGGAAGGCTCGACACCCATTCCGTCATTTTTACTAGTCACAAGCTGGAAGGCTCGACACCTATTCCGTCATTTTTACCAGTCACAAGCTGGAAGGCTCGACACCCATTCCGTCATTTTTACCAGTCACAAGCTGGAAGGCTCGACACCCATTCCGTCATTTTTACCAGTCACAAGCTGGAAGGCTCGACACCCACTCTTTGTCATTTTTACCAGTCACAGCTGCAGGGCTCGACACCCATTCTTTGTCATTTTTACCAGTCACAGCTAGAGGGCTCGACACCCACAATCTGCACCCCCTATCCGGACTTACTAACGTATTTACCCCATACACATTTCCATATTTCTCATACAAATCATTTTCTGTCATGAATGCAAATCTCTTCAATTTAGAACCACCATGCACAATAATAAATGAAATGATATGCAACTGCAACAATTTCCATGGTTCATAACATTCCTTATCAAGTCAACCATGTGCACATGAAGTTTTCAAAACTATTTCTCCAACTCAATATATTTGAAAGATTACCATTCTTGCAAAACACATTAAGGGATTACACCCATTCATCTTTTATTCCAAGAAAGAAAAGAGTTTTATGAACATTTTTATGTTCCCCAAAAATCTCCAAGTTTCTAGAGTTTTCACCAAAAAACCAAACATTTCCCATCCCCATCAAGAAACTCCATTAAATCATCCTCTTGAGTTGAATGACTAAACAAGCTCACTAGGAATTTAATAAAATGATTTGAGATTAAACCCATCTTGGAAAACTCTACATTTTAGATCACAAAAACCAAAATCAACAAGATTCAACTCAACACCATTAAATATAATTCAAGAGAAATTCTTAAATCCCATTTCAACATTCCATAACTGAGTTTATATCATCTATATCATTAATAAATCATTTCCCCCAATTTCCTTTCTCATTATAACATGGTTTACAATGCTCATAACAAAGTTCATTCGCAAATTTTAAACATAATTTTCAAGTATAACCAAATCCCAATTAAACTTGTGCATATATAATTCAACCTACCAATTTCATAAATCTGCTTTCAATTCGAGCCAAATCATTGACTATCATCAAGAATCAACCTAGGGTTTCTAGGAAATCTAGAAATTTCAAGAAAAAAATTCAAACTTCTTAACCCATACCTTTTTATTCCAATTTTCCCATAAATTATACACCTAGGGTTTACAATCCATCATTTTAACCCATCAATTTAACTTCCATCATCTCAAACCCTAAATCCCGAATTTTCATAATATACTCTATATGCTAAAAAATGTGGGTTTTACATTTATATACTCCAAATACCACAAATCTATCTATTAATGTAAGCATTGAAGGAGAACTAGGACCCCTACCTCAAGAATCAAGCAAGAGAACGAAGCTTTGAGAAGAATCCTCCACAAATCCGAGCTTCAATCGGTTGAAAATGTAGATCTTTATGCCTTCTTCACTTTTTGGTGGAAGATCTTGATCAAACCTTAGGGAAATTGGAAGTATTTGGGATCAAAACCCTAGGGTTTTCAGACCTAGGGCAAGAGGGATGAAGAGAGCGGAGGAAAATGTGATGAATGATCCAGAAAAGTGATTTTAAACTTGCTGAATTCGCTTCCCACGCTCGAGCGTCGCTTCCCACGCTCGAGCGTACTTGCTTCCAGCACAGATTCCAAAACTTCAAACAGGTATAACTCTCCCATTCGGACTCCGTTTTAGGTCATTCTTGTATCCAAATTGAAGCCCCGGAAATAAGCTTTCCAATGGTTCTAACCTCACATCCAAATTCAAAGTGTGGAGAAAGAAAATAGCAAAAGAGTGACGGCTGATCGTAAGATAACTATCCGAATTAAATTCTTTGGTCCAATCTTACTTTACCATCATATTACCACCTCAACCAATACCCCAAAATAAAATAAGAACATTCCAAATACACTAATAAAATGTCAAAAACGAGTCCACGTGCCTCAGGAGTACAACTCAACCTAGAGACCTGCTCGAGCGCCCAACCTTGCGCTCGAGCGCGCAAACCAACAAAGCCGTCCGCTCGAGCGTAAACTCCCCCGCTTGAGCGGAGAATCACAACTCCCAGAATCTCAGGCCGTCTGCAAAATTGCTGGAAACCCCAAAAGTCTGCTCGAGCGGCAACTCCCCCGCTCAAGCGGAGGGAAAAATTTCAGATCATTACAAAAAATGTGGAATAAGGCGTATGAGATATGAAATAAAAACTAAGCCATGAGGTGAATATAACGATGTGAAAATGAGATTAAACGGAATTACGACTAGGGAGATACAAAAGCTTGAACATGTAGATTTGAATATGAAAATTTTGTCCAAAGAGAGAAAAAACAATTAGCCAACTTTTAGAGCTCCAACAGCATGCAAAAAGAAGTGGAACGAGGTGTACAAGGGGTGGAATGAAAATTAGGCCATGAGGTGAATCCAATGACTCAAAATGAGGCGAAACGGAGTGACAACGAGGGAGATATAAGGGTTTGAACATGTGGGTTTGAATCTGAAAGAAGAAAAAAGATGAAGTGAGACAGAGATGGACGGAAATGGACAGAGGGTTCATATTGAAACACGGATGAAACTCTAGGGTTTAATTTGTCGAAATTGAAACTCTAGAGTTTAAATTGAAAAGCACGCGAAACCCTAAGTTTTTTTTTTTTTTTTGGTAATTAACCCCAATTTTTTTTTTTTAATATCTTTTGATTTATGACTTTCAAATGGAAAGTATATCAAATCTATAAAAAAAAATAATAATAAAAAAAAATGAAAAGTATATTAATTCATTTCAAAATTCAAATTTGAGGGTCATTAAATATGGAAATTAATCTATTAATTTAAATTTAAAATTGACACAATATAAATTTAAAAATATAATGATCTATCCCATGATTTATAAGTTTTAAATACAAATTTAAAATTATCATAATTCGCTTATAATTTTTGTATTAAGGAGTAATAAGAGTGAGGTTGAGATTATTTATATATTTTACAAAAAAAATGCTTTTAAGAAGAGATATTATGAGAGTTTCAAAACCTCATACAAAATCTATATACTATTATAATTGCAAAACACTGTCATCTTATTAAAGCTGAAAGTTGCAATTCTTTTTTTTCTTTTTTTTTTTGTCTAATTTTTTTTAATATGTGTCACAATATGATTGGTCTATAAATTAATTTTATATTTTAAAATAAAATTTTGAATTTAAATTTTTCGTTAAATTATGTTACCAGAATAAGATCAATATGCATTCCTTAATTTAAGAAATTTTAAATTTAAATTCTTTTTTTTTTAAATTATGTTACTACAATTAGAATGAGATTAATATTCACATGTGTTATAATGATGTGTCATAATAATATTATTGGTCTAAACATAATATGTTATTAAATATACGTATTAGAAATTTTAATCACTATTAAAAGTTTATATTTTTAGTTTTTGTCTTTTTTGGTTTTAAATTTTATAAATTGTTTTTATATCCTTCTAAACTATAAGGACTTAAATAATAATTTTTTTTAATACAAATCTTTTTTTAACAAAAGACAAAACATTAAGAAATGAATACTTTTTTAAAAATTGCCAAACATAATGGATTCTATTAATTTTTTATATCCTTATAATTTATTTTTTTTTTAATCTCAATTGTCAATTAAACAAACTAAAATAAAAAATGAAAATTTTTTGGCTCAAATTGCTAAAAAGTAACAAAATGTGATAAACAATAGGGTAAATTACACTTTGCACCCCTGTACTTTGTACCAAAGCTCACTTTGGCCCCTACACATGAAATTATGACAGTAAACCCATGCACTTTTGTTCAAATCCCACTTTGGTCCCTACGCATGAAATCGTGACAATTAACCTACACTTTTACTCAAATCCCACTTTGGTCTCTACACAAGTGTCGATATCCCTTTTTTGTTATTTCATTTTAAAATTTTTAACAAAATCCAGTTATATGACAAAAATGTGATTATGAAATGAGAGTAAGAGAGGAAAATCATTCATGTTACCCACCAATACACTTTGTTTTACGTGATAAACACATGAGAGTTATATAATACAATATATATACATATGTTCATGTGGTAAAATTAGGACGAAAAGGCAAGAAAGTAAAGTTTTTGAAATAAATAAATAAATAAATGACAAAGAAATCAAAGAAAAAAAAAGATGAATAGAGAGAAGACTGTGTTACTATGGAAAAAAAATAGAGTTTCGTGATTTCAATTTATGTAAAACCCTAGTAACTAGTTCATCTTTTTAATTGTTCACAATCTGCGTTTTGTTTTAGTCTAATACAGCCATATTTTAATGTAAATTTTTGGATAAACTGTGTATTGATAAAAATGTAGATGATTTTTCTTTCTTACCCCCATGTCGTAGTCACATTCTTATCACATAATTAAATTCTGTTAAAAATTTAAACAATTGAGTAACAAAAATGGGATACTGACACTTGTGTAGGGACTAAAGTGAGATTTTACCGAAAGTACAGGGGGTTGACTATCACAATTTCATGTGCAGAGACTAAAGTGAGATTTGACCAGAAGTGTACGGAGTTGACTGCCATGATTTCATGTGTAGGGGCCAAAGTGAGATTTGGTGTAAAGTGCAGGGGTGCAAAGATTCTCTCTATTTTTTGTACATCTTTTTGTAAAAAACTAAAAAAAATATTCCAAATATATAAGTTTTTTTTTTTTAATTTCATATTTTAACTAAAAAATTAAAAAATTAATAAAATAATATGTTTCTAAACGAGGCCTGAGGTCTCTATTTTTTATTTTATTTTGGGAAGAAAAGTTCACAAACTCCACGCTATCACCTAATGTGTGACTTTTCTCTCTGACTCTGACGACTTCACAATTGGAAATTTGAGGTCTAGCTAGTATAAGAAAAACAAAAACAAAAAGGATTGGAAGATGAAAAGGTTGGTCTCATCCCAAAAGTTTCTATATTGTGTTGGAGACTTCCTAAACTGTTTTAGATTTTGTTTAACATGCTCTAGTAGTAAAATTGGTTGGTGTTTGATGGCAAAGGGTGTTAAAGAGAGGGATGCTTTAGTAGAGGGATGCATTAGTAGAGGTGACTCGGGTGGATTGATGATGGGATTTGGGAAAAGTAAAGTTTAATTTATAAATATGAAAGTAAAATTTTATCTTTAGTTGTTGTTATTGTTACTCTTTTAATATGTACTATGTTTTCTTTTTTTTGATATCTTGTTCAAGAATAACAGTAAAGTTTTATTTTAATAGTGTGTTCTTGAATTGTTTCTTTTGTGATATAAATTTTATTGTGAAATAGAGTAAAATGTTATTGTTTACGTTAATTTCGACAATAATTTTTTTGTTAAAGAATTTCATTGTCAACCTGGATCCTATTTGATACATCTTGATAAGAGGATTCTAAAAATATTAATTTTATTAAAAATGAACGTCTACATCAAAAGTTATATCATTTTAAAGGTTAAAATATTAAATTAGTCACTACGGATATTTTGGTAATAGTAGTGTGTATTGGACTTTTCAAAGAAAATATTTTATACTTGCCCTTAATGCAGTAAAGTTTTATTATGAGGAGACTTTGTCCAAATTCTCCTTCATTTTTTATTTTTGGGTTACTTACCGCCCTTGTAGTTTGATTTAAATTTTATTTTAGTCCTTATAGTTTTAATTTGAATAATTTTGTCTTTACACTTAAAGTTTAATTTTACTTTAGTCCTTCGTCTAAAATTTTGTTAATTTTGTCTATATATACACCTTAAAAAATTGACAATTGTTCCAAAATTATTAATTTTAACCTCCAATTTAGATGGGAGAACAAAATTGAAGCACTTTTGGAAAGTTAGAAAAAAGGTACATTTTGCTTTCTGAAATAAGTAAAAGCAACTTATTTTAGATATGTTTTCTTTTAACAAGAATATAAATAAGTCATATGTCAAATTACCGAAATATCGAAATTATTTTTTTAGACTAGGGACAACCATATTCCCATGAGGGATAAATGGGGAATTTCACACATTTTCACAAAACGATATGATACCATATTATAATACTTTTCAAAAGGCAAAAAACCAAATAAAAATTTAAAAACAACACCAAAAAAAAAAAATGCAAAAAAAACAGCTTTTTTCTATGTTCCCAAAACACTCCTAGAAATGACAAGTGTATTAAAATTGTTAATTTTCATCTCGAATTTAGATGAAAGTACTAAATTGAAAATATTTAAAATGTAGGAAACTAAATGTCCAAATTAGAAATATATAGAACTAATGTAAAATTTGAATCCAATTAATATGAATAAAAAAAATATAATTAACTTTTGTTATTCCTTTTTATAAATTGTTCAAGATTTAAATTTCTCAAATGAAAATGAAGCTATGTTCTCCACCAACTTTTTTTTTTCCGCCCTTCTACAAATAGTTCAAATTTAAAATTTTCAAACGGATGCTAAGAAAAATGGTGCTAAGCCCTCTTTTTATAAAAGGTTAAAAGTCAAAAAGACTTTTAATCTATTTTAAATCACATCATCTTTTTATTTTTTTATATATTTTTTTCAAAAAATATAAAAAATTTAAAAATAAAAAACTAAATTTTAATTTACTTTCCAAAATAATCCTACCTTCTCCACCAACTCTCTTGACACATAAAAATCTAATGAAAACGGGGAAGTCTGACAACAATACTACACCAAAAAAGCCAAGTATCTACATCACGATGTCGACACATGTGGAAAATTGTTCATAATTGTAACCCTGGAGTATTTGAAGGCAAAAGTGTCCTTTTCTACTTAGTCTATATTTTTTTACATTATTTTTTGTCTATACTGTATTTTTGAAACTCACCACCCCCAACCCATTTCCGAGTAGATATAGAAAGCATAACACAGAATAAAAATATTGTGAAAAAATATAACATAAATTGAAAATAAAATAAACTTACAATTTTTTTTCTCAAAAATATCTGATGTGATAGTCACTAGACAATTTTTGCTAAGTAATTGGCCATGAGTGAAAGGGCTTCTCAAAATGATTCACAGCTAAAATTACAAATCTTACAATTAATCAACATGATTCACAACTAAAATTACAGATCTTATACATACTTTTTAATTGGTGTGTAACAACTAATTTTTCAGTAATTAATGATGCTTGTTTTAGGCAAAAACTGTTTAGTAGTTTCGATCTATATACTACGTGGTGTATCCTTGCAATTGTATAGGGCCATGAGACAACTTTTTCCTATTTTTTCTCACACGTTTTAGACAAAGTGATTATGTGTTCTCTTTCGATAAAGTAGGGGTCATCAATGGGACGGAACGGGCTTAGCCGGCCCGTAACTATTGTGTCCACGTCCCATATAGTAATGGATTTTTCTAACTTTGACTAGTCAACGAACTGATATGGGCCGGTCTTATTTAAAAAAAATTAAAATCATGTCCCACTCTTAAGCTCAAACCTTTCGGGCCAAAATCAAACTGAATCGGAATACACATTTTTTATTAGACTTATATTATTAAGTTCTACACATTTATTTATTTTTCTTTTTTAATAATTCATATGATGAAATTAATTAATACTATTAAAACAATCAAATTAAAGTATAAATTCACAAAATTAACAAATTATGACAATGACAATATTATATGTAAAAAATTGAGAGTGTGAAATATATCACCAATCATTGTCAAATTCAATTTTAATAAATTGTGTTTTGTGTATTTTTTTTAAATAATATTTACAAGGATAATATAGGCTGTTAATTTTTTTTTTATTTTTTATAAATGGAACAGTATTGGTTTTAATGAATTAAAATTGAATTTAACAGTATTATTTTTCTAGATTTGCCCATGCGGACTTGTATGGGTCGGGTTGATGGGCGGGCTAGGATTTTGAAACCTTTGTTCAAAACCCTAAATCATCTTCTATGGGATGGGATGGGATGGGTTGGGCAATCAAATGGGCTGGGACGGGTTGGACTGGTTGGGTAATATCAATTTTGTTGCTTGCGGGCCATTTGATGACCCCTACTATAAAGTGGACACAATCACATGGTAGGTCAAACATACCAAATAACTTCTCGCGTTGAGGAGGTACAATTACAAAAAGGATTGGGGAAATATGAACTTGAGAGAACTTTTTGGCCTATGAGGCTTACTACAAGTCTTTTTCCGATGATCAAAACGGTTTATTTTGTGAGACCCTCCGTGTACATCATTCATGAAAAAACTTAGGCCAGTCCAATAATCATAACCTTATCGTGTTTATATTTAAAAAAGCAGATGGTCTATTTTAAAAAAATATACTTGTCATCCATTTTTTTGAAGACAAATGTGACAAAATTAAAAAAAAAATTATGATTATAAGATTAACTTAATTTTTTTTATTAATAATATATATTGAAATCCATACAAAATAAACGATTCAAAATATTAAAACATGACATGTTATGTGTTTATGACCCACCAACTTTGCTTAAATTTAAAATTAAAATTGAGAAACATCCAATTCCTAAGAAAACTACTGGAGCAGCTAACCACTCCACAAACGTTCTTGTTATTTTGAGAAGATAGTTAAAAATTATTATTTTTGACTTTTTTTTGATTTTTTTATGAGAGAGAAAAGTAAATTAAAAGTTGAGAAGTTATTTTTAACCTACTTCTTAAAATAAGCTATAAAAATGAAAACGAGGAAGACGGGCAAACGACTATAGCAAAAGGAGCCAAGCATGGTCATTTCCACAAGTGATAAGGTGGCCCAAAAGAGCTATTTAGGGCTAGTTTGACATAGTCTAATAAAGATAAAAAGTCAAAAAATTATTTAAAAAGTCAAAAATTTATCATTATTAACAAAAAAAAAAATATATATATATATATAATATAAAATATAAATAAATTTATACAAAAAAAAAAAGTACAAGTCAAGTTCAACTTTTGTAATGAAGTCTGCAGACTGTAGTGATGGTACAAACAATCAAGCGGATGCACTTCTCATGTCGTGATACACAGGACAATGTTGTTGGGCCCGTGGGGGCTCATCATGGGTCCCGTTATGATAATCTGAACCGTTGAATGTGTAGAACTCGTCAAGTACTATATGCTTGTAAAAAATCATATTGATCGGATATCAATATCTATATGATCAAATTAGTTTTGTATCAAAAAAATGGACGATGAACAAATTAACGGTTGACAAAAAACTAATCCGATCAAATAGCTATCAATATTCGATCAATGTGATTTTTTACATGCATATAGTACTAGATGAGTTCTACACATTCAATGGCTCCAATTATCAAAACGGGACCCATAGTGGGCCTCATGGGGCCCAACAGTACCCGTGAAGCCTCATCCTATATACATATATGTTCTAAAGTTATCACCATTTTGAAAGCAATCCGTACTGTCCTTCAATCAGTACTGTCAGTGCGCGTAGGACAGAGGGGGTAATAACGTAATTTTACTCTTTTATATAATATTTTAATATTCATTTTTTTCATAAAAAGTCAAAAACTTATCTCAAACAACCATCTTTTATTCATTTATTTTTTTATCCAAAAAGTTAAAAATTACACTTATTTAAAATATCCCAAACAACCCCTTAATCCCACGGAAATTGTCAAAACTTGTCATAATAAGGGCGAAACCAAAATTACATTATTGCTAGGAGGGCCAAAAGAAAGATATTGAAAGTTGTATCCAATGAGAATTAAAAGTCAAGTACGTCAAGGTCAAGTTGGATTTACATAATTATTACTCCTGGCGGACCCACGGGGCCTGAGAGGGCGATGGCCACTGCAAGGTTTTGAATTTTATATGCAAATTTAATGCTTTTGATATTTGGCCCTTCCAATCAAAAGCCAATGCCTTTGAAGACTAGAATTAAGGGGTGGTTTGGGATGTCCTAAATAAGTGCACTTTTTTATTTTTTATAAAAAGATGTGTAAAAATGTAGAGAGGAGATGTTGATTGATGTGACCCAAAAAAAATAAAAAGATAAAAAGATGGACTAAAATAGATTATGCCAAACAAGGCTTAAAACTTATCAAGACGCTTTCCCACAATTTACGTTGTATTAATAAAATTTCGACAATATTAATTCTTTATCTTATCTTGCTTGCTAGTGTACGGGAAAGAAATACACCTTCTCGTATAATCCTGTTGACCAAGTCTGCGCTCCTCCGTACGACGTCGTTCAACTACCTGAAAATATACACGTGAGCTAGCCGGCGGGTGTGTGCCGAAAACCTCTCCGATGCCTAAGTCAGTAAGCTTGACAAATAGACAAAAGCTCTATGAATTCAGGGAGTAAAGTTGCCTTACCTCTCCAAAGGTGATATTGGTGAGCTTTTATAGGTTTCGCGTGGCATAATCCTAATAGGACTCTTACTTCTCCATGTAGAGTCCTTCTAGGATTCATACTCCTAGAAGATAATGCTTAGACTCCAACACCCCCCTCACTGCTTGAACCAAGTGAGATGGTTTTACCATTCCCAAACTCCAATATGATCGAAGTAACCCTTAGTTCGGCCCTCACTTTCCTTCTTCCTACCTCGGCTTTTCCATACCAAGACCGAGCTAGCCTCAAGAGAGTTGGGCCGAACTATCTTCAGAACCAAGTCATCCTAAAGACTTAGCACACCTCGGTTCTCATACGCTTCGACCGAACTAACTGTTGAAGACCGAACTGCCACAATACACCTCTCAACCGAAGTAAGAAAAAGGCCTTATGCGCCCGTGCTAACCATCACGGTTGCGCGACCGGTCTAGCTCCAAGGTCACCTCTTCAGACCGGAGTGCCCCCCAGTTGGTCTTTTTACTCAGCCTTTCGTAGTGCGGCCCAAACTTCCCAGCTCGGCCCAAACTACCCAGCTCGGCCCAATCTACCCAGCTCGGCCCAGCTGTATAAATTACCCTCACAATTGCCCTTTAATTCCATCTGCAAAGCATGATAGGGATTACCTGTCTATAAGCCGGGCTACAGTTTTAACCCCTCCAGCCGAGCTAAAAAACAACCCACTAGCCACTCCAGCCGAGCTAAAACACTTGCTTTTCCAGCCGAGCTACACTTAAGCCGAGCCACGCACGCCCGGTCAAAACGTCTTTTCAATTGCAGAAACTGAATCGATTGTCCTTCCTTTGACACGTGGCATGCCCTGGTTTGTCCTCCACAGCTGTACAGCCGCCCTCGTACTCCGAAAAAATAGAATAGTTCCCGCCCTTCCTCTTCCGTTTACACAAAACGACCTCAGTTTGTGCCTTTCACTTCATCCTTCCTCTGTTCATTTTCTCTTTCTGTGCCTCCATTGCTCTTCAACCTCTGAGCTCTTGCTGTTCTTCCGTTGTTGTTCCACCTCCAGCTCTTCTACTTTTCCTAGTAAGCATCATAAACCTCGTTCTTATTTCGTTTTGGCTTTTGTTTTCTTCACATCAATCTGTTTCGTGTGTTTTTGCAAAACACTTTGTTTTTCTTCCACTGTATTTGAAGTTTTCTGCAAAAAACCTTCGCAAGAACACTATGAATACAATGAAATAGCAAGTAGAACACCTTTTTGATCTTTGCACATACCCCAACCGGACTAGAACACTGTTCTTGCTAGATACAGATTTAGGTAAACTGGAACCGAGCTAGAACTTGTACACTTCACAGTAATTTAAATAGGCCACCAACTGATTCACACTAGCCAAAATGAAAACACACCGAACTAGAAATATCAGCCCTTGACCGAGCTAAGCCTTGGGGGCTAAGCCAGCTTTCTCAGTTCCTAAACCGAACTCAGAAAGCTGCCCCTTGACGCTTAACCGAAGTAACAAAAGCCATAGGCAGAACCGAGATAACCAAGTTTCTTGCCAAACCGAGATAAAAACCACCTTGTTTAAACCGAGGTAGACCCTGTTAGCTCCCTAAGTAACCGAAGTCCGGTTTCCCTTCTTGTTTTGTTTTTGTAGCACGGTCAATGATCTGTGCTTAACACCTTCTTTTGCCACTTTGCAGACTCTAGGTTGCCCAAGCCACCCTCTTGAGCGCTCGACCGAGCTCCTGAATACAAGTTCTCAACCGAAGTAATTTATTTCTAAGTTAAAATAAATGGGGAAGTATAGGTTTTTAGTAGAAACCCCAGGAGGCCTAGCCGAATTCAGAAAGGATTACAATATTCCAACCGATGTAAACCTCACCCTAGCCGAACAAGATGTAGATCCCTGGGACAACGAAGGCTTTGTCCCCTTTACCCTCCAATCAATAATAGAAACCAGACTCAGATTCCCAGTCCAACCCTTAATATGTGAATTCTTAAGACAAACCAGACTGTGCCCCACCCAGTTGTCCACCAATACATACCGAATAATAATGGGTATAGCTGCACTGAACCACCAAACCGGTCTTAACCTCGGTTTGGCCGAGATACTTCACCAATACTCTATAGGATCCAAGAATGAAGGCTGGTGTTATTACTTAAGAGTGCGCCGTGGCCGAGAGAAAATAATAAAACACACACCGGACAAAGACTTAAACGACGACGACTTCTTCTGGGTTTCTGGCAATTTTGAGGACCTTCAAGCCCGGATTCCTGGCCAAAGAATAAACTGGAAAAAAGGAGAGCCCGGTATACATACTTCGGTTGCATTTCACATTTTTTCTCTTTTCTATATTTCGGCTTTCAACTCTGGACCGAACTAACACTTGTTCTCTCTTTGCAGATAAAGCCCATCTTCTATCGAACTACGGCTACCCAAACCTTGGTGTTCTGCGCGCCGCACTGCGAGTAAAGAAGAGAAGCTGGGAAAAACTCCTGAATTTCGAGCCGACCTACCGATACTCCGGTCGCCGAAAAGCAAGAGTGACCGACTTCCTACTCGAAGACGCTCCTGAACCGGACCCGACCTTGCCCCCGATCATCCTAGTGCCACTTACTGCCGAACAAGAAATGGCAAAGAAGAACAGGCTGAAGGCAATGCTGACCGCAACAACTCCAGCCAAAGTGCGGACAACCGGCCAAACCACTGAAACCGTGGTGGCCCTTCCCTCACAACAACCATCCTCCTCACGCCGAAACAAGCGTGCTCGGACTACCCAAACCGAGCCACGTCTTGCAGACGAGGATGAAACCATTCTGCCCGAAGTCTCTCCTCCAAGTCCTCAGCAAAATCTCCAACCGGAACCATCCGACCGAACTGCCACTTCTACAAAATGGGCTCCTGTCCTCTCCTTTGACAACCGAGATATCACTGCCGAAGATTCGGTTGTTGCTGAGAAGGACCACTTGATGGCTTTCAACCTAGCCAAAAGTGTGTGCCTTCCAAAGGACATGGAGCACCATCACAAACAGCTCAACACCGAGCTGAAGTCGATTCGGTCCTCTACGAAGTCCATGATCCTGGTAAACAGCTTCCCTCTTTACTTTGTAAATTTTTTCCAACTTTGAGTCCGGCTAACTTTACTCCTCTTTGATAGGCCATCCAGAAAAACCAAGTCACTCACAGGAGGGTCATGGAACTTCGGCGAAATACAAGAGAGGCCATGGCTGAAGCCGAACTGAAAACGGTCGAGCTCGAGGAGGCGAAGAAACAGCTGGCCGAGCTTCGAGCTGAGAACGGTCGGCTGACCGAGGTTGCCAATTCGGTCGAGGCCGAGAAGAAAAAAGTTGCCACCGAGGCAAAAGATAGATACTTACGTATCTTGGCCGCAATCGAAAAGAAAAAGGACGCCGAGATAAAGCAACTGAAGGGGGAGGTGAAGGAGGCCGAGAAGCGGGGCTTCAATGAGGCCGAAGTAGCATATACCCAGCAATGTGACGCAGCGAAAGACCTCTTTTTCAAATGTGGCTGGAGGGCTGCGGTGGAGAAGTTCGGTTGTACGCCTGACACCGAGGTCTACGACGCTCCACCGTACTCCATTCCAGCTTCACTTTCACAGTACGCTGCCGATCTCCAACGGCAGTTCCTTGAGGGGTCTGGTGACGAAGAAGATGATGATACTGAAGAAGATGAACCAGCTCTTACTCCGGCCGTCAGCGAACAACCCAATAATCAGGCAGCTCGGTTGGAGCCAGTAATTGAAGACTTAACTAGTGAGCTACCTGCGAATACCGAGCTGCCAATTGATACCGTGGTCCAAACTGAGCTCCCTCCCCAAACTGAACTGCCACCAACACCGGTCTCTGAACTAATGCCGAGGATGATTTCGACGCCGAACTAGACGCACTTCTACGTTGATTTTTTCTTTCTTTTGTTTTTGAACGTTTTGTAACCGGGCTTCGGCCCCCTAATTGTACTTGCCTTTTATTTTAATGAAAAGATGTTTCTTCAACTCTTGTTTCGGTTTTGTGTATGTATGCCTTCATTTCTTTTGGACTTTCAATGTCTTTTATTTTCCAACTGTTATACCGGTTTGAACGCTTGCTTTCTGCCGATATACCATAATCCGGTTTAAGCCGTCTAACTTACTAGCCAACCACTCTTCAGCCGATATACCTCACTTTGGCTGAAGAGTACAAAGTGTTGGTTTAATCCAGCCAACCACTCTTCAGTCGATATGGCTTACTTCGGCTGAAGAGTACAAAGTGTTGGTTTAATCCAGCCAACCACTCTTCAGCCGATATAGCTTACTTCGGCTGAAGAGTACAAAGTGTTGGTTTAATCCAGCCAACCTCTAAGTTGGTTTTTTCAGCCAACTTAGAATAGAGTGTTTGGTTTTTTCGACCAAACGTCCTGCAGCTTGGATCCCTATCCTGGGCTTAGGAAGGGTGTTGGTTTAATCCAGCCAACCACTCTTCAGTCATACACTTACTTCGGCTGAAGAGTACGAAGAGTTGGTTTTAATCCAGCCAACCTCTAAGTTGGTTTTTCCAGCCAACTTAGAATAGAGTGTTTGGTTTTTCCGTCCAAACGTCCTGCAGCCTGGATCCTTATCCTGGGCTTAGGAAGAGTCATAGTTGGTTTAATCCGGCCAACTATGTTTACAACGCTACTAACTTACTAAGGCTACTTTCTACGGAAAACAAATATACTGAAAAAGAATAGTCTTGTTTTATTAAGAAAGTAACAAATTACATATACGTAAAAGGAAAAAAGCTAAAAATAAAACAACTTGAGATTTGCTGTGTTCCATGGCCTGGGAATTGCTTTGCCGTCCTCATCTTCCAAGTGGTATGCCCCTTTGCCTGCTAATCCGACCACCTTGTAAGGTCCTTCCCAGTTAGGTCCTAGCTTGCCATCTCCTGGAACCAAGGTATTTCCCATCACTTGCGCAGTACCCAATCTCCGATCTTGAATTGCCTTGGATGCACTGTTTTGTTATACTTTCTGGACAACTCTTGTTGGTAAGAGGCGATGTGAACTAATGCTCTGTCTCGTCTTTCTTCCGCAAGGTCAAGTTCCAATGCTATGGCTTCACCGTTTAAGTCTGGGTCAAAATTTTCGCTTCGAATGGTGGGGAGGCCAACTTCTAATGGGATGATTGCTTCCATGCCATAAGCTAAGGAGAATGGTGTTTCTCCTATTGATCGTCGAGGCGTGGTGCGGTAAGCCCATAAAACATGGGGGAGCTCTTCTGCCCACTTGCCTTTGGCTTTTTCTAACCTCTTCTTCAATCCATCCAAGACTACCTTGTTTGACGCCTGCTGCCTGTCCGTTGCTTGGGGATATGCCGGTGTGGAATTGTAGAACTCTATCTTGTATTCTTCACAAAAGCCTCTGAAAATTCTGCCGTCAAACTGAGTGCCATTGTCTGAGATCAGTGCCTTTGGTATGCCAAATCGAGTGATGATATTCTGCCAGACAAACTTCTTTACATCTTTTTCTTTGATTGACGCCAAGGCTTCTGCTTCTACCCACTTTGTAAAGTAGTCGGTTGCGGCAAGAAAGAACTTTCTGTTGCCTGGAGTTGTTGGAAGTGGGCCTACTATGTCCAGTCCACACATTGCGAAAGGCCATGGACTGGTTAGAGGTAGAAGTTCTCTGGCAGGTTGGTGTATTTGGTGTGCGAACTTTTGACACTTTTCGCACTTTTTAACATACTTCTCTGCGTCCGCTTGCATGTATGGCCACCAATATCCTTGCGAGATCGCTCTGTATGCCAATGATCTTCCTCCTTGATGGCTGCCACAAACGCCCTCATGTATTTCAAACAAGAATGCTTCCACTTGGCTGGGGTGAACACACTTCAAGTAAGGTCCTGAGAACGACTTTTTGTATAATGCCAAGGATGGGGAGAGCCAAAATCGCTGTGACTTCGCTCTTATTCTGTTGGCTTCTTTCTTCTCTTCTGGTAAGGTGCCGTCTTTCAGGAACAGTATGATGGGATCCATCCAAGAAGGGCCTAATTCTGCGCTACATACCTCTTCTGCCTTTGTGTCTTCAATGCTTGGTCTAGGCAGATAATCAATTAGCAGTGGGTGAGGAATGGAGGTGTCTGCCATTGAGGCGAAGCCTGCTAGTTCGTCTGCTCTGCTGTTTTCCTCTCTGCCGATCTGTTCTATCCTCACCACTTCGAACTTTTTTATCTCTGTTCTGACCAATTCTTGGTACTTGGCCATTCTATCATCCTTTGCCTCGTAGTCGCCAGATATTTGGTTTACCACCAACTGGGAGTCGCTGTAAACCATTAGCTCGGTGGCCTTATGTAGTATGCTGACTTGAGGCCTGCCAGAAGTGCTTCATACTCTGCTTCGTTGTTTGACGCTGGGAAGCCAAGGTTGATTGCCTGCTCCACCACTAGGCCATCTGGAGAGATGAGGACTATGCCCAGTCCTGCGCCATGTCGGTTGGATGCTCCATCCACAAAGAGCTTCCACATTTCCCCTACAAACAACTTCCAGCATATGGAGGGATCGGATGATGTTGTGGGGTCTGGAATGTCGCTAGAGTTTCCTTCATGATCCATAGTTGCAGTCTGCCCCTTGTCTTCTGATGGTACCAAGTCATTAGTTGTTGGTGAGTTTTGACTTGGTGTAGCAAGGTCTGTTTCCTCCTTGCCTTCTCTACTCTGGTCTGCCTTGGGCTCTGGCTGAGTTATCTGCATTAGGGGTTGCGTTATTCCGGCGTCAATCTCCATCCCTAGTTCGGTTGTGTCAGTCAGGTCGATTGGGCAGACTTGGTGGCTTCCAGGAGTGAACTCCGCGACGAAGTCTGCCAAAGATTGGGCCTTTACTGCGGTTCTGGGTTGGAACTTGATGTCATATTGTCCCAATTCTACTGCCCACTTCAGAATTCGCCCAGAAAAGTTCGCCCTTTCAAATAAAGCCTTGAGTGGGAAGGCTGTGAGAACAACTATGGTGTGGGCGTGAAAGTAATGCGACAACTTCCTTGAGGCCATCATTAAGGCCAAGGCCAGTTTCTCCAGTGGCAAATACCTCGTTTCGGCGCCTAACAGTGTCTTGCTGACGTAGAAGATTGGAAGATGCTGGATGCCTTCTGCTCGAACCAACACTGCACTTACCGCGTGCTGAGAGACTGCCAAGTAGAGGAAGAGTTCTTCTCCAGGTATTGGGGTGACAAGTAGTGGTGGAGAAGACATGTATTCCTTCAAACTCTCCAGAGCTCGGTCACATTCTTCGTCCCACTCAAACTTAGCTTTTAATGACTGAAAGAATGGACGCAATCTGTCTGAAGATCGGCTGATGAATCGGTTAAGTGCTGCTGCCATGCCGGTGAGATGCTGCACTTCTTTCACTGAGTTAGGCCTCTCTAATTCCTGAATTGCTTTGATTTGGGAGGGGTCTGCCTCAATACCCCGGTTGGTCACCAGGAAACCCAGAAACTTGCCAGACCCTACACCGAATGCGCACTTAGAAGCGTTAAGGCGCAGCTTGTGTTTCTTCAGGATCTGGAACATCTCATCTAGGTCCTTTAGATGGTCATCCGCATCCTTGCTTTTGACCACCATGTCGTCGATGTAAGCCTCCATTGTTCTGCCTAACAATGGCTCGAACATCTTTGTGACCATTCTCTGGAATGTCGCCCCTGCGTTCTTTAGGCCAAAGGGCATGACCTTGTAGCAGTATAGTCCTCTTGGAGTGGTGAAGGATGTTACTTCCTGATCAGGTTCGTGCATGGCTATCTGATGGTAGCCTCTGTATGCGTCAAGGAAGCTAAGCCTGCTGTGCCCAGCTGTTAGGTCCACCAATTGATCTATCCTTGGTAGGGGAAACTGTCCTTCGGACATGCTTTGTTGACCGTCTTGTAATCGACGCAGACGCGCCACTTGCCATTCTTTTTTGGCACCACGACTGTGTTGGAGATCCACTTGGGGTAATGTACCTCTCTGATTGCTCCTGCCTCCAGTAGGTTACCCACTTCTTCTACTGCCACTATCTCGGCGTGGTGGAGTGCCGATCTGCGTGTGCGTTGAATGACCGGTCTGGCAGATGGGTGGACATTGAGTTGGTGGCAGATGAGGTTTGGATCAATGCCTGGCATGTCGTAAGGCGTCCAGGCAAACACTTCGATGTTGGAGGTCAGGAATTCCATAACCTCCAACCTCTCAGCGCTGGATAACGACGAACCAAGCAAGAAGAACTTATCCGGGTTCTTTTCGTCGATTCTTACCTCCACCAAGTCTTCCACCGCTTTCTGATCAGCCGCTTTGCCAACCTCTGCGAACAGTTCATTACTCTCAGGTTCTTCAACCGAATGAACATATCCTTTGGCAGCGCGGCTGCCATTCGTTGTGACGAAGCATTGTTTGGACATAATCTGGTCCCCATATACTTCTTCAATTATTCCGGTGTCGTTGGGAAATCGCATCACTTGGTGGTAGGAGGATGCCACCGAGCGCATGGCATGCAGCCATGTTCTGCCCAAGATAACGTTGTAGGTGGAGGGGACCTTTATCACCCAAAACTCCACTTGTTTCGTCACACTCCCTGCTCTGACTGGGAGGATAATTTTGCCGACGGGCCACTCTGGCATGGAGTTGAATCCGATAAGGGGAGATACGGCAGGCGCCAAGTCTTTATCCTGCAACTTTAGTTGCTTGAAGGTTTCATAATACATGATTTCACATGAACTACCTTGGTCAATCAGAATCCGCTTGACGTCAAAATCCTTGACTCGAAGAGTGACGACCAAGGCATCGTTGTGAGGGCAATAATCCTTGCCAAGTCTTTATCTGAAAGGACATGACATTTGTGGCCTCTATCTTCCCCTTTTTGACGACTGGTTGGACACTTAGTACCTCTCTGAAGTGCTCAGCCTTTTTGATTGAACCTCTGAGCTCGCATACACGCTCAGGTTCAAAGACTCCATGTATTACGTTGATGACGCCTTGAGGTGGGGCGTCGTTCGGCATTCCATTGGGCATATTCTGGTCCTGGGGGGCTGGCTGTGCCCCTCCTTCTATGTATTTGTCCAGGTGACCCGCTGCCACCAACTCTTCCAGATGCTGCCTCAATGGTGTGCAATTCTCAGTGCGGTGCCCCTTTTCTTTGGAAGGTGCACCTCGATCTGTCATCGTAGTCCTTCTGAGCTTCGCCTAACTTAGCTGGCCACTTGACGAAAGGCTCGTCTCGAATTTCGCTAAGTATACGGTAGATCGGTTTCTTGAAGACCGTGGTGATGGCAGTGCGGACTCTCAACCATCTTTTGTCTTGGTCTCTCCGTTGTCTCTTTTGCCACGTCCGTTTCTGTTCGGACGGTCTACTGCGTTGACCTTGCTGAGGCTTCTTTCTGGTGCTGCGGCCGCGCCAGATTTTGCTTTGGCACGAGCGCCATCCTCTTCCACCCTGATGTGCTGATGCACTCTCTCCATCAGGGCCTCCATGGTGAGGGGTGGCGTCATGGTGATAGAGTCCCTCAGTCTGTTCCCGACTGGGAGGCCTCTTTTTATTGCGCAATGGCGAGATTGGTTGGGCAGTCCCCAATCTGGTTGAATGTCTCCCAGTAGCGACTGTTACCTCAGGGTCTCCTTATCACCCATGTCGATGGAGAGTAACTGGTCGATCTCCACTGGGTTTTTGTTTGTTCTGAATCGCGTTACAAACGCCTCCGCCAGTTGCGCCCAGGAGGCTATGCTGCCCTCTGGAAGCTTTCTCAAACCAAGTCAGCCTAGGTCACCAAGGCTTGAAGGGAATAGGATGCACATCAAGGCCTCATTCCGCCGGTATACAGCCATGACCTGGCGAAAGTGGCTTAAGTGTGAGTAGGGTCCGTCTTCCCTCATATGTTGTGAATTTGGGCTGTAGGAAGCCTGACGGTAGGGGCGCGTTCTCTATTGCTGGGACGAATGGTGAGGTCTGCAGCCTCGCCAATGCCTTGTCCGTGGTTCGTAGGCCGGGCGCGGTATTGGCATTCCAACCTCGACGCTTCCATGCGTCCGAGGAGCCAACCGCTGTAAGGCAGAAACTCTGTGTGGATGCGCGCCCTGCGTCCTCCTTCCACCGTGCTTTCTCTTCTAGCACGGTCGTAGGTCGGACGATCTGGGCAACTCTGTCTGCCTAGACCTTGTCTGGTGCGTATGGAGGGCCAGTATGTGCTTCCTCGGTGTGACCTCTCAGACCTCGTCCTCTCAGACCTGGAGTGCGAGTTCTGGAAGATCTGGATTGCGTGTCGCCTGTCCTGAGGCTCTTGTTCTCCCCTTGTGAGGGTGTAGTATTCCTACTACGACTTTCCGAGTGGCGAGGGGGCGTCTTGTTTGTGCGCCCCTCTCCTGTCGCCACTTCTTTTCCTTTCACCTGGCGTTTCAGGATTCCATGTCTGCCGCCATCCGACGGATCAACTCGTCTTGTTCCTGACGCGATCTTCCAAAGTTTGAGGATCAATTCTGCGTCTTTGTCTTTCTGGGCTTTGCGAACGAGAGGGATGAGGGCTGTTATTCCGCCTTCGTCCCCTTGCATCCCTCCTGGAATTTTGTCTGTGTGGTTCCAGGTTCGCCATGGGAGTGACCACGGGTAGGCCTTCGCGCCTTGCACCCCCTTCTGGAGTTAGTCCGTCGACGGCGGACTGAGGTAATTCTTCGTTGTTCGCCATTGATTTTTTGGGAGAAAAAGCTTGATCAAGAGGTTGTTCTTGTCTGATTCCCACAGACGGCGCCAATTGTACGGGAAAGAAATACACCTTCTCGTATAATCCTGTTGACCAAGTCTGCGCTCCTCCGTACGACGTCGTTCAACTACCTGAAAATACACACGTGAGCTAGCCGGCGGGTGTGTGCCGGAAACCTCTCCGATGCCTAAGTCAGTAAGCTTGACAAATAGACAAAAGCTCTATGAATTCAGGGAGTAAAGTTGCATTACCTCTCCAAAGGTGATATTGGTGAGCTTTTATAGGTTTCGCGTGGCAATCCTAGTAGGACTCTTACTCCTCCATGTAGAGTCCTTCTAGGATTCATACTCTAGAAGATAATGCTTCCTCCATCTCCAACACCCCCTCACTGCTTGAACCAAGTGAGATGGTTTTACCATTCCAAACTCCAATATGACCGAAGTAACCCTTAGTTCGGCCCTCACTTTCCTTCTTCCTACCTCGCTTTCCCATACCAAGACCGAGCTAGCCTCAAGAGAGTTGGGCCGAACTATCTTCAGAACCAAGTCATCCTAAAGACTTAGCACACCTCGGTTCTCATACGCTTCGACCGAACTAACTGTTGAAGACCGAACTGCCACAATACACCTCTCAACCGAAGTAAGAAAAAGGCCTTATGCGCCCGTGCTAACCATCACGGTTGCGCGACCGGTCTAGCTCCAAGGTCACCTCTTCAGACCGGAGTGCCCCCCAGTTGGTCTTTTTACTCAGCCTTTCGTAGTGCGGCCCATACTTCCCAGCTCGGCCCAATCTACCCAGCTCGGCCCAGCTGTATAAATTACCCTCACAGCTAGCATTATATTAATATAATGAATTTCATTATTAAAGTAAACTTCTAATACAATGCTAATAACTAAATTTACACATTAGATTATAAGACAAGATAATAGATGACAATTATAACATTACTCAAATTTCAATATCATTTTAAATAAAAAAGTAAAAGTCATTAATGTTATAATCATCATCGTTTTCTACTAGAGTTTATTTATTACTTTATGTGTCAAAATTATATTAGTTTAATGTGTTCCACTACTCATGTTTGTTACTAATATAATATTGACATAAGATACCGTAAATAAAACATGATAACAAAATATAATCATTGTAACATTGTTTGGTCAAAAAAAAAAAAAACAAGTGCCCATCATCAATAAAAGGTGGCCTTGTAATTTTATTTATTTATTTTTGTATAATAAATATAAAAATAAATTGAGGGATAATTAGATTAACATGGTTTGGTCATATGCAACGGAGACTAATAGAGACAGTAATAAATAGATGCAGTAATGAATAGATGCAATACGGTGACAATAGATAGTAGTTTTTTTTTTTTTTTGGATCGACAAAAAAAAACACTTTATTAATGACAAAACATACATGACATACGAATATAGATGTGGATTAGTGTAGCAAATAGCGATGTGAATTTTCTTAATTTGACTAACTAAATGGCATTTGATAGAATCAAGTAAAGAAGAAGAATTCATGTAACCGATTCCATTTGATAGGATTTGAGACTTAGTTTTGTTGGTTGATTGGTTGGTATTTTTATATAATAAATATACAATCTCTATACAACTTATCTCACATACGTTTTGAAGCAAAAAAGATTTATAATACATTTTCATTAATAATAATAATAAAATAAAGGAGCCAAATTACTCTTACAAACTAACAATGAAAATTTTGATTGTCAATATGTGATTAATAGAATACAAAGCAAATAAAAGTCAAGTAATGAAAAATTACTAAGCATTCTTACTCCCTGTATAATTGTATATATTAAGTTGAGAAATTAATCTTTATATTATTATAATAGGGAAAAGCAAGACCACTCTGGCATTTTTGGGACCCTAAGAACTCCTAATATGGGGCCTTTTTATATATTAAAAAAATTATGATCAAAAGATTATGTATAATTTTTTTTTTAAAATTGTACTTATGAAAATGTTACTTCCATATACCACTAGTAAAATTTACGTAAATTTATAACAAAGTATACAATAAGAAAAATGCTCAAAATAATCTGAGCTCAACTACTAAATAAAAAGTGAACAAACTGTAACAAAATATCATTTGAAGATCATTTTTGCATTTTTAACTGTAAAATTGTTGATCAAGCTTGTGCAATTCACTTCTCAATTAAATTATTTTCAATGATAAAATTGTTAATCCATTAAATTTTTATTGTAACATAGTTTATCACAAGTAATATTTAATTAATGTTAAATTTGAATTTTTTTTTCTCTAGAAACAACATTAACTGGTATAATTAATGGTATTCTATACTTAATCAATGCATTTGAGAAACAACCTTGCATTAATTTCAAATAATTCACCATATCAATTATCCTTTTTGTTTTTTTTTTCTGATAAAAACAATTATACATTAGTTTTAAATAATTCAACATATCAACCATATATTAGATTTGAATGTTCGCCGAACTTTGTTGGGAACCCCCTTAGAAAATTGGAGCTAATCACATCCATAGAAAAACTGAAGCTAGAGCCACTCCACAGACTCTCTTGTCACATCAACATCAATTGAAAATGGGGAAGACGGTCAAAACGACTCCACCAAAAGAGCCAAGCATATCTACATCACTGTCTCTTCACAAGTGTAAAAATGTCCATAATTGAGATCGAATCCTTGCAATTATTAAAGGTTTAACAACCAAAAAACTCATAATCTTACACACGTTTTTAGTGGTGTGTAACAAATAATTTTTTAGTTATTAATGATACGTGTTTTGAGTAGAAATCATCTAGTAAATCCGATTTTTTAGTAATTGTATAGGGTCATAAAATTATTTTTTTCTTATATCTTTCAGACAAAGTTATTGTGTTCTTTTCATATATAAAGTGGACACTACTACACGATAAATCGAACTTACCAAATAACTTCTCATGTTGAGGAGAGGCTTGGGCGCCCATGGAGCCCACTACAATTCTGTTTTGATGATCCAAACCATTCATTTTGTAGGATCTTTTGTGCATATCATCCATACAAAAATTAAGTGAATTTAATTATCATAACATCTTAATTTTATCGTATTTTTCTTAGAGAAATAGCTGATCTATTTTCAAAACATTATCGATATCAATTTATTTATTAATTTATTTATTTTTTTGAGACAAATGTGATAAACTGAAAAATCTCTACAACCTATTAGAGCTTTAGAGACTAAATTTTTGTCTCCAAAAGTAAAAATATTGGGGCACCAATTATTGTCCTTGCAAGGATAGTAGCTAGCATTGTGTTTGGTTGAGAATTTGGGAAGGGATTAGGAAAGAAAAATAGAAAAGGTAGGTGAAATATGAATAAAATATATCTACATTTCACCTAATTTCACACACATTTTCCTTTTTCTTTTTCAAATCCCTCTCCCAATCTCCCAACCAAACACAACGTAATGGATGGTCCTAAGAAGTTACAAAAAAAAATAAAAAATTATTTGTGACAAAATTTTGTAAATATCGCTAATAAATTCACTCTTATAAGCGTCAAAATAATTTTGTCCAAAAAATGATTAATTCTTTAGACAAAAATTTTGATCCCATCCGATATGCAATACACACTCTGTGCAACCTTACCACAAAATTACGCAAGTTTTCACGAATTTACATAAGTAATCTCACAAAAATGTGTAAGTTGAATACAAATTCACAAAAGTTTTAACGAACTTACGCGAATTTGTGCTCAACTTACGCATTTTTGTGAGATCACTTATATAAGATTATAAAAACTTACGTAATTTTATAATAGGATTGCATACAGTATACGTTGCACACCAGAATATTTCCCATATATGTATATGGTATCAAGCTACAAGGCCTTTGGCTTAGTATAATTTCAATTTTACCCTTGTTGTCAATTGTTGTCTATAATAAAACAGAACTTTCTGATGTTGGTCGAAACTCCTTTTGAAGTTTTATTTTATCCCTTAAACTATCCCAAAAAATCAATTAAACCCTTGAATATATCAGAAAAAAAATTAAATTTAAATATTAAATAACTATTTTTCATCTAAAAAAAGTAAAAAAAAAAAAAAATTATAAACAAAAAAGTAATGTATTTGGGCATTAAGTATTCTTTAAAGAGTTGTTACTAATTTTAGTATCGAGTGACCTTCGGTCAATGATACGATTAGGTAAGTATTAACCTCGATATTGTAGGTTTAAATCAATATTCATCTTCATCGTTCAATATATTGTTTCTCAAATTAAAAAAGAAAAGAGAAGAAAAGAAAAGATGTTTCTTTCAAAACAAATGTGGTCTAAAATTTTATCCACACAATTTTCAATCTATTACTATTCGATCAGTTCTATTGAAATTAATCTAAGGGATAGGCTTGCTGCAATTTCCAAGAGAGAGAGAGAAGGAGAAAACCGACCAAGAATTTTGAGCTTTATTAGTTTTGCAAGACCAGATAACGATAATTTGAGACTTCAACTGATAATTTCAAATGAGGCTTTTATAATTTTTTAAATACTTTCATTTTAGTTTAAAATTTATTTTTTGGACCTTTTAAGATTAAAAAAAATAAATATGTTAAATATAATTTCTTAAATACATCCAAGACTCTAATTGACATTTAGGAATAATTTGGGTGGTAAAATGAAATTTCAATGTCATGTCAACAAGTTCTGTTTAATTATGGACAACAACTGTTAGTAGAGGTGAAATTAACCCAAAATCAAATAGTTCAGATGTAAAATTAATATGATTAAAAGAACAATGAAGGGCAAAATAAAATGGGGGCATTGGCCCATAAATCCTAAAATCAGAACTTATAGACCAACTAGTCCCACAATTATTTGAATGAACACACAAGTCTTTATTTATTTAAATTGACACATTTGCCACTGTTTTTATGATATGGTCAATTTGAAGATTCTCTTCTTATTTTTAGTTATTTATGTTTCAAAAAAATACACTAAAAATTTTTATAATCATATTACTAATTTAAACAAATCATATTTCACATTCAATCCACCCAGAATCTAACCTGGGCATTATAAAAATCAAATCACATTTCTCATCCACAAGACATCCACACGAAGGGTAAAAATGTCAACTAATCCCATCCCCACACACTTAACGCATCTGATTGAAAACAATACCAACAAAATAGGAGCTCATATATCTATATATTACATAAGTAGAAGAAGGTTTTTAACCTATAAAATTCTAAGTTTTCAATATAAATTTCATAATTTTTTGATTTTTAAAAATTAAAAATATTCTATTGGCTTGCTTTTATTCAAGTGAAAATAAAGGGTTAATTACAAACAAAAAAAAAAAAATCTTAGAATTTTGTGTGTTTTTCAATTTAAACCCCAGAGTTTCAATTTTGAAAAAATAAACCATGGAGTTTTATCCGTGTTTCAATGTGAACCCTCTGACCATCTTCGTCTCACTTAATCTTCTTCATTCTTTCAGATTCAAACCCTTGTATCTCAAGAAACCTTGGTTTCCAATCAAGCATCATCCATTGCATCTTCACTATCAAGAGTATTGTCATGATAGCAGCAAGAAAAAAAAAAAAAAAAAGAATGAGAGAAAAATCTTATTTTTGGCCAAATTTCAGAACTGCGACGACATGCAAAAAGATGTGAAATAAGGTGTATGAGAAGTGAAATAAAAACTAAGTCATGAGATAAATCCAACAACGTAAAAATGAGGCAAAACAGAGTTATGAAGAGGGAGATATAAGGGCTTGAACATGTGGGTTTAAATCTGAAAATTTTGCCCAAAGAGAGAAAAAAAATTTAGCCAACTTTCGAATGTCCAACGACATGCAAAAAGAGGTGGAATAAGGCGTATGAGATATGAAATAAAAACTAAGCCATGAGGTAAATATAACGATGTGAAAATGAGGTGAAACGGAATTACGATGAGGGAGATACAAAAGCTTGAACATGTAGGTTTGAATCTGAAAATTTTGCCCAAAGAGAGAAAAAACAATTAGCCAACTTTTAGAGCTCCAACGGCATGCAAAAAGAAGTGGAACGAGGTGTACGAGGGGTGGAATGAAAACTAGGTCATGAGGTGAATCCAATGACTCAAAATGAGGCGAAACGGAGTTACGACAAGAGAGATATAAAGGTTTGAACATGTGGGTTTGAATTTGAAAAAAGAAAAAGATGAAGTGAGACAGAAGGTTCATATTGAAACACGGATGAAACTCCAGAGTTTAATTTGTCGAAATTGATACTCTAGAGTTTAAATTGAAAAGCACACAAAACCCTGAGTTTTTTATTTTTTATTAACCCAAAAAAAAATTTAATATCTCTTGATTTATGACTTTCAAATAGAAAGTGTATCAAATCTATTAAAAAAAAAATGAAAAGTATATTAATTCATTTCAAAATTTAAATTTGAGAGTCACTAGATATGGAAATTAATCTATTAATTTGAATTTAAAATTGGCACAATATAAATTTAAAATTATAATGATCTATCCTATGATTTATAAGTTTTAAATACAAATTTAAAATTATCATAATTAGCTTATTATTTTTGTATTAAGAAGCAATAAGAGTGACGTTGATATTATTTATATATTTTACACAAAAAAAAAAAAAAGGTTTTATGAAAAGATATTATGGGAGTTTCAAAACCTCATACAAAATCTATATACTATTATAATTTCAAAACGTTGTTATCTTATTGAAGCTGAAAGTTGCAATTCTTTTTTTTATTTATTTTTTGATTTTGTTTAATTTTTGTTAATATGTGTCACAATATGATTGGTCTATAAATTAATTTTATATTTTTAAAATAAAATTTTTAATTTAGATTCTTCCTTAAATTATGTTGCCAGAATAAGATCAATATGCATTCCTTAATTTAAGAAATTTTAAATTTAAATTCTTTTTTTTAATTATGTTACTACAATTAGAATGAGATTAATATTCACATGTGTTATAATGATGTGTCATAATATTATTAGTCTAAACATAATATGTTATTAAATGGGAGCTTTTTTCATAAATCCATCTTTAATTACTTATGTTCCATTCAACCCATATTCTTTTTGACTATTCCATTAGGTCCTATATGAGATAAGAAGACCAAAATACCCTTTTCAACTACTTATGTTCTATTTAGTTCATATTATTTTCTTATGTTTCAATAAGTCCTATGGGTGACATAATTACCAAAATACCCCTAATGTATCTACTTATGTTCTATTTAGTTCATATTATTTTCTTATGTTTCAATAAATCCTATGTGTGACATAATTACCAAAATACCCCTAATGTGAATGTTGACACCGTCAATGTGAATGTTCATATCGTCAATGTGTAGGGGCCCGGCCTGTGTACAATGTGAATATTCACATTGACATGTTAACATTCACATTGATAGGAGTGTAAAATTAGCCCACGGCCTGGGGCGAGCCCGGTCCGGCCCGTGATAATGTGAATATTCACATTGACATATTAACATTCACATTGATAAGACTGTAAAATTGGCCCGCGGCCCGTGGGCGGCCCGGGGCGAGCCCGGCCTGGCCCGTGACAATGTGAATATTCACATTGACATATTAACATTCACATTGATAGGAGTGTAAAATTAGCCCGCGGCCCGTGGGAGGCCCGAAGCCCGCCCGCTGCCCGGGGCGGGCCTGGCCCGGCCCGTGACAATGTGAATATTCACATTGACATGTTAACATTCACATTGATAAGAGTGTAAAATTGACTCGCGTCCCATGGGCGGCCCGGAGCCCGGCCCGCCCGGCCCGTGACAATGTGAATATTCACATTGACATATTAACATTCACATTAATAGGAGTGTAAAATTAGTCCGCGCCCGTGGAGGGCCCGAAGCCCGCCCGCTGCCCGGGCGGGCCCGGCCCTGCCCGTGACAATGTGAATATTCACATTGACATATTAACATTCACATTGATAGGAGTGTAAAATTGGCCCGCGGCCCGAAGACGACAGCCTCGGGTCGGGCCGGTGGGCCTGGGCCTAGGCTCGAGCTTAGACCGGGCTTTGGCGGGCCTGGCCATTTTCTTTTAATTCTTTTTAATTTTTTCTACCAAAATTTTATTATTTTCCACAAAAAAAGACATTGTGTCTCAGGTGGGCTGGGCCTCGGACCGAGCCTTGAATGGGCCTTAAGCGGGCCGATAGGCCGGGCCGGGCCGGGCTTCAAAGTGATGGCCTAGGCCCTAGCCTAGGGTCTCGGACATGCTCGGGCCCGGACCCAAACGAGCTTGCCCCGGGCCATGGGTGGGCTTCGAGCAGCCCACGGGCCACGGGCCAATTCTACATTCCTATCAATGTGTATGTTAACATGTCAATGTGAATATTCACATTGTCAACGGGTCGGGCCGGGCCTACCCGGGCCAAGGGCGAGCTTCGGCAGCGGAAAAATTTTACACTCCTATCAATGTTAATGTTAACATGTCAATGTGAATATTCACATTGTCACGGGTCGGGCCAAGCCCGCCTCGGGCTGCGGTTGGCTTCGGGCCCCCACGGGCTGCGGGCCAATGTTTACACTCTTATCAATGTGAATGTTAACATGTTAATATGTGAATATTCACATTGTCAATGTGAATATTCGCATTGTCAACGGCCGGGCCGGGCCCGCCCGGGCCGCGGCGGGCTTTGGCCGCCCATGGGCCGCGAGCCAATTTATACTCTTATCAATGTGAATGTTAACATGTTAATGTGAATATTCACATTGTCAAACAGGCCGGGTCGGGCCCGCCGGGCCGCCACGGGCCGTGGGAGGGTTTCGGGCAGCCACGGGGCGTGGGCTAATTTTATACTCTTATCAATGTGAATGTTAACATGTCAATGTGAATATTCACATTGTCAACAGGCCGGGCCGGGTCCGCCCCGGGTTGCCCATGGGCCGTGGGCGGGTTTTGGGTAGCCACGGGGCGCGGGCCAATTTTATACTCTTATCGATGTGAATATTAACATGTCAATATAAATATTCACATTGTCAACGGGCCGGGCCCGCCCATGGGTCGTGGGCGGGTTTCGGGTAGCCACGGGGCGCGGGCTAATTTTACACTCCTATCAATGTGAATGTTAACATGTCAATGTGAATATTCACATTGTCAACGGGGCGGGCTCGGCCCGGCCCGGGCCGTCCACGGGCAGGCTTTTGGCCGTCCACAGGACGCTGGCCAATTTTATACTCTTAGCAATGTGAATGTTAATATGTCAATGTGAATATTCACATTGTCAACGGGCCAGGCCGGGCCGCGGGCGGACTTTTGGCCGCCCATGGGCCGCGGACCAATTTTATACTCTTATCAATGTGAATGTTAACATGTCAACGTGAATATTCACATTGTCAACGGCCTGGATTGGGGCCGCCCCGGGCCGCCCATGGACTGCGGACGGGTTTCGCGCCGCCACGAGACGCGGGCCAATTTTACACTCCTATTAATGTGAATGTTAACATGTCAATGTGAATATTCACATTGTCAACGGCGGGCCCGCCCCGGCTCGCTGACGGGTTTCGGGCCGTCCACGGGCCAATTTTACATTCCTACCAATGTCAATTTTAAAATATGAATGTTCACATCATAAATTGCTAACCGTTCAAAAAAATATTATATGGGTATCAAAATTAAATATAAGGGCATAAGTGTCCAAGAAAATAGTGTAAATCAAGAAAAAGGACTTTATGGAATAAAACTATACATACATGGGACTAAATGGGTCAAAAAATTCCTTCATGGACTTCTTGGGCTAAAACACTTCTAAATAGGATTTATCAATAATTTTCCCAGTTATTAAATACATGTGTTCAAATTTTAATCACTATTAAACGTTTATGTTTTTAGTTTTTATCTTTTTTGGTTTTAAATTTTATAATTTTTTTAATATCCTTCTAAACTACAGGGACTTAAATAATAAATTTTTTTAATACAAATATTTTTTTAACAAAAGACAAAAACATTAAGAAAATGAATACTTTTTTAACAATTGCCAAACATAATAGATTCTATTAATTTTTTATATCCTTATAACTTTTTTTTTAATCTCAATTGTCAATTAAACAAACTAAAATTAAAAATGAAAAAATTTTCGCTCAAATTGCTAAAAAGTGACAAAATGTGATAAACAATAGGGTAAATTACACTTTGCATCCCTGCACTTTATACCAAAGCTCACTTTGGCCCTTACACATGAAATCATGACAGTAAATCCATGCACTTTTGGTCAAATCCCATTTTGATCCCTACGCATGAAATCGTAACAATTAACCCCCTGCACTTTTACTCAAATCCCACTTTGGTCCCTATGCAAGTGTTAATGTCCCTTTTTTGTTATTTCATTTTAAAATTTTTAACAAAATCTAGTTATATGATAAAAATGTGATTATGAAATGAGAGTAAGAGAGGAAAATCATTCATGTTGTCCACCAATACACTTTGTCTTACGTGATAAGCACATGAGAGTAATATGTGTGTGTGTGTGTGTGTGTGTGTGTGTGTGTGTGTGTGTGTGTGTGTTCATATGGTAAAAATTAGGACGAAAAGGCAAGAAAGTAAAGTTTTTGAAATAAATAAATAAATAAATGACAAAAAAATTAAAGAAAAAGAAAGATGAATAGAGAGAAGACTGTGTTACTATGAAAAAATAGATTTTCGTGATTCCAATTTATATAAAACCCTAGTAACTAGCCCATCTTCTTAATTGTTCACAATTTGCGTTTTGTTTTATCCTAATACAGTCATATTTTGATGTAAATTTTGGGATAAACTGTGCATTGGTGGAAAATGTAGATGATTTTTCTTTCTTACTCTCATGTCGTAGTCACATTCTTATCACATGATTAGATTCTGTTAAAGATTTAAACAATTGAGTAACAAAAATGGGATACTGACGCTTGTGTAGGAACTAAAGTGAGATTTTACCGAAAGTACAGGGGGTTGACAGTCACAATTTTATGTGCAGGGACCAAATCGAGATTTGACCAGAAGTACAGGGAGTTGACTGTCATGATTTCATGTGTAGGGGCCAAAGTGAGATTTGGTGTAAAGTGCAGGGGTGCAAAGTGTAATTTATCCTAAACAATACTAAACATGTTAAAAATTAACAAAATGTGATAAATGTTATTTTTCGAATAAAAGTGACAAAATGTGATAAATGTTATTTTTTAAATAAAAGTAATAGTTCATGAAATATCTTTTTTATTTAAAAAAAAAAAAGAAAAAAGAAGAGGCTTATAGGTGATATTTTATTAGTCATCTAGAATTATATTTAGATCAAATGAGAATGCCATTCTAATTTTTTTTCCTTGCCTTTTTTTTTTAAAATTTTTTATCCAGATACTTTTATTTTGTAAGAAATTTAATTTTATTATACTTAAATATTTTATTGTAATTTTTAAATTAAAAATAATTTTTGAAAAATCATATTTAAATTATTTTATGCCATTATAAAGAGTAATTTTTTTTAATATCAACTTATTTGATGATCCATTTCTAAAAGGAATATTTGCTTTTGTTCATTAATATTAAATTTTTAATTAATCTTATTTATTATTAAAAAATAAATTAGCAAATAATTTTATATATTTATATATACAATTTTGTTTCGATTGCTCAGGTTATTTTGTGTTTCTATCCATGTACATTCAAATTTATTCGAATTTTTGAATTTTACATAGGTTCTCACCAAATTAAAAATTATGTTGCCCAATTTTTTAAAATTTACAAGATTGACTCAAGTTTTTTGGGTTGAACTCGTCCAAATTTAGAAATCTAGCAAGATGGTTGAAAGTTACATGATTGAAGTTGTGACAAATTAAAAATTGATATATAAATTGTGAAACTTAAATAGTAAATTTCAATATTTTTTTGTTTTCATAATTTACATACAAAAATCTAACAATTTATATTATTTTATATAAACATATTTAATTTATTCTTTCACATCCTGTGTATAGCATGGATTTTCAGTAATTGTTTACCTACAAGACCACCTATTCCCAAATGAGATTTTTTGATAATTTTTTAAAATAAAATTTCCTCTTTCACATAATTAATTCAAATCAATCATATGATAAAATTATTTATTTGAATCCTAAATTCATAGGAAAATTGTCAAATTTAAATTTAAACAGTTCTCCTTCAATAATTAATATGTCAATTCATACATTTCAAATCACATTCATCCAAATGGAGCTTTAATTAGGGTTTTTTACTGGCCGGTCCTGAGTTTTTCACTTATTCCCCTCTTAGTCCTGACTTTTGATCTTGTGCACCAACAGATCCTGAGACTTTTTTTTTGGTACCGTTTTACCCCTCCCTGTTCTGGCGCGTTTCTATTTGGATTTTCCATCAAAATATTGTGTTTGTGATTTGGATTTCTGTGGAACTTCACTATTTGCTGCTGTATCTTCGCGATTTGTGGAGCTTCGTGATTTTTGTTTTCGCGATTTGTGAAGCTTCGTGATTTCTGATTTCGCGCTTGGTGTATCTTCGCGATTTGTGATTTGCGATTGCGTGTTTGGTGATTCTTCCTATTTGCGATTTCGCATTTGGTGTATAGTTACATGTTCTGATTTGCGGTGTTGTGGAGTTAGGTCGACTGGTATGTTTGATTTTGATTTCAATTTCAATGTTTTGGTTTTTTTAGTTTGAGTTGGTGATTTTGATTTTGTGGTGATATTGTTGTTTCTGTTGCGATTGAATTTCTGTTTTGATCATGATATTGAAAGTTTTGAGATATGTATTTGTTGATTGAATTTTAGATTTTTATTTTTTTTGGTTACGAAATTGTGTTGATTGAACACAGGTGTTGGTTTGTTATTTTATACAGTGATAATTTTATCACTGTGTTCTTTGGGGGTGATGTTGGATTAACTTTTTCAACAGTGATAAATTTATGAGTGAGTATGGGAATAGGAGATAATTTTATCACTGTATTTGATTTTGTTTTACAGTGTTTGAGTTGTTTTCTGAAATGTAATTGTTGTTTGTTGCAGGATTTATAGTGATGGAGAATTGTTTGTTTCTTATGTGCAAGTTTAGAGGTGTGACATTGGTTATCAAGTATAATGACGGATTTAATTTCAAGGATTTAGTATATAAATTGTGTGCAAAGTGGAGTGAGTTAGTTGGTAGTTCTTTGAATATATCGTATTCAATGGCTGGACATTCTTCTTGTGGTCTAGAAAGTGAAGAGGATTTGGAGGTTATGGTTGGACTGGCACTTTCTTGTGATATTCATCGGATTGATGTTTTTGTAAAGTGTTGTTCTTTGGGTGAACGTTCTATGATTTGTGATGGTGAAGCTAGTAGTAGTAGTAGTGTTGTTTGTGAAACTGATTTTTTGCCTTCATTTTATTCAAATCAACAGAAACCTTTGCTGTTCGATGGGTGGGTTAATTGTATGAAAGGAGTGGGACAAAGGTTTGCTCAAGGAGTTGTTGAATTTTGAGATGCGTTGTCAAAGTATTCTATTCATTCCGGTTTTAATTTTGATTTTGTTAAGAATGATAAGGATCGTGTCACTGTTCATTGTAAGAGAAGGGCTGATTTGGGATGTTAATGGAGCGTGCATGCTAGAGTGGAAAATTATAGTAAAGCTTTTGTTATTAAACAATTTGATGATGTTCATACTTGTGGGTCTTCTTTTTGTACAATTAAACATGCTAGGATGACTTCAAGTATGATTAGTGGGCTAATTTCTAGTGATATTCGTAACAAGGCTTTGACATCGGTTAGTGAGGTGGTTTGTGATTTCAAGGACTATTATGGAACAGAAGTTTCTTATCGGCGAGCTTGGATGGGTGTTGAAAAAGCAAGGGGTCTTGTTTTTGGTGACTATTCATCATCATTTGACGATCTTCGTTGGTATGTTGATGCTGCTAATGCTTGCAATCCGGGGAGTGTTTTTGATATGGAATTTGATATTGATAGTAAAGGAAGACATTTCAAATGCTTGTTTTTCGCTTTTGAGGCATGTATTCATAGTTTCAAGTATTGTAGGCCTATGTTGATGCTTGATGGAACTTTTTTGAAAGGAAGACACAAAGGTTGTTTATTGGCTGCTACGGCGAAAGATGGTAACCAAGGTATATTTTGTGTGTATGTGTTATTATTATTGAAGTAGTGATAATTCTATCATTTTTGTTACTGGAGAGTGCTGATAATTGAGTATGGTCAATCTATTAGTGATAAATTTGTGTTGTATACTTTTTGTTAAATTTTTATATTTATACAGTGATAAATTTATCTATGGCTGGTGCTATATGTTATATACTTTGTGTTTTGATTTTCTTTTTGTAATCTTTTTTGATTTGTTACTGATAACTTGTATATATATATTTTGTTTGTAGGTTTGTATCCGTTATGTTTTGCGATTGTTGATGGTGAAAGTTATGACAGTTGGCATTGGTTCTTGTCAAAGTTATTAGGTATTTTGACTCCGGAGAGGGATATTGCGTTTGTTACTGATCGACATGGAGGTTTGCTGAAAGCTTTAGCTGAGGTCTTTCCGTTTTCTTCTCATTCTTTTTGTCTAATGCATTTGAAGACAAACTTGAAGACTTATTTGTCAGTGAAGAGTCGTGAATCAAAAGAGTATTTGCTTACTCTTTTTAGTAGATGTGCATATGCTCCTACTATTGAGTTGTTTAATGAGCTATTTGAAGAATTTAAGGGTCGTTGTGGTCGTAGTGTTGAGAGGTTTCTTGAGGATTTGCCTAATGAGTGTTGGTGTAATGCTTATTTTCAAGGCAAGAGGTATGGTGAAATGTGCACAAATGCTGCGGAATCTTTTAATTCATGGATTAGGGATGAACGCCATTTGTTTTCAACTAGTCTTGTTGATGCTATACGGGTGAAACTAATGGAGCAATTTTCAAGAAGGAGAGAAGTTGGGAATAAGTGGAATCGTATTGTTTGTCCTTTTGCAGAGAAAAAGTTGGAAGAAGCTTTTAATGATACAAAAGCATGGATAGTTAAGAAATGTAGCGATGACATTTATGAAATCCAATTGGATCATTCAGTTATGGTTGATATTGGGAAACGTTGTTGTTCTTGTCGATTGTGGGAAATTGATTCTTTTCCTTGCAAACATGGTTTTTGTGCTATAAAGAGGAGTGGGAAGGATCTGAATTGCTTTCTTGATGATTACTACCGTGTTAGTAGTTATTGTGATTCTTATTCACATTCTATCTATCCAGTTCCTAGTATGTGGAAGCCAAATGTAGTTGTTGATGATGACGTTGTTTTACCTCCTCTTTGTAAGAGACCAGCTGGACGTCCAAGAACAGAGAGAATACCTTCTAAGGGCGAAATCAAGAGAATTAGATGCAGTAGGTGTGGAAAGATGGGAACTCATAATCGGAAGACATGTAAACAAGCTTTGCTTTAGTTGTATTGATTTTAATTGAATTACTTTGTTTGAGAGTTGAGAGGTGTTACTTGCATTGAATGATTGAGTATTTTTTGAAAGATGTATCATTTTGGTACTCGCATTGAATGATTGAGGAATTTGTTGATCAGAAATTATATTTTTTGCTGATATTTTTACAGGATTAAGTTTCACATATTTATATTATTTGATTTGGGTTAAATGTAGTTGCTGTTTTTTGGTGTTTTATAAAGTGATAAATTTATCACTGGTTGGTTTGGACAAGTTGATGGCTTATTTTTTTGTAAGAATGATAAATGTATCATTAATGTGGTTCTTGAATTTTGTTATTTTGAAGAATGATAAATTTATCACTTATTGTGTGGGAAGAGTTGATGGTTTATTACATTTATGTCAGTGGTTTATAAATTTATCACTGTCATATCCAAGCAAATGTTCTTTTCTACAGTGATAAATTTATCATTGTATGGAGTTATCTAGTTTTCCCAGGAAAAATTTCCACAATACAAAGGTGTAGATCAAATCTCTAGAATACATAATTGCATATCTGCTGTGTTAAGTGCTTTAAAAAGCAAAATTTTTTAAATCGACTACGATATTTATTTGGTTTAGCAACAAGTTTTCAGTCTGCATACTGTTTTGTGGTCACTCAGAAGCTAGCTTTGGATGTTTGAGTTGTTTAACTGAAGTATCAAATGGTTTTGATTATTCAGAAATGACCAAGGATTGCATGTTCTTACATTCATTCTCAAAGTTGGGAATATCTACAAATTGTAACAGTATTTTAATTTCCAATTTGGACAATGTAATAGTGCTTGTGTTTTAATTTTCAATTAGGTAAATTTTTATTATTTTTTATAGTGTTTTGTTTAGTTGAATTGGGGAAAAAGAATGAGAGAGAGGGAGAGAGAGTCGCTGGTTTTTTTGTTTGAACATTGGTAAATTTATCAGTGTTAACAGTGATAAATTTGTTGAAACAGTGATAAATTTATCAGGGTAAACAAAACACTATAAAAAAAAAACTTATCAGTGTAGTGACTCCAAACCTGTTATTAACCTTTAAATTCAACACAAATACTCAGATTAGAAACAATTTTTTGAATGAAATTTGGATAACAAGACTGATATGAAAAACCAGGTCTGGTAACGATATGGCTAAAAAAGACTGAATGTTTCATTGAAGCAAATTTGAGATTGTAACAAGCAAGCATTGTCCATAACTTTGACATTGTAACAACGAAGCATTGTAATATTCATTGGATTAAAGTGAGAACCAAAATCATCAAAATACAGGTAACACTGTAACATATCAAAATACAGGTAACACTGTCCGTTTGTTTTCTTCTATTCCAGATGTGTTGATTATTGCAGAGGCAAGTCATCAATGTTTTGATCAGGTATTTGTCGTTGAGCAGCTTGTTGGTCAGTCAAGAAGACAGTTAACATATCAGCTCTCAGTTGATTGCATTCTTCCTTGGTAAAAGTAGGCATTATGTTGTTATTGGAAACATATTGCCTTATGATGTAGCAAACAAGGATTCCGCAATCAAGCCTGCAAAAACATTTTGAAAACAAAATATTATAATTTGGTTTTGTTGCTTTTTTTTTTAATAATATTATTTTGTTATTGATAAACTTACGATGTGTCGTCTTGCTGTGGGCTGTTGATGACGTTGTCTGTCTGCTGTTCAAATTTAGCAAGGTGAATAAGAGTTGGGTTCTCATGCTTTATGTATTTTTCAATAATGTGTCTCTGCAACATATACATTTGTATAATTGTTGTATTAGAAAGTTAGTTGAAAATATTAATGAGAAACCATGGATTTAAAGAATGATAAATATATTACTGTATAAATTTTTGATGTATAATTAAGCATGGATCAGGAATTATGTATTGGATTAATGGTAAGTTTGATAGTGAAAAGATTTTTACCACTTCATTTGCAGCAGTGTGGATCTTTAGGCAGTGCTCCCCTTGGTCTCATCGAATTGTAGAATTTCCATGAAGCTTCTTCAATGTCAAGGACAAGTATTGTCCAGTGAAAATTTTGGTGAATGGGGAACAGAAGGTATCTTGCTTTCATTGCTTCAGGCATTATTTTGTTGAGCATTCGTGTTCTTGCTTCCTCATCTTTTGTAGTAAACAAGTGCTAACAAATATAAATAAAAAAAATAATGTTAATTTAACTTTAAACTTTTTCAAATTAAATAGGTGGTGAGTATGAAACTTTGTCACTGTGATCAAAATTTTATCAATCCCTATCAAAATTTATCAGTGCATTGCAAAATTCATTTATACTACATATAAAGGGAACACATCTATTGGTGTCTTGAGGCCTTTTTTTCTCCTCCATGTGAAATGGATCTTTATATCCCCTAATACATCTATACTAGTTACTTACATGGCAACTTGAAATGAATACAAATGATTTTGTTCCTTGTTTTTGTGCAAGCAAGTGTTCTGCATATGCATCTATTACCTGTGTTGAAAACAAAAAACAAAACAAGGAATTAATATAAATGAAACACTAAAATGTTATTTTAATGAGTTACAAATTCAACTTACAATGCCTGCCAAATCTTGACCCTTCAATATTTTGTCTATGTCATTTAAGTAGACATAGGTTCCATGGTGAGATCCTTGCCACACTGGCTGATCCTTGAAAAAAAGGTTATTAGTGTTGGAATAATAAATTTATTAATATTTTTGGAATATTTGATACTTATAAATTCAATATGAGTTATTGATAAACAGTTGGCAAAAGTGAACTACAGGAGTGAAGAGAGAAGATTGTTACTTGTTTTTTTGTATTCGCCAATGTGCAATGAGATTTTGCCTTGATTTTTCTGGTAGGATGTTGAAAATTTCGTTTGAAGTTTTCAATTTCTTCATTGCAGGCTGCTGTTGTGTGTGTTGTTCTTCCGAGTACTTGTTTGCCTCAGCCAATGTTGCAATTCTCTCATGGAGTATTTTGATTTCTTCATCTTTCCTTTGCATTTGTTTTTTTGTGTTCTTGCATTTTTTTTCAGCTTGTTGAGTTGCTGCTACAGGTTATCATTTGCAGTTTGAAGGATGTCCCTTTCCATTTTTAACTTTTCCATTTTGAGCATGTCGTCTTCTATCCTCTCAAAAACAAGTACTTCTACCAGATTTGGATCCACTTCAGGCTCTTTGTCAACTTTCTTTCTTTCACTCTTTTGTGATTCAAAGGGTATTGTTTTCTTTTTCTTTTCAGGGCATATTGTGTGTGGAATTGGTTCCCATGTTTGATGTTTGGATTTGTCTTCAGTCAATATTTGTTCTTCTTTTTCAGAAATTTCAGCCTGATTTTGTTGCTGAAAATCAACATCTTCATCTTCATCTTCATCTTTATCCTGAATTTCTCCTAGCAGCATTCGGTAAATTTTTTTCTCTTCATCTGTGTGCTTCAAATTGTTCTCCTATATAGATGGAAATTAAAAAAATGAATGATATGATACAAATTTCAGAGATAAATTTCTGATAGCAAATTTTATCTCTCAATTAGGAAAATTAAACAAATCTATAATTGTTATAGCAAATTTTATCACTGAACTAGGCATAGTAAGCAAACCTGTCATTGTATATCAAATTTTATCACTGAATTAGCAAAAGTAAGCTAATAAAGTAAATATTAAACAAAACTCATGCACAGTAGACAAATAGAAAAACATTCACTGGATAAAAGAATTTTTCAGTCAATTAGGTAAAGTAAGGGAAATTTGTTACTCAATTAGGCAAATTAAATAAATATATCAGTGTGAACAAAAATTTATCACTGCATAAGAAAATCTATCATTTGTTTACACAAAACAAAGGTTAGCATTGCATACCACAATATCTTTTAGCTCTTGCAAGGATGAACTTGCCAATTTCTGTCGCAAACATGTGATGTTCCATTTAGCAAATCTTGGGATTGCATTTTTGGCATTGGGTTTGATGGTGCTTGTGTGTTCGCATATCCAATACTGTTGAAGAAAGAAAAAAATTGTTATAAACAAGTATTTAGTAAACGTAAATATTATAGTTCATAAGTTATAAGTGAGATATTTACTTACCAATAGGACCATCACACATCCGGACACTTTATCAATTTGGTTGATGTTTCTTTCTATTGATTTTGTGAGGTGTTGCTTTGCTGCGTCGCACCAATCATAAGACTTCATTTTGTCAATATCTTCAAGATATTTCATGAACCCCCAACCAATTGTAGTGCCAGTACCAGGATATAACAAAGCAAGCAAATCAAGAGGCACACAAGCCTCACAACATCTTCTCTGTCTTCCTTTTCTTGCTTCTCAAAAGTTTGGTTATCAATTTTTGGATTGAAGCACTTGTCATTCTATTCTCTCTTATTTTCCTTCTTTTTACCAAGTCTATGTCATCTTTTCTTCCATATAAAGATGCATCTTCTTTTGTCCACATGCAATCCCAAAAATTAACTTGAAATCATTTCTTTTCAACTTCAGCTTCTTCCCTCCAATTTGAAATGTGGTTCCATCCATTTGGTATGTTTGCAAGATTTTTGCAACCACATCATCATATTTTATTGAATCTGCTTTTTGCACCTTTTTCTTTGACAAAATGTCAACCAGAAGAAAGAAGGGAGTCTTTTTCAATATTTGGAAATGCTCCTTTTCAAGTTTTGTGGCATTGAAGAATCTGATGAGGGATAGCATGTTTGAGCGGTACACATATTTTGCTTCATGGTCATGAATTTGAGCACTTCTTGTTTTTCTTCCCTCTGTTTTCTTCTTGCCTTTTGGTTTGTGCTAGTTTGGTTCTTGTTTGTTTTGTTGGGGCTTGGTTCTTGTTTCTGCTCTTTTCCATTGTTGGTGTTTGGTTATTGTTTCTTTTTGTTGTCCTTGTTTTGGAGCTTCATTTGCAGGTTCATCCTTCTGCTGTCTCTGTCTTTTCTTCCTTTCTTCCTGTTTGCTGGTTGTTTCTCTTGTTGCTGTCTTTTCTTCCTGTCTTTTCCTTTTTGTTGTTGTTTCCTTTTTTTGGTCTTGTTGCTGTTTCTTTTTCATTTGGAGGTTCATCCTTCTGCTGTTTCCTTCTGCTGTCCTTGTTTTTGTCTCTTTCTTGTCTTTCTCTTCTTGCTTTTGGGTTTTTGCTTAAAGATCTTCTCTCTGGCATAGATAATGTCATGAGAGAGCTCGCAACATCTATATAAAAGAAGGATATCAATGAAGTAGGCAAACCATGAAAAAATTATGGATATACAACCAAATTTATCATTTAATTGAGCAAAGAAACACTGATAAAACTTGAATATATTCAAATTTTCTGTATTGATTTTGTTAGCTAGCAAACAAAATAATTCTAACAAAGAAAGAAGAATAAGAAGAATTATGACAAAATTTATTATGTAATTAAGGAAACAAAGTTTATACAGTGAAGAGTTCTAATAATGATCAGCAAAACAGACCACTCAATTGAGTTGGGTCAGATGCATGTGGCAATAGTCGGGAAGGAATTTGATTGCACCAATTCACGTGTGACATGTATTTAAGTTGCTATTGTTTTTTACCTTCAATGGATTGTTGATGTTTCTTTATTCTTTCTTTTGCTTTTGCTTGTTTTTGAGCTTCATCTGCAGGTTTTTGTTTCTGATGTCTCTGTCTTTTCTCCCTTTCTTGTTGTTTGGTTCTTGTTGCTGTTCTTGCAGTTTCCTTTTTGTTGCCTTGTTGCTTTTTTTTTTTTTTTTTTGTTCCTCTTCTTGCTTTTGGGTTTTTGCTGGTAAAGATCTTCTTTCTGGCATAGATAATGTCATGAGAGAGCTCACAACATCTATATAAAAGAAGGATATTAATGAAGTAGGCAAACCATGTAAAATTTATGGATATACAACCAAATTTATCATTTAATTAACCAAAGAAACACTGATAAAACTTGAATATAATCATAATTCCTTTGTATTGATTTTGTTAGGTAGTAAACAAAATAATTCAAACAATCAAAGAAGAATAAGAAGAATTATTACAAAATTTATTACGTAATTAAGCAAACAAAGCTTATACAGTGAAGAGTTCGAATAATGATCAGCAAAACAGAGCACTCAATGGGGTTGGGTCAGTTGCATGTGGCAATAGTTGGGAAGGAATTCATTGCACCAATTTACGTGTGACATCTATATAAGTTGCTATTGTTTTTTACCTTTAATGGATTGTTGCTGTTTGCTTATTTTTTCTTTTGCTTCTGATTGTTTTTGAGTTTCATCTGCAGGTTTTTGTTTGTGATGTCTCTGTCTTTTCACCCTTGCTGCTTGTTTGATTGTTGTTGCTGTTCCTGTGGTTTCCTCTTTGTTATCTTCTTGTTTTTTTTGTCTCATTGTTGTCTTGCTTTTCTCGCTTTTGTCTTTTTGCAGTATAAGCTCTTGTTTCTGGTCTAGTTAATCTCTTACGAGAACTCGCAACATCTATATGAAAGAGGTATATGAATGAATTAGGCAAACCATGCAAAACTTATGGATATACGACAAAATTATCATTTAATTAAGCAAAGAAAATATTCATAATTCCTCTGGATTCATTTTGTTAGTTAGCAAACAAAATAATTGAAACAATCAAATAAGAATAAGAAGAATTATGAAAATTATCCTAATTTATCCCTGAGGCAAATTCAGCAATAAAAAAGAAAAAGAAGAAAAATAGACTGAGACAAATTCTTCCCCAAAAGAGATCAAATTTGTTTAAGTTGGTGAGTCTATTGACTATTGTGTCAATCATCTTCTGCCTACATCAAATTTTTGCAAATGTATCCCTATATAGAAATGGAGATGGATGTGTTAGTGATAAACTTATCAGTTGGTTTGGTATGTGAACCAAACTTATGAGTTGGTTTGATAATTTAAAACGAACAAATTATCAAATTAAAAACTCATCAAATCTTACTTGATGTCAGTTAGTTGATGTCAGTTACTCTCTTATGAGAACAAACAGTTACAGAATCACACCGTATAGTATGGTTTAATTATCAAATGTGTAAATTGGTTTGAGTCCTACAACAGAAAAAGGTTTATCAGGGTAGATGCCTTGATTTGATGCACTTCTATTATAAGGTAAAAGTATTGCAAGGTTCTGTTGTAGGAGTTTCTGCTGCCGAGAATGTTCTGTGATTTTTGTGATTGGTAAAGATCATTGAGTTACCAAAAGAGAGGTGTAGTTTATAATCGATCAAATATTAAACAAAAATCAGACAAAAAATTAATCCATGAGGTGTAAAAAAGTTGCAATTTTTGAGAAATTGGACATAGTGAAATAACCAAATAAAAAATAAAATAAAATATATCAAAAGAAGGATGCAAGTTATTATCAATCAAATATTAAACAAAAGTCACACAAAATTTAATTTATAAAAAATTACACACATGTAGTGTGTGCACCGTTCTAATTACTATTATATATGTGAACAACTCATTTTAATATCTTGAACCCACTTCCTACTTTGTCTCTTGAACGACTCCCTCCTTGTTTGTTAGCTGATTTTTTTTTGTATCAAAAATTTTTAAAAAAAATATTTTAAAATGAACCTAATTTTGAACTTGAAAACCAACACTCTTATCACTTGATCAACGAACATTTTACATATTCATAAGTTTTATTTTCCGAAAATGCCCTAATATTGTTCAAATTTGCAAGTTGTAATTGAACCATATCAAGGGTTTTTGAAAATGTGTTTGACTAGGGAGAGAAGTAAGGGTTTCAGTTCCTTACGCTTTACAGGCATGTTTCCTCGAATTTTTTGTTCGAATCGGTTGATTTGGTGCTCGAATCGCCTGAGTTGTGTTCGTTGTTTTGCTTGAGAGTGGAAGGGATTCGCCGACGGTGGAGAATGAGAAAAACAGAGCTTCAATCGCGTGACTCACGCTTTTGTTTCCCCTGTCTGTCAAATATATTGTGTTGAAATAGTATTTTTTTTAATTTTTTTTTATCGGTGATAAATTTATCAATGGCATATATCTTGGTACAATAGGAAGATATTTTGAGTTTTGCAATTCATTTTCAATTTAAATTGTTCAACATTTCAGTTTAGAAAATGCTTGAGCTTTCTCATATTCATATTCAAATGAAATATAAATATATTATATTTGGTATTGAAATAAAATACTTGTAATACTTATTAAAAAAATTAAAAAATTAAATTAGCTATCAACTTAAAATCAATAAAACCTGATTCTTAAATATTAGTATTTTGGATTGTAAAATTATAGTATGATCTTTCAACATTCTTGAGCTCATGTGTAATTAAGTACAAATAAATTTTTTAATTTTTTTTTATGAATATATTCAAGTTTTATCAGTGTTTCTTTATAAACATTGAATATATTCTAAACATTGAATAATTTTTTAATTTTTTTTTTTTAATGAATGTATTCTAAACATTGAATGTAATTAAGTACAAAACATTGAATCTTTCATTGTAGCAAATTAAGAACCAAAATGATCAAAACAATGTAATACTGTTTATGTTTTAATTTTTAATTTAGGTAATTTTTTTTTTTTATAGTGTTTTGCTTACTTGAATTGGGAAAAAAGAATGACAGAGAGAGAGGGAGACAGAGAGAGAGAGAGAGATCTTACAATAGTACTTTTTTTTTTATCAGTAGGAAATATCTTGCTACAATAGCAAGATATTTTGAGTTTTGCAATTCATTTTCAGTTTAAATTGTTCAAAATTTCAGTCTAGGAAATGCTTCAGTGTTCTCATGTTCAGATGAAATATAATACATGAGAACATTCTTGAGCATTTTATAACCATGAGAACACTCTTGAGCATTTTAATAACACCTAATTATTAAATATTAGTATTTTGCATTGTAAAATTATAATATGACTTTTCAACATTCTTGAGCTCATGTGTAAGTAACTACAAATAAGGGTTTTCTTTTTTACAAATTTATTCTAACTGTACTTATATCTTATTTTTAAAAATTTTACAATGATCAAAACAATGTAATAGTATATGTGTTCTAATTTTCAATTTAGGTAAATTTTTAATTTTTTTTATAGTGCCTTGTTTAATTGAGTTTGGAAAAAAGAATGAGAGAGAGAGAGAGAGAGAGAGAGTAGTGGTTTTTTGTTTGAACAGTAATAAATTTGTCATGTTGACAGTGATAAATTTGTTGGAACAGTGATAAATTTATCAGTGTAAACAAAATACTATAAGAAAATAATTTTATCAGTATAGTGATTCCAAACCTGTTATTAACCTTTAAATTTGACACAAATAATCAGATTATAATCAATTTTTTGAATGAAATTTGCATAAAACCAGACTGATATCCAAAGCCAGATATGTTAACAATATGGATAAAAAAGACTAAATGTTTCATTGAAGCAAATGAAGAACCAAAATAATCAAAACAATGTAATAGGGTTTGTGTTTTAATTTTCAATTTAGGTAAATTTTTTATTTATTTATAGCGCTTTGTTTAATTGAGTTTGGAAAAAGAATGAGAGAGAGCGGTGCTGGTTTTTTTGTTTAAACAGTGAAAAATTTATCAGTGTTTACAGTGATAAATTTGTTGAAACAGGGATAAATTTATGAGTGAAAACAAAACACTATAAAAAAAAAATTATCAGTGTAGTGACTCCAAACCTGTTATTAAGCTTTAAATTTGACACAAATAATCAGATCATAATTAATTTTTTGAATGAAATTTGCATAAAAGAAGACCTATATCAAAAGTCATATCTGGTAACAATCTGGTTAAAAAAGACTGAATGTTTCATTGAAGCAAATTTGACATTGTAACAACCAAGCATTGTAATATTCATTGAAGCAAAGTAAGAACCAAAATGATTATAATGTTTGTCCAAAATTATTCAAGCATGGTTGTCATTGTGTATTGTGTCCCAAAACTCCTTGTCTTCAAGCACCGCTTCTATTGCCTCATCAACGATTTGCTGGGTGTCTGTCTGTTGGTTAGTCAACAAAGCATCTATGATATCTGCTCTGATTTGGTGGCACTCCTCCTTTGTTAAGTTGGGAAAGATGTCTTTGTTACAGACATATTCTCTCATGAGGTAACAAACTATGACGCCACAATCAAGTCTACGATGACATTGGAAAAACAAAGTTAGTAGTCATCAATGATAATTTTATCAATGTAATGTGTTTTGGTTTTCAGAAACTTACGAATGATCAACTTGTTGGGGACAATTCATTGCAATTTCTGTTTCTTCATGAAACTTGTTACCTTCAATGAGTTTGGGATTGTGATGTTGAAGGTATTTTTCAATAACCTTTCTCTGCAAAATATAGTAATAATTAATTGGTGTTTGACAAATAAATGCATAATAAAATTTGATATAGACAAGGGGAATGGATGATATCATAATTAATTGGTGTTTTACCACTTTGTTTGCCTCATTTAGGTGGTTATCTGTTTCTGTGCTTGGTCTCATTGAATTGTAAAACTTCCATGAGCCATTTTCAGTATCGAGTACCAACAACGTCCAATGCTTTTCATTGAAAATTGGGAAAAGATATCTTTCCTTGACAGCTTCTAACATCATGTTGTTCAACAATTGATTTGTTTCTGCCTCATCCTTTGTGGTGAACAAATACTATGTTTTGCAATTATATTAGTTTTGGTTACAATGTAATTCGTTAATGGTAATTTTATCACTATAAGACTGGATGAATGAGAACTGATGCACTTGATTTAGACAAGGGGAATGGATGATATCGTAATGAAGTATATATATATATATATATATATATGTAATTTACTTACATAGCATGATGTAGTAAATATATATGTTGTTCCTGCTTGCGAGTTGAGGTTGAACTTTGGTTTCGGTTACTCTTCTGTCATTAAGATTTCCTTGTATGCATTTATTGCCTATTGTAAAAACAAAAGCAAACAAGGTTAATGAGAGAATTATTATTTGGTATTATAATTGATATATGCACAAATAGGGATTTGATTTTACATTTCTAGAAAGTTCTTCGCATTTGACTATTTTGTCAATATCATCCAAGTACAAATAGCTTCCTACTTCATTTCCTTGTAAGATTGGATAACTGCAAATGTAAAAACAAAATTTATCACTGTATACCAAAATTTATTGCTCAATTAACGAAACAAAGGTTAGGGGAACAAATTGAGCATCAAATTTTAGTTGATGTATCAAATCCGAACAATGAAATGAAGTAGAGAACATAAACTCAAATGCCTAAATAATTTGATACCATAGATGAGACACGATGAAGATTAGCAAAATATATCACTCCACCAAACAAATTAAGTAAAATTTATCACTATGTAGCAAATTTTATCACTGTATATCAAAATTTATGAATGAATGAAGTAAACAAAGGTTATACATTGATAAATGCATGACCATATACTAAAATTTAGATTCCAAATTTGGAAATTTTAGGACCAAATCATGTTCTTACCTGCTGGTTTTTGTTGCCCAAAGACTAGTGAGTTTCATCCTTGATTTCTTTGGCAATTTGTGAAACACTGGATAGAAAGTGTCAATTTGTTTTGTTGGATGTTGTTGTTGTGTCTGCTCTTCTTTTCTGGTCTTTGCACTTTCTTCAACCATTGGTTCTACTTCATCAACTGTCTTGTTCTGCTTTGGTTGTCTTTTCGTTACGTACCAAAAATCTGGATCTTTGTGCTCTTTTCTTGTTTCTCTATTTTTCACCCTTTTTATCATTGAGCTCACAAGAGGCGATGTTTTGGGAGTGGTGGCTTCAACTTCAACTGCGATTTGTTCTTCTTCACTGTCCAGGTAGAGATTTGATTCAACCAACATTGCAATTCTCTCATTAAGTAGCACCATTTCCACATCTTTCACTTCCATTTGTATCTTTGCTTTCTTGCTCTGTTCTTCCATTTGTTTACTGAGCTTCATGAGTTGGTCCTTAAGCTCATCATTTTCTGCTTGGATTCTTGCCTTCTCCATTTCTAGCCTTTGGATTATCAGGACATTCTCTTCTAGTTTCTGAAAGGTATGTTCATTAATTTTCACATGGTAGATATTTGTTTCATAGCCAAGTTTCCTTTTTGCTTTCCTCTTTTCAGCCGGTGTTTGATGCTTGAATCTCGGGGAAGTTGTTGGACCAACTTTCTGTTTGATCATTGTTTCTTCTTCATCATTTTGTAGGTTGTCAAAAGAAAGCTCATTTCTTTGCACATGAACTGGACCTTCTTCAGTTTCATGCTGAAAGTTGGCTTTCCTTCTTGCATTCTTTTTTGATTGCAATGTTGTTGATTTCCTTTTTTTCGAGCACCTGTTTGATGCTTGGGATTCGGTGAATTTCTTGCTGGAGTGAGACTGAATATCTTTGTGATAATTGGTTCTTCTTCCTTTTCAGATAATTCAGTCTCCTCTTGTTCCTCAAAGTTACATTCTTCATCTTCATGCTCATTATCTGTTTGTGGTTGCAATTGTTTGTATATGTTCCTTCAATTGTGTCTTTCAAATTGCTCTCATACATGAATGAAAATTATTAAAAAGAATGATATGACACAAAGTTAAGTAATAATTTATCATTCGGTGATTCAAATATATAATAAGACTAGTGACTTGCTTCACTCAATCAAAGTTTGATTCAAATGTATAATAAGACTAGTGATTTGCTTCACTCAATCAAAGTTTGATTCAAATGTATAATAAGACTACTGATAACAAGTTTTATCAGTGAATTAGCAACATTAAGCAAAATTTATCACTCAATCAAGCTTACTAAGAGAATTTATAACTGTGAGCAAAAAGTTATCAGTCCATATGAAAATTTATCGCTGCATAGCAAAATTCATCACTCAATTAAAGAAATAAAGGTTATACACTGATAAAACTTGTTTATTGAATAATTTCCTAGCACGGATGAAATGCCTAAATAATTTTTCTACCACAAATGTGACACCATGAAGATTAAGAAGAATTTATCAGTCTTGCTAAATTTATCACTGCATAACAAAATCTAATTTTTGTTTAAAGAAAACAAAGGATATCAACGGATACCTCAATATGTTTCAGATCATGCAAGGATGATTTTGCCAATTTTTCTCCCAGATGTGTAATGTTCCATCTTGCAAATCTTGGGATTGGGTTCTTGTCATTTGGTTTGATGATCTTTGCATGCTCACATATCCAATACTGTTGAGGACAAAAAAAATGTTATAAATTAGTTTTTAGTAAATGTAAATATTATAGTTTACAAGTTGTAAGTGAGGTATTTACTTACCAATAAGATGATCACACATCCGCAGACTCTATCAATTTGGTTGATGTTGCGTGCTATTGATCTTGTAAGATGTTGTTTTGCTGCGCCACACCAATCATAAGACTTCATTTCGTCAATATTCTCAAGGTATTTCATGAACCCCCAACCAATTGTTGTCCCAGTACCCGGATACAACAAAAGCAAACAAACCAGAAGGCACACAAGCCTAACGACATCTTCTACATCTTCATTGTTGTTGCTTCTCAGAAGTTTCGTTATCAACTTTTGGATTGAAGCACTTGTCATTCTGCTCTCGGTTATTTTCCTTCTTTGCACCATAGCTACCTCATTTTTTCTTCCGTATGCAAGGTTCATCTTCTTCTGTCCACATGCAATCCCAAAAATTAATTTGAAGTCATTTCTTTTCAACTTCAGCTTCTTCCCAGCAATTTCAAATGTGGTTCCATCCATTTGGTAAGTTTGTAAAATTTTTGCAACCACATCATCATATTTAATTGAATCTCTTCTTTTAACTTTGTTTTCACTCAATGTATCAACCAGAAGTGAAAAAGGTGTCTTTCTCAATACTGTCAAATGCTCCTCTCTGAGTTTTGTTGTCTTGAAAAATTTGATAAGAGATTGAATGTTGGAACGGTAGACATACTTTGCTTCATTATCATGTATCTGTTCAGTCCTAGTTTTTCTTCCATCAATTTTTTCTTCTCTCTTGGTTTGTGGAGCTCTGTAGGTTGTTTCAGTGGTTCCTGTTTGGGCTCCTCATTGTCAATGTTAGATTCAGGTTGAACTTTTGGCTCTATAACAAACTCAACTTTTTCAATCTTTTTCTTCTTTGAGAAACTTGTTTCTCGACGACGTAATTTTTTATGATGACTGGCAACATCTGTACAAAAACATTGAGCATGAACATTGAAAATTAAGAAGAATTTTATCTCTGAACTAGGTAAACTAAGTAGAATTTATCAATCTATTATGCAAATTAAGCAAATATATAACTGTATAGCAAAGTTTAGATTCCAAATTGCAAAAGAACATGAAGTATCATGAAGATGAAAACAATTGTATAGCAAATTTTATCACTGAATTAGCAAAAGTAAGAAAATGCATCATTGTATAGCAAATGAACATAAAGGTATGATTGTTATGACGTTGAATATCACTCATAAATTAATACTGTATGGTACAGATTTAAAACAGCTTCAAGTCGAATTTTATCACTCAATTATAGTTATGAAAGAAGAAGGGAAGCAAATACATCATTATAACAAATTTTATCACTCAATTAGGAAAATTAAGCAAATCTGTCATTCTTATAGCAAATTTTCTCACTGATTTGGGCAAAGTAAGCAAATCTGGCATTGTATAGCAAATTTTATCACTGAATTAGCAAAAGTAAGCAAATCCATCATTGTATAGGAAATGAACATGAAAATGTGATTATTATGAAGTTGAATATCGCTCATAAATTAATACTGTATGGTACAGATTGGAAATAGCTTCAAGTCGAATTGTATCACTCAATTATAGTTATGAGAGAAGAAGGGAGGCAAATCTATCATTATAACAAATTTTATCACTCAATTAGGAAAATTAAGCAAATCTATTATTGTTGTAGCAAATTTTATCATTGAATTGGGCAAAGTAAGCAAATCTGTTATTGTATATCAAATTTTATCACTGAATTAGCAAAAGTAAGCAAATCCATCATTGTATAGCAAATGAACATGAAGATGTGATTATTATGAAGTTGAATATCACTCATAAATTAGTACTGTATGATACACATTGAAAATAGTTTTAAGTCGAATTTTATTACTCAATTATAGTTATGAAAGAAGAAGGGAAGCAAATCCATAGTTATGAAATAAGAAGAGAAGCAAATCCATCATTATAACAAATTTTATCACTCAACTAGGAAAATTAAGCAAACCTATCATTCTTTTAGCAATTTTTCTCACAGAATTGGGCAAAGTAATGAAATCTGTTATTGTATATCAAATTTTATCACTGAATTAGCAAAAGTAAGCAAATCCATCATTATATAGCGAATTTTATAACTCAATTACAGTTATGAACGAAGAAGGGAAGCAAATCCATCATTATAACAAATTTTATGACTCAATTAAGAAAATTAAGCAAATCTATCATTCTTATAGCAAATTTTCTCACTGAATTGGGCAAAATAAGCAAATCTGTTATTGTATAGCAAATGAACATGAAGATGTGATTATTATGAAGTTCAATACCACTTAATTATAGTTATAAAAGAAGAACGGAAGATGAATACGACTCACGTTTCATTCGCATGTTTGTTGAAGATGAACGAAACAGGGAATATAGATCGAAACGGTGAAGGATTTGCTGGGAATCTGTTCGGAATCAGATTATTGATCGAAACAGAGGTGATTTCTTTGGAAACGATGGGAGATACAGGGAAAATCTCTTCGTTTGTTTTGATTTCCAAATCGAAATCGCCTCAGAATGGTTTCCAAATCAGAACAATTGAGAAGGAGCCGTGTGTTTACGCGCACAGGGTAGACCTCGTGATATGGTCTTTGATTCACGCGTGTGGTGTGACATTCAGGGCTAAAATTGGAAACTGAAATAGGGCAGGACTTGGTGGGTATTAATTTGTTCGCATGGGACCGCTGGTAAGTGCCCCTTAATAATTGGGTGATAGTGGGCCTGTGGTTTGTTGGTCTTTAAAATCAAATGTGCAGCCCTATTGGATGCCTAATTTTCTTAGGTATTGTTGGATAATGTTTATAGTTTATTATTTTTTATTTATAAATATTGAATATATTTATGTTTATTTTTTATAAGAGTAAAAATAATAAAAATAGATTTAGTACATGTAGAGATCTTAATTTTTTGGTAATTACACATGAAACCCTGAGCCTTAGGTTAATAGCATTTTAACCTCTAATTTCGTAAAAGTTTGCAAAATGGCCCAATAAAGAATAATTTTCCCGTAGTTCTGAAAAGTGCTGAAAATTGTGTCATATTGTGTTATTTGTCTCTAAGTATTTCAAAGCATGCCTAATGTTGTTTGCTTGCTTTACCATACTTATGTATGACTATCATGGGCCATATTTCCTCTCTTATGTTGTCTCATGCTCTTTTATATTACCGAATGTGACTAACTTACTTATCAAAAAATCTAATAAACAGGAAATGATAAGGGGTTAGCAATGGGTGACATTCACACTAGTGTTTCAGAATACATATGAATGACATGAATTATGATGGAATTAATACCAAATGAGTTGAGTCTTGGCAAGCGGTCTAAGCGAACCCCTAGGTTGACACGGGTATATTCAGACTTTATGTAGTGGTTTCAGGGTGTAAGCGAGCCCTTTGGTATGGTATGTGCAGGGTGTAAGCGAGCCCTAGTCACGATTTGGGTGTAAGCGAGCCCACTTGTTTGGCCGTACCTTTTGAGGTCCATCAATATCGCTGATTGGTAAATAACCGGGAGGAGGGCATAGATGGTAAGGTCTACAAAGTAACAAAATGGGGAGTTCTAAATAATCCGGTGTTCAATCCTTATGGTTAGGTAGAACGATCTCTTTGGGGGATTATAGATGTCTAGTCTAACTACTAATTCATAGAACCTTATTGTAGTATTATATGTTATGTTACCCGATTTATTCTGTGTATGGTTGATTGGTTGATAGAAGGTATGTGGGTGTGTGTTTTTACTGAGCATTCCAAGCTCATGACTTATCATGCCAGGTAGGGCTGTTCAAGGGTCGGTTCGGCTCAAGTTTACCCTTTACCCGTTAGCCGAACCGACACCTTTGGGTTAAGAAATTAGTGATCCATGGTTAACCGAAGTGTGGTTCGAAATTGACCAAATTAAAGAAGACAGTTTGACAGTCGGTTCTCGAATTCAAAAATCTAAGTAGGGGTGATTTTTTGTGTAAAATATTGAATTGAACTCATACATATATATATATATACACATATACACTCATACATCTATGACAATGTATGAAAAAAAATGAAGAAAAAGGGAGAGAGAAAGAGAACGACTCACCATCGTAGCTGTAACCATCACCACTACAGATTATTGCCATTGTTAGCTACCTTGTCTTCACCACAACCATTTCCATTAAAAGAAAGAGATGAAAAATGAGAGAAAGAGAAAGGCCAGAGACGAGAGTGAAGAGAGAAAAGAAGAGATTCTTTACCTTTTGGTCTACCTAGGGTTTATGAGAGAGAAGAAAAATGAGAAATAAATCTATGAAGACAATAGAGAGATAGAGAGAAAGAGACTCATCATTTTTGGTCTTTCTAGGATTTATGAGAGAAGAAAAAAGAGAGAGGGAGAGTAAAGAGGGGAATGACTTTGCAATTTTTAGCCTTCTTAGATTTACGAGAGAGACATAAAGTAAAGAGATATTAATGCCTTTGAAAAGTGAGCGGACAGTCTATCTTTGACAGACTAGACTACTATGCATACTCCCAATGTAAACATATAAATATTATAACTCATTATTGTTTCGTTCGGGCCGGGTTCATCGGATTTATATATGGAAAATCCATGGCCGATCATGAATCTGCGAAATTTAATGCAGAAAAACTGCAGCCGACCGTTCTTCTCTTCGAAATCATCCATGGCAACCTAGGTCGGTCTAGATCGGATGATTTGAGCGGATATTCGGTTCATATGAACAGCCCTAATGCCAGGTGAGGAAGCGGTTTACAATGGTGAAGGTTATCCCGAAGGCAATCAAGATGAAGTGTTGAAGCCGTGGTTCACTTGAAGATTTAGACTAGTAGTTTTTTTTACAGTCTTGAAATTTGGGCGTGACAGTACACATATGTATTTAAAATTTATTTGAAAAAAGGTGAGAAGGAACGGCTAGAGGAGGTTGCTGGCGAGATGTGGTCGTCGAAAGTGATTGTCAGTTGCCCAAGTAGGTTGCCACTAACTAGAGGTGATTGTCGGTAGTGAAACATGATTTTCAAAAGAGGCTAGAAAAGGTAGCCAATGATTGTTATGATGAGCGGGGTGGGTGGTGGCCGGAAGAAGCGGAAGAGATAAAAATGAATTATTTTCTAAGTAAGTTAAACTAATTTCTTTTATATATATGTAACAAAAAAATTTGTAAATTTTAGAAATCAAAAATGCCTAAGACCCCCAGTGGGGGTCACTGGAGGTCGTCCCTGATTGGCCCAAAAAAAAAAACAGTTTTTTTTTTTTTTTTTTGATTTCAGCAAATGGGAGGTTGCCACGTCACTGGGGGTTGACCCCCAGTGGGGGTCTGAAGCACGGCTCTTTTAGAAATATAGCTTACAACTTTTTGAAATAAAAATTGACAATATATCATTTTTGTTTACAATTTTTAAATTTTTCATAAACATAAATTCAAATACAACCTACTACTCAATTTCAAGAATCAAATTCAACTTGATGTTAACTACTTATGCTATGACACGAACATTGCTAATAGTCATTTTTGGACGACAGATTCAAAAAATCTTCATAGGAAACGTTACTAATTGTTAATTTTTAGCAACATATTTAAAAAATCATCATAAAAAACCTCACTACTTTTCAATTTTTAACGACACATTCAACAAATAGTCACAAAAAAAAAAAACGATTCTAATAAGTCCAACTATTAGGACCGCCTAATAATTTATAATTTACTCAATTTGTTTTATATAATTTTTCAAAAATAAATAAATTGAGTTTGTTTCAAACTCCCGTAACTCGAATTTAGCATGAGTAAATCAATTTTTTTATGTGACAGTTATCTTTGTTTTTGATGTGTTTTTTGCTTCTTTTTTTTTTTATTCTTTTTATATTAAAAGTCATTTTGGAATATTAATCAAGGTATTTATGGAGATTCAGACTTACCCATCTTACTAATTTTTGTGATTTTTTCAACTCATAATTTTATGTGAATTTATTTATTTATTTTTAATGGATATTGCCATTGTGGGTGTAGATGAAAGTATGTGTTTGTTTTTATTAACGGGTTATATATATATATTATTTGGAAAAATAAGTTGTGTATATACATAATAAAAGAAAATCTTGTGTTTTAATCATGTAATTCGAGTCGTCCTATTATTTTTATAATAGAGTTAATATTGATAAAATTTTGACATTAACATGATTTGACAAGCATGATTCGTGTTTGAATTGTTAAAAATTAACTTGATATTGGCTCGTTAGAAAAACTAGCCAAGTTTAAAAATAATTTAAAATTGATTAAGTTTTTAACCCAAGTTTGAACAAGCTACTATTCATCTCTATAAGCTTATATACATTATTTAAAAAAAAATTTAAACTACTACAACTTGACTCATTATTGACTCGATAAAACCCTCACTTGAGATCAATTCTAAAAGTAAACAAGCTAAACATATTTTGAAACTCATCAAAATAAACAAGTTAAACTTGAACAAGCTCATACCAAACTGAGGCTCTGTTTATAATCTCCTTAAATAAGTAGTTTTTTTAATTAGAAAAGCCAAATGGGATTTTTTTTAAGGTCCCAGATATTAAGATTTTATAAGATAAATGACATACAATATTTTCATAGTAGTTAAGATCCCTCAACATTTTCACAGAGAAAATTTGACTCAGAGAAATTTTTCCCAACTCAAAAAAATTTCACCCGACTCAGAGAAATTTCAATTTTCACAAAGAAATTATAAGTTTATTTCAATTCTCTGAGTCGGGGCGAAATTTCTTTAAGTTGGGCAACATTTCTCTAAGTTAAATTTTCTTTGTGAAAATATTGAGGGGTCTTAGTTAATTAAAAATAATATGTTGGACCTCTCCTACTACACAAAGTTAGAGAGGGATGTTTTGCTAATTTTCCTAAAGCCAAAAGCAAATAAGTTTGTTTGAGATGACTTGATCAATCTTATACATCAATCATTCACGTTTTTCTGTAAAACTAGAAAAAAGCATCTTAAACATATTAACTTTTTCACCTTATAAAAAAAATTACTAGAAAAATCAAATCCCAAAAAGCCTTAAACAGAGTTTTTTTTAGAGATAAGGATGAGCTTGGTTAAATTCTCCACCTTTATAATTGTGCCTATAGGGATAAACTACTGAGTGATCTTTATTACCCCCTTCCAAGAAATTTTTAGTTCGATTTGGTGCAATTTAACATTTTGTACGAAAATCTTGCCTGATTAGCCTATAGAATACAACTCGTGATACATGAAATGAATGTACCAATCTTTATTAAATTCCATTCTAAGGCATTAATGGTTTCTCAAGTCAAACAAATAAATTAATCGAAAGGTTAGACAGTTAAAAAAAGTCATTTAAAAAGTTGTAGAAACAATATAAAATATATGATGTAAATTCAAATTTAATGTGACGTAAATAACATCTCGAATAAATTTGGGTCACACAATTCAATTTGTGAGGAAAATTTTCAAATAATTTTTTCAGGTTTCATAACACTGCTGTAAATTAATTATACTTACTTGAGAGAGACCAAATTCTCTGCCTCCCTCTCCTCTATTCTTTATCCCAAACAGCCTCTCTAACACACGATTAGTCAAAGAAACTCGTAGTGTGGTAGAAATGTATAATGGTACATGGGAAAATGGGGTGTATAATAGACAATAAGGATTTGCTTCAAAGAAATGCTATGCAGTAAGAAAAAATATTCTCAAATCTTCACACAATTTTGAATTTATGATGTAGATTTAAATTGTGTGGTGTAAACACACGTAGAACAAATTTCAGTGACACATTTCAAATTCCTACCATTTTTTTTTTTAAAAATGTTTTATAGGAAATCCCTCCCTTGTAAAGTGAGAACATCATCCTCTATCATTTGAGCAATTCTCAGGAACAAACTGCAAAACATTTGCATTGATATCATATAGAAACCTAGTATTTCTTTGATGAAATGCACCCAATATGGTTTACTTCCCAAGTGGCAACACTATGTAGGTATCCCTTATCTTAGGATCAAAATTATACACATATCATGGAACAAAATCAGCCCCTTGAAAATGGAAAGTGATTCCAAAAAATCACAAAAATTTGGTTTGAAAGCGTAAAAGTTCCAATTTATACCTCCTCCCATCAACCCTGTCGAGCTTTCCAGCATAATAATCTACAAATGCTCAAATCACTTTAGCATAAGCTTTTCGAGCAATAATAGTGTACGGAGCTTCAAAGTCTACCATGAAACAGTCATTTCTCAACGAACATGAACCCTGACGAAGTCTTAGGCATCGCAAGCCAACACTAATATATATATATATATATCAAGTTCAAGTAGTAATGGGAAAGGTCTAGATGTTTTAATGGGGTTGTCTGAACATTTGGTCCTCACAGAACAATGTCCTCACCTAACCTCAAGTAGTTTCATCATGTAAACAATAAGAGAAACGCCCATTAACTTTTTCGCGCAATTGGGATATTAGGGAAACTGGCATTTTGCTCAATCCAAGTACCCTAGAAATGGGGTTGTCTTTGATTTGATCAAAGTGTAAGCCTCGGTTTTCATTAGAACATCCAATAATCATATATGGAAAGAAGTTGTAGGTTTGGTTCTTGAGTGGCATTCGGAGTATCTCAAAGGACACAATCCCTTGAGTTGTTGCACCGGTGGGAGGGAAGTTGATCTTGTAAACACATTGCCCATTGACACATTTGTATAGCTTACGACACACACAGTTTATGCAAGGAAGCTTTGCATAGGTTGTAGAGATTCTCGAGTGATAAATTTTTGGTTTTTGGTTAAAACAGTATTTGCAAGGCTCACATTGTGTCCACACAAGGCCATAACTAGTATCCACAAGTAAGGTCACATCGACGCTTCGATGTCCAATGCGTATGGTAGTTAGATAAAAGGAGTTTAGATGATTAATTGGTAATTGGAGGTTGTTGGGGTCATGAATTGAAATTGATGCCAAATGGTTAGCTCTCGATTTAGAGAATTCAACAAACAATTTAGTCAATTTAGTTCTTGCCAAACGAGGCTTTAGTCTTTTCAAGCTAAGTAAGGTTTCCAAGGTAGAAAGGAGATTCTGGGTGGTCCTTTGGAATGAGCTTTAAGTTAAATCCAATAGGTTTTGAAGTGGTGAAATGGGGATGGAAAAAGATGGTTATGAGGCAAAAGAAGAGAGTGGATGTATGAAAAGCTATAACTATGGCCATTTTCAATAGGTGAAAAGTGTTTGATTAGAAGTGAACACATACTTATAGAATAGTGAAGGAAGAAGCATAGATGATACAATTAACTAGCTCTTTCTAGATTGGTGACATATAGTAAATGAAGATTGCATGTTTGAGTTTTGTATAGGGTGATGAGATCAACCTTTTTCCCTAATTTTTGTTTAATGTTGGAATTTTAATTTTCTTTTTTAAAAAGAGAGATGCAAAATCTTTTGCATAAATCTATAGAGATTTGGTCTCTTTACATGTGCAAAATATCATTGAACAAGTAATGTTTGCTTTTAAGGTATAGCTTAGCAATAGAAATGTTAATTGTTATTGCATTTATTTTATAAAGTTGTTATATATCATATTAAAAAAAGAATAATTAGTTTATCACCTCTAAAAATCACCTCTAATGATTGTCTGATAAGTGTCAAATTTTAATTTGTCAAACATTATATCATTTGGGATCTAACCTCAATGTAACATCATTAGGAATGGTAAATTATGTTTAAAAAAATAATGAAACTTATCATAAAAAGTGAATAATTCAATATTGCAGTAATATTTAGCAATTTCTATGAACTGAGTATTCTAAATCATGTGGTCTTAGTTATTATAGATGAAATTTAATCACTTAATTGTTATAATTTATGTATCTCATTACGTGATTGTAGGTTCAACTCCTCATTTTTCCAAAAAAAAAGTTTGACTTGTCTCTAGTTGAAAGTTAAACTGGATCATACAGTCAAGATCCCTAACTGGTAAGAGTTATTAAATAGAAGATTTTTACCGGTCAAAGTTTATGAAAATATGGCCTAATTGAATCTTTTCAAAAACTTTTGCCGATAAGAGTCTTTCATTTAATAGTTTTTACCGATCAGAGACCAAAACTGTTTGATCCAGTTAAAATTTTAACCAAAGACAAAGCATTCCCTTTAAGAAAAAACAAAAAACAATTGCAAGATGAAAGTAATCTTTAGTTACTTTATAAGGAAAATTTCAATTATACCTTTTAAAATATCACTCAAAAATCAATTTAACTCTTATTATTTAATAATATCAATTGTACATTTAAATTTTAGGTAATTCTATTTGCACACCACTCTTTTTCTCAATACCCACTATCTTTTTAATTTTTTTTTTTTCATTACAATTTTGTTCCTTAACCAAATTACACTTTTGGACAACACTAATTTCTTATTACATTCGTACACCCTACTACCATTCATCTCTCATAGTAGTCATTGCCGCACCTCCAGTTCCGACGTCGACCCTATTGCCTCTTTGCATCCTCTCAATGCCACCCTCATCGCCTCTTCATATCCTTCCCGATGCCACATTCTCTCTATAAACCCCTATCGCACCTCCCTACCTTCATCTTTCTTCTCTGTTCTTGAAATCCTAGATCTCTCTATCTCTCTCCTACATTTGTGCAACTATGGATTGCAATTCTCTCTCTTGCTGCGAGTTGGGAGTCGCGATTAGTAGGGTTATAGAAGAACGAAGAACAAGGAGAAGAAGGAAGCGGGTGAGAGAGGCCGCGACGAAATGGGAAGGAAATGTGACGACTAGAGAAGAAGGGAAGCAATATATTGAAATAAAATAAAATATTCAAACTAGTATAAGGTGAATGTGTAAATAGAATTTCTTTTAAATTATTTGATTTTAGATCAATTTTAATCTACCACCAGCTATCATCTATAACCAAACAGATTTTGTAATCTCATTTTACTCTCTGAAATATCATTTAGAATCATGAATATTTAAAAAAAGGGTCGTGCTTCAGACCCCCACTAGGGGTCGACCCCCAGTGACGTGGCGCCGCCCCATTTGTTGAAATCTAAAAAAAAAAAAACAGTTTTTTTTTTGGACCAATCACCTTCCACTGGGGATCTTAGGCATTTTTCTTAAAAAAATAATAATTAAATATCTAAGAAACAAAATATTCATCCAAAAAAAAAAAGTGATAAATTTCCCTGACGACGACAACGCGGACGGTGTAACAGTCTGCGAGAGTTCTCTCGCGAAGAGCTCAGTTCAAAAGAATTCAAACCCTAACCCTAATCTGGACAGCAAGGTCTCTCTCTCTCTCTCTCTCTCTCTCTCTCTCTCTGTGTATATTATATATGTATGTATGTATGTTTGTTTGAAGCCATCGGTAATTTCCTTTGCACTCCGTGAAATAGACTCATTTCTAAGGCAAATTTAGGGATAAGATTATTGAGTTGATGACAAATGTGTCTGTTTGATTCTTGATTTCTGTCTCTGTTTGATTCATCTTCTGTTATTCAGTAATGTGTTTAGATAAAACTGTTTTTTTTTTAGTGGTATTTTTATACTCTTGTTGGGACTGATTTTGACAATACATATATACCCTTTTTGCTTATGTATCTCAATAACATGTCTCTGCAATAAAATTAGAAATTCTAACTTTTTTTTTTTTTTGGATTAAAAGGAATTTCCATTAAACTTGAATAAAATTATACTTCAGTGTCGGAGCAATGATCTTGCAATGCTTTTCACTGCAGCTTGATGTATCAGCGAAGGTCCAACAGCCTTAGATTTATTTTTATACTACAAATTTCAAAACTACAACATTTTCGGGGTGAAAATTCGGGTAGTATAGGATAAAAAGCATTGCAAACATGAGTATGCCAAAGGATCCTAATCTGGGTATAAGACCCCTCTAGCATCATCATAGGGTTTGATTATTAATAAATATTGGAATAGAAGAAATTTTTTGAAATTGTTCCTCCTACTGATCTCCTAAATTGGCTATAATATTGGCACGCTTGATCGCCTCCCTATAGACAGCTAATTTAGGGATAAGATTATTGAGTTGATGACAAATGTACGGCTGATGTTATAGGGATTGATTGACAAATGCGTAGTTGGTGCTATCGACTTACGATCTATTGCACCATTTATAATTATGAAACGAGCAAATCTTTAGTTATTCATATGATCAATTTGCTCTTTGTTATGAGTTCTATAAAATTTCCTTCACATACCTCACGGTTAATGACTTCTACATCCCTGTTTTTAGGCAGCGATTGCAAAAGAAAACAAAAAATGGATGATAGTGTGTTGTCAACTTCTTCCAAAAAACAAAAGCTTTCTGAAGAACATAATATTCGCGAGGGCATTGATATGATGAGCAGCTTGCCGGAAAATGTTCTCCATCACATCCTCTCATTCCTCACAACCAAAGAGGCCATACAAACGTCCATATTATCAAGAAGACGGCAATATTTATGGACCTATATTTCCAACATTGATTTGAATGATGTGTCTTCTTGGTCTAACAGAAAGAAAGATAATGGCAAGAAGAAAGCTCGTTATCCAATGTGTAGGAGCTCCTTGGATTTTGTGGAAAGAGTTCTCCTTCATGATGCTTCAGATATTAAAAGACTTCGTCTTATGTTCACTGCAGTTGTGAATTCATCACGTCTTAATTCATGGATCTCTGCTGCTGTGAGGCATAATGTTGTAAGAGCTTGATCTGTCCCTACCTGTGCAAACCCGGTTTGTCTTGCCTTGTTGCCTTTTTACTTGTGATTCCCTAGTTGTATTGAAGTTATTTATGGACTGTCCTTTCAAGCCTCCTATTTTCATTCGCTTCTCAAACCTCAAGACCTTGCGTCTTTCTGCGGTTACATTTTCAGATGACAATTCCACACAACTTTTCTCTAGTTGTCCTGTGCTTCAAGAGTTGGAATTATTGTATTGTGGATGGAAGAATTTAAAGACTATCACCATTTCTATTCCCACGCTAAAGAGACTGACTATTGAAAATGAACCATTGAGGGACGATGCACTCAGTTGTGTGACCAAAATTTATGCTGCAAATCTCATCTTGCTAAAATGCACAACTAACCAGAAAGTTGACTTCCATCTATGTGACCTATCTTCGGTAGTTGAAGCACATATTGACCTTCTATATAGATTTTCAATGCAGCAAGAAGTTGCCTCTCATGCAATCAACTTAGTTACTGGGATTTGCAATGTTGAAACTTTAATGATATCAAACAATACCTTGGTATGTTAGTTTCTATTGTTTTCAACACTAATTAGCTTCTCTTGTTTGTGCCCCTTCGCAGTACTAATTAGTTTGTATTCTCTGGTGCCAAGTCTCTCATGTGTGTTGAAAATGTCTTGGATCATCTTCCTACATTTTACAATATGAGCTGTTTGGTGCTGAATGAAGAATTTCCTGGTTGTTTAAATGGAGCTTTGATGGTCTTACTTCAAAAATCACCAAAGCTAGAGTTTCTTGATTTTGACATGGTACATCTCTGAACACCCATGATTTGGTCTATTTCTCTCTTATCACTTCACTTCTGATTTGGTATATATCTTTGATATCCAAAGGCAGTTGCTAAATTGATTTCACTGAATTTTTGTAAATTGGCACTTTTCATATAGGGCTTTGAGCCAAATGCTAGTTTCGATGAGGTTGATTTGAGGTTGGAAAGAGTACCTTCATGTTTCACGTCTTGCCTTAAAACGATTAGCATCACAGTTTTTGAAGGGATGCCGGCGGAGTTTCATATGCTAAGATTTTTGTTGAAGAATGCAACCGTTTTGGAGGAGATGCTGATATACTGCTCAGGTAATTCGCCGGAAGATACGAATCCAGAGGAGCTTAGCTATCACATACAGATGCTTCCTAGAGGCTCAGAAAACTGTGTTATTAAGTTGCTTTGATACTTTTGTGAGACTTCCTAGGAAACTCTCAATGTTTTACCGAAGAATGTTTCATGGTTGAGAATTGGGTTATATAGATAACTTTTAATAGACTCCTAATGAACATGTTTTCTTTTTGTTTTGCTGTGGTAGATATCTGAACAATCTATAATTCAGTTATGTTGTTGCTTGCAGAGAATATTTAGCATTCAAATATCTGATTGAATGTGAGATTTTAACAAATTCCTAATTCTAGTTCCTTTCCAGGGCTAAAGGCGAAGGTCGAACAAATCAACTACTGGAAAAGGCACAGTTTTTTGGACTAAATTTCCTGACCTATCTAACTGTGACCTTTAAAGTTAAACCATTACCAAACCTGACAAGAAGTTTTGCAACATGTTAAGTCACTTGAAATGCATCTTCTGATTATTATTATACAGAATCAGGTATATTTTTGTCGTCGTTTCATTTCCAATCAAAATACCTACTATTGTTCTCTTTATTTCACAAATGTCATTGATGCATCATTCTTATTTATTTATTTATTAAGGATTGCATGTTCGCAAATAAATTTTCCTTTTCTGCAAGTGTGTAGAGTGTTTTTCATAATAAGAATAGCAGCAGCTACATTACAAACATGACTCCTTGTGGCAGGTAGCGAAGAGGAGCAAAGTACAAGGCTAAGAATGATATAATGGTGAATGTAATAATCTTTTTTTTAATTGAAGATAATTTAAATTTATATTCATATTTCATAACTATTAGATATGTAATGAAAATTTCCCGTTATATACATGGAATGGAGAGGATCACAATCACACATATATATATATATATATATATAACTAGAGAGAAATGAGTGAAGTTGTGAATATAAAAAAAATTAATAAATACTATATGTTTGTGTATATGTACACATATATTAAAGGGATTAGACAATAAATAAACTCTTATGGGGTGTTAAATTGAAAGGCCTTTTATGAATGAAAAAAGTATGAAAGAAAGAAAGTAAAGGACATATAAGAAATTTCAGGAGCAAACTGACAAATATAATAAAAATTATGGGTCAGATAATAATTTTAAGAAGGGTAAATTATATCAACTTACCTTAAGGTTTGGGAAAAATAAAATAAGTTATACAATTGACATATTTGCATTGAGTTTTTGTAAGATTTTAAGTCACATAACACTTAACATATTTTTCATCAATAGTTTGTTAGTTATATAAATAAATAAATTGATACTGTCATTTATTTTACACGAAATGTATATTTGATGTTATTTATTTTTGTGTTTTTACACAATTTGCATTCCAACTCAGAGTCAAATCTTTTATTTAAATTTAAATTTGATGAAAATTTATTAAAAATAGTGTTTCAACCGTTTCACCAAATTAGTATCAAATGTACGAAGTCCTACTTTATAGCGATCCCGGTCTTTTTCCATTTGGTTGTTGTATCTGGACTTACGTTCCGTAGATCCTGTTGTTGTATATTTGTTGTTGTCGTTCTTTAATTCCTTATTTTTGAGTTATAGGATGTTTTGGGCAGGTTGGTTACAGGTTGGGAGTGTTTGGGAGCAAAGGGTTGCTGCCCAGAATTTTGGTCCTTCGCTCGAGCGAGCAGTTTGTCGCTCGAGCGAGCTCTTTGTTTCTGGTCCTTCGCTCAAGCCAGGGTTTCTTCGCTCAAGCGAGCGACTGCGTCTAGGTATAGACCTGAGAGCTGTACTTCTTGGCTCGATCGAGCTTTCCTTCGCTCGAGCGAGCGAGGTATATGTTTTCGAGTTCTTCACTCGAGCGAGCATTCTGTCGCTCGAGCGTGCTTCTGGGTTGCAGACCTGAAGCTTTGAGTTTTTGGCTCGAGCGAGACTTTCTTCGCTCGAGCGAGGATTTTTTGTGTCTGGTCGCTCGAGCGATCAATCCTTCGCTCGAGCGAGCCTGTTTTATATAAATACGCAGCAGCGGTTTTAAATACACTTTTTCATCCTCTTTTTTATTTCAAAACCCTAGGTCCGTGTTTTCTCTCCCTCTACACACCTTCTCTCATAGGTTTCATCTATTTTTAGGGTGTTTCTACCCTAAGTTCTTTATTAAAAAGATAGGGTTGCGAGGGCTTTGTTTTAATCTGAGAGTTTGGCGGTTTGGAGCACTTTGGATTTTCGTCATCTTCTCCATTCGAGTTTTTCACTTCGAGGTAGGGATAACCTACTCCATCTTATAGGTTTTGACCTAAGTTTTGGTTATTTTGATATGTTGGTGTTGTTGGGTAATTTTGGGAAAAGTTAGGGTTTGATTTATAATTTGAGCCAAATGGGGGTTTTTCATATATTAAACTTCATGTGTTAGTAGGACTTGAAAAATGGCATTGATAGTATTAAATTGAGAAAATTGAACCTTAGGGTTAATTTTGAGGAAAGGGAGAAAAACCCTAATTGTTGTAATAAATTAATTTGTATAATTAATTTCGGGAAAAATGTGGAATTAAGTTTAATTCATGGAATTGAGAAATTTATTGATTGAATGGTGTAGCTGGATAGTTTAAATAACTCACCTATGAAAATGTTGAGTTTATATTTGTTGATACATTTATTTCCTGTTTAGAAATAACTGTTTTGGGCTTCGGTGGATGATAGTCGTGATTGTTGTAGACATTGCATGCTGATTAGGGAAAACTAAAACTAATCACATTGAATGAGTCATTGAACATGACAGTTGAATTAATATAGCAAATACGTGTATTGATTGATTATTGTGTGAGAGGAGTTAGGGGATGTACTCCATGGTTTGAGGGAAGATAGGGGATGGACTCTCAAACCTGTTTGGGAGGAGAAAGGGGATGGACTCCATTAGTATAGCAAATATGTGTACTTATTGATTTATGGAAGTGTTTTTAGTATGAGCCTTGGCCTCATCTGAGTAGTTGATATTGGAAGTAATGTTAACATGAGATGTAATCTCATTCTGTTGTTTGGTCAGGTTCTGAGCTGTGTTTGTAATATGGAAAGTTGATTAAATAAAGGAAAGTGATACGTATCATGGACATAATGGTCATGAACTGTATTGAGACGAAATTGATTTTTAAGTGTTAACTATCTATCGAATGCTATTGCTTTAGTCAATTCTTATATTTGGTTTAGTATATCTTTGCTGGGCTGTGGCTCACCCTATATGGGAACTTCATTTTTAGGTCCAGGTGATTTGCAACCTCCAAGGGTTTAGCTAGGGAAGATTTGGAGTTGAAGACTCTTCTTTTAGTTATTTTGTTAATTTTGATGTTACATGTAGGTTCAAGCCTCGGGCTTAATTTGTGATGAGTTAGAACTCTGTTTTTTGTATCCAAGTGTTGGCTTGGAAAGATGTAAGCCCGTAGGACATTTACTTTCGTTTACATGTAATGTCTTTCAATAAATATACTCTGATAAATGGAATAAATGTTATTTTCTTAAGTCAATGCATGTCAATATTGTATGTATTATGGGTTTAATTTGAGGGCGTTACAACTTGGTATCAGAGCGTACCGGGTTTGAATACTTTGGGTACGTGAGAAGTGATTAGTATCACAATGGGTTCGTCTCGTTTGATAGATACTTAGTTGTACTGTTATATGCTTATATGATAACATGTTTATGTGACTATGTGGGTATGGGATTTAATTTCTAGGATGTTGATTGGATCCTTGGGTTTCTGTGAGTCTTGTTAGAAAAGCACTTGATCAATGCTGTTTCTAACCGGAACTCTAGTAACGCCTCGGGACTGTCATTATCCAGGAATGAAATTCGTAGGTGCTTATGTGATTATGTGCTTACGTGGATTGAATTATTGTTGTCCACTGCATTAGGACGCGAGTGTTATAGTTTTAGCACATTTATTAGAGTGCTAACGTATTTGTTACCTTTATTAGGATGTCAGGACGAGGACGAGGACGTGGTAGGCGTGGTAGGCGGGGTAGGCAGGAGATGCCTATACCGGAGGAGATTCTGGAGCAACAGGAGGGAGTTGGCCAGGCCAATGTGGCCGAGCCAGTAGGTCAGCAGGCTATGGGCGCCTTGGCCCGAGAGATAGCAGGGGCATTCTGGGAATCCGTGGGCATTCTCAGAGCTGAGAATCAAGCCCAGGTTCATGTTGCAGATGCAGGGTCTGCATTTCTGAAGAGGGAATTCTTCCGGTCTAACCCGGACGAGTTTGTGGGTGATCCAAAAGAGCCGCTTAAGGCAGATGAATGGCTCGAACAGACAACGAAGACGTTTGAGATGCTTGGCATCGAGGACGGGGTTCTGAAAGTGACCTTGGCATCTTTCCAGCTTAAGGGGGATGCAGGTCAGTGGTGGAAATTCACGAGAGGCCGTATAGGAGGGACTTGGGAGGCCTTTGTTGACGCTTTCCAGGAGAAGTTCCTATCTCCAGCTGTTAAGGAGAGGTTGAGGGAGCAGTTCTGCCAACTTAAGCAGCTAAGTTCTTCAGTGGCCGAGTTTGAGGCCACATTTACTAGTTTATCCAGGTTTGCACCTGAGTTGGTGGCGTCTGAGGAACGCCGTTGTCTTGAGTTCGAGAAGAAGTTGAGGCATGGCCTCAAGATGAGAGTTGGGGGTTCTATGACCCGAGAGTATGGGCGTCTGGTGGATGCTGCAGCCCACATGGAGATCATGATGCAGGAGGAGAAGGAGAGGCAGAGGGGTTCCAAGAGGAATCAGGATGGCCAGAGCGATGGCAGGAGACAGAGAGGTTTTACACCTCAGCAGTCTCAGGGTAGCTTTACTAGATCGACTTTTCCAGTGCCGAGTGCAAGTTCTGGGAAAGGCAGCCAGGGAGACATTACTTGTTTCAAATGTGGTCAGCTGGGCCACAAGTCTCCAGTTTGCCCGCAGAAGGGAGGAGGGCAGAGAGCAGTGTCATCTTCGGCTTGATCTCAGAGCCAGAGTCAGGGTAGAGGCCAGCCGCTCTCTTGTTATCAGTGTGGTCAGGCAGGGCACCTAAAGAGGTTGTGCCCGCAGTTGAGTGGCACATCTGGTGCATCTAGCTTGAGGCAGACTCAGAGTCATCAGCCAGCTCAGTCAGTTCAGGCCTCAAGGGCCAATCAGGGGGCTTCATCGTCCCAGTCTGTGCAACAGTCTTATGCTCAGTCAGAGACCGTCTGGGCGCGTGTATGCTGTTACCGCGCAGGATCTTGTACCGGCTCCATCTGTTGTGAGAGGTACCTTCTTGTTTTGCAACTCGGTTGCTAGTATTTTGATTGATACGGGAGCTTCTCATTCTTTTATATCTGCTGCATTTGCATCTGTTTTGGGATTGGAGTTGACACAGTTAGCATCTCCTATATGTGTAGTATCACCTGTTGGGGGTGAGTTGATTTTGAAACACGGATGTAGAGGTTGTGATATAGAGGTCGCTGATCGTCGGCTTTCCTTTTCTTTTGTAGTTATGCCCATGTCGGGATTTGATGTTATTTTGTGTATGGACTGGTTATCATCATAGCGGGCAGTTATTGATTGTTACCGCCAGAGGGTCACAGTATGTACCTTGAGCGGGGATTGTTTCCATTTCTTGGGGGATCGGGTTGGTAGTGTTTTGCCACCGGTGTATGATCCGCGAGGGCGGAGTGAGTTGAGTGGTCTCCTTGCTAGCCTTTTGAGTAGTGAGTGCGATGAGACCCAGACTGTGTTGCCGAGAGTGGTTTGTGAGTACTCGGACATCTTTCCCGAGGATCTTGTTAGTTTGCCACCTCATAGAGAGATTGAGTTTTCTATTGACCTAGTGCCCGGCACGGCACCGATTTCTATGGCACCTTATCGTTTCGCCCCAGCCGAGTTGGTTGAGTTGAAGATTCAACTCCAGGAGTTACTAGATAAGGGCTATATTCGTCCTAGTGTTTCGCCGTGGGGAGCACCGGCCCTTTTTGCTAAAAAGAAAGGTGGTGCTTTGAGACTCTATATCGATTACCAGAAATTGAATCGGGCTACGGTCAAGAATAAGTACCCTATGCCTCGTATAGATGATCTGTTCGATCAGTTGAAGGGTTCCCGTTGTTTCTCTAAGATAGACTTGAGATCGGGTTACCACCAGTTGAGAGTCAGGGAGAAGGATATTCCGAAGACGGCATTCCGTACGCGGTATGGCCACTATGAGTTTCTGGTGATGCCATTTGGGCTCACCAACGCACCGGCAGTGTTTATGGATTTGATGAACCGGATATTCCAGGAATTCTTTGATCGTTTTGTAGTCATCTTCGTGGACGACATTCTGATTTATTCACCTTCGGAGGAGGAGCACGAGGAACACTTGAGAGTGGTACTTGAGTTGCTTAGAGCCCATAAGCTTTATGCCAAGTTTGGGAAGTGTGAATTCTGGCTAGGAGAAGTCAAGTTCTTAGGCCATGTGGTTTCTGGGGAAGGGGTGTCTGTTGATACATCCAAGATAGAGGCAGTGCAAGATTGGGCGTAGCCTAAGAATGTTTTTGAGATCCGCAGTTTTCTGGGGTTAGCTGGGTACTACCGTCGGTTTGTGAAGGATTTCTCCAGGTTATCGCCGTTGACTAGACTAACTTGGAAAGGAGTCAAATTTGTATGGAGTGAGACTTGTGAAAAGTCGTTCCAAGAACTGAAAGTTAGATTGACCACCGCTCCAGTCTTGATTATTCCAGAGAGAGGGTTGGGTTATGCTGTTTATTGTGATGCCTCACGAGAGGGTTTAGGTTGTGTGTTGATGCAAGAGGGGAAAATGGTAGCCTATGGCTCGCGTCAGTTGAAAATACACGAGAAGAATTACCCTACACATGACCTAGAGTTAGCAGCTGTGATATTTGCCTTGAAAATTTGGAGGCATTATCTTTATGGTGAGCGGTTCGAGGTATTTTCGGACCATAAGAGTCTGAAATATCTGTTTACACAGAAAGACTTGAACTTGAGACAGAGAAGGTGGATGGAGTTCATTGAGGATTATGACTTCGAGTTGCATTATCATCCCGGGAAGGCCAATGTGGTAGCCGATGCCCTTAGCAGGAAATCTGTTGGTGACATAGCTAGTATAGCCATCCGGGAATGGGAGATGTTGGGTGCACTTGGGGAGTTTGATTTGCTTCTGGGCGAATCCGTTGAGGCTGCGGCCTTGTTTTCTGTTGTTGCGCAGCCTACACTTGTAACTCGAGTGTTAGAGGCACAGAGAGGTGACCTTGAGGTGGAATCCCTCCGAGAGAAGATCTCTAGTGGGAAGGTTGAGAAGGGTTTGACGGTGTATCCCGACTTGAGTGTGAGATACCGAGACCGTTTGTTTGTGCCGGAGTCTAGCCAAGAGGAGGTACTCCGAGAGTTTCATCATTCACGCCTTGCGGTGCATCCGGGAGGCACTAAGATGTATCAGGATTTGGGTCGCCAGTTTTGGTGGCGGGGTATGAAGAGAGATGTGGCAGCTTTTGTGTCTAAGTGCCTTACTTGTCAGCAAGTGAAGGCCGAGCATCAGAGGCCAGCGGGTTTGTTGCAACCCTTGCCTATTGCCGAGTGGAAGTGGGAGCATGTCACTATGGACTTCGTTGTAGGTCTTCCGAGGACTCAGCAGGGTAGTGATGCTATTTGGGTGATTGTAGACTGGTTAACTAAGTCGGTGCACTTCATTCCTATGCGCGTGAGAGATTCGGTAGATCATCTTGCCGACTTGTATATTCGGGACATAGTGAGGTTGCACGGGGTCCCAGTGACGATCATCTCAGATAGAGATCCTCATTTTATGGCTAGGTTGTGGCAGAGTTTGCAGAGTGCCTTGGGCACTAAGTTGACCTTTAGCGCGGCTTATCATCCTCAGACTGACGGGCAGTCCGAGCATACTATTCAGATACTTGAGGATATGCTACGGGGTTGTGTTCTTGACTTTAGTGGGTCGTGGGAGAGGCACTTGCCTTTAGTGGAGTTTGCCTAAAACAACAGTTTCCAGTCTAGTATCGGTATGGCACCGTTTGAGGCCTTGTATGGCCGACCGTGTAGGTCTCCAGTTTGTTGGGCTGAGGTGGGTGATGCACCTTTGTTGGGTCCGGAGTTGGTGAGGGAAACAATGGAGAAAGTTGAGCTTATCCGTAGGAGGCTTGTTACAGCCCAGCGTCGTCAGAAATCTTATGCCGACTGTAGGAGGAGACCTTTGGTATTTGAAGTGGGTGATCATGTCTTTTTGAAGATATCACCTAGGCGGGGATTGATAAGGTTTGGGAAGAGCGGGAAGTTGTCCCCTCGGTTTATTGGTCCTTTTGAGATCCTTGAGAGGATTGGCGAGGCTGCCTATCGTTTAGCTTTGCCACCGCAATTATCCGGAGTTCATGACGTGTTTCATGTGAGTATGCTTCGGAAGTACGAGCCGGATCCATCGCATGTGTTGGATTGGACCGACTTAGAGGTTGACGAGGATGTCTCGTATGAGGAGAGACCGGTTCGGGTCTTGGATAGGTGGGATCAAGTTTTGCGAGGCAAGACCATCCCTTTGGTAAAGGTCTTGTGGAAGCATCACGGGGTGGAAGAAGCCACTTGGGAACGTGAGTTGGAGGTCCGAGAGAAATATCCGGATCTGTTCGTAGATGCTTGAGCACATGTTGTTTATTTTGTTGTAATATTGAACCTTAAGTGTATTGAATATAACTTAGGTTGTGAAACATGGTTTATGTTTTGAGTTTATGGAAGTATTTTGAAACTTGCCTCATAATGGAAGTTTAGTGTAACATTGCATATGTTGAATGTGTTGTAGAAAATGGAGTTATATCATGAAATTGAATATGATATGAAAATGGGAATCACGTCTATTGAAAATTGTTGAAATTGAAAAGAAAGTGCATAGTGATAATGCGGGTTGAAATATATGTTATTTTACATATTGTGAGATGGCTCTTGGTAAGAGATGGAATGACCGGTAATGGGTCAGGTTGTTGATTAATAAAATGTCATATTATTTTCCAAAACTTATGCTTAATTTCGGGGACGAAATTCTTTAAGGGGGGGAGGTTATAGCGACCCCGGTCTTTTTCCATTTGGTTGTTGTATCCGGACTTACGTTCTGTAGATCCTGTTATTGTATATTTGTTGTTGTCGTCCTTTAATTCCTTATTTTTGAGTTATAGGATGTTTTGGGCAGGTTGATTACAGGTTGGGAGTGTTTGGGAGCAAAGGGTTGTTGCCCAGAATTTTGGTCCTTCGCTCGAGCGAGCAGTTTGTCGCTCGAGCGAGCTCTTTGTTTCTGGTCCTTCGCTCGAGCCAGGGTTTCTTCGCTCGAGCGAGCGACTGCGTCTAGGTATAGACCTGAGAGCTGTACTTCTTGGCTCGATCGAGCTTTCCTTCGCTCGAGCGAGCGAGCGAGGTATATGTTTTCGAGTTCTTCGCTCGAGCGAGCATTCTGTCGCTCGAGCGTGCTTCTGGGTTGCAGGCCTGAAGCTTTGAGTTTTTGGCTCGAGCGAGACTTTCTTCGCTCGAGCGAGGATTTCTTGTGTCTGGTCGCTTGAGCGATCAATCCTTCGCTTGAGCGAGCCTGTTTTATATAAATACGCAGCAGCGATTTTAAATACACTTTTTCATCCTCTTTTTTATTTCAAAACCCTAGGTCCGTGTTTTCTCTCCCTCTACACACCTTCTCTCATAGGTTTCATCTATTTTTAGGGTGTTTCTACCCTAAGTTCTTTATTAAAAAGATAGAGGGTTGCGAGGGCTTTGTTTTAATCTGAGAGTTTGGCGGTTTGGAGCACTTTGGATTTTCGTCATCTTCTCCATTCGAGTTTTTCACTTCGAAGTAGGGATAACCTACTCCATCTTATAGGTTTTGACCTAAGTTTTGGTTATTTTGATATGTTGGTGTTGTTGGGTAATTTTGGGAAAAGTTAGGGTTTGATTTATAATTTGAGCCAAATGGGGGTTTTTCATATATTAAACTTCATGTGTTAGTAGGACTTGAAAAATGGCATTGATAGTATTAAATTGAGAAAATTGAACCTTAGGGTTAATTTTGAGGAAAGGGGGAAAAACCCTAATTGTTGTAATAAATTAATTTGTATAATTAATTTCGGGAAAAATGTGGAATTAAGTTTAATTCATGGAATTGAGAAATTTATTGATTGAATGGTGTAGCTGGATAGTTTAAATCACTCACCTATGAAAATGTTGAGTTTATAGTTGCTGATACATTTATTTCCTGTTTAGAAATAACTGTTTTGGGCTATCGGTGGAAGATAATCGTGATTGTTGTAGACATTGCATGCTGATTAGGGAAAACTAAAACTAATCACATTGAATGAGTCATTGAATATGACAGTTGAATTAATATAGCAAATACGTGTATTGATTGATTATTGTGTGGGAGGAGATATGGGATGTACTCCATGGTTTGAGGGAAGATAGGGGATGTACTCTCAAACCTGTTTGGGAGGAGAAAGGGGATGGACTCCATTAGTACAGCAAATATGTGTACTTATTGATTTATGGAAGTGTTTTTAGTATGAGCCTTGGCCTCATCTGAGTAGTTGATATTGGAAGTAATGTTAACATGAGATGTAATCTCATTCTGTTGTTTGGTCAGGTTCTGAGCCATGTTTGTAATATGGAAAGTTGATTAAATAAAGGAAAGTGGTACGTATCATGGACATAATGGTCATGAACTGTATTGAGACGAAATTGATTTTTAAGTGTTAACCATCTATCGAATGCTATTGCTTTAGTCAATTCTTATATTTGGTTTAGTATATCTCTGTTGGGCTGTGGCTCACCCTATATGGGAAGTTCATTTTCAGGTCCAGGTGATTTGCAACCTCCAAGGGTTTAGCTAGGGAAGATTTGGAGTTGAAGACTCTTCTTTTAGTTATTTTGTTAATTTTGATGTTACATGTAGGTTCAAGCCTCGGGCTTAATTTGTGATGAGTTAGAACTTAGTTTTTTGTATCCAAGTGTTGGCTTGGAAAGATGTAAGCCCGTAGGGCATTTACTTTCGTTTACATGTAATGTCTTTCAATAAATATACTCTGATGAATGGAATAAATGTTATTTTCTTAAGTCAATGCATGTTAATATTGTATGTATTATGGGTTTAATTTGAGGGCGTTACATACTTTTTTCATCAAGGAGCATTTAACTTTTTATCAAATCCCGAAGGTGACTGCTAGTAGACAACCGGATGATGACCAACTGGTCAACCGAGTGGACTACCGGATTGGAAAAAATTTGAAGAAAATTTATACTAGGCTGGATGAGCGTCTAGACATTCTCCCAGTCGACTGGTTATTTGATGAAAATTAAAAACTTAGTGTTGGAACGCTTGGTATTAGATAAAACTTTTAATCCAAATCTGTACTCAAATTCGATGGGGAAAAAAAAAAGAAGAAGTAAGTGCTGGAGATACTCTAAAATCAAAGTCAGTGTAAATTATATTAAATTTATAGGATTTATTGTATTTACTCCAAATGTCAAGAAAAGTCAATATTTTCACTTTGGTCTTTGCAATTTCAATTTGAACAATTTGAACCTTACATTTTAAATTTTGTTTCAATATAAACCCTCCGTCACTTTCTGTTAAACTTCTGAATGGAAAAAAGACCACATGCAAAATTAAATGGATAAAAGAAGAATTCAATATATATATATATATAAAGTCCCCACGCAATATTTTTTCCTTAAAAATGTTAAACAGTGTATAACAGAGAGATCACATTGTAACAAAATTGAAAATATGACATTCAAATTAAGTAGGTGTTTGGGAAGAACTAAAAAAGTGTTTTTTTTTTTTTGTGCATATATACACTTATTTGAGTCACATCAATCAATATCTCTTCTCTATTTTTTACTTATTTTCTCTACTTTTCTATATATTTTTTTTAATAAAAAGTCAAAAAGTGCACTTACAACTCAAACCAAACTAAAAAGGACTAAAGTGAAACTTCTCCCATACTACAATACCAATTGTGTAATTAACCCATAAGTTTCAAACCCCAGCCAGATAAACCCTTGCTTAGGGCTGAGCAAGGAATCCGTGAAATCCGTAATCCGATCCAGTCCAGTCCAATCCGATAGGTTTGGATTGGTTTTTTGAATCCGTGGTTCGGTTCCGGATTGGAAAATTAAAAATCCGTAGTCCACGGATTGGTTCCGGATTGAACCCCACGGTTCCGGATTGGAATTGATCCGGACCGTATACAAATAGTCTATATTTTTATTATACATCCTCCCCCATAGTATCTTCTCTTATTTTATATAAAATCTAAACTCAAACTTAAAACTGTATAATATCTTCTTTTATTACTTTTATTTGTTAATTTTTAGTTTTAATTTGTAATAGTCTAAATACTTATGATGAAACCAATTTTCTTCTGGTTGTTTAAATTCTAGAACAGTATGTCGTTATTATAGAAAAACATGTTGCTATTGTGGAACTAATATAGCGCTATGTTTATATTTTTATGAAATTAAAGTGTTATATATATATTTTTGTTATTTAATTATGTGAATCCGTGGTCCTAAACCGATCCAATCCGTATTTAAATGGATTGGTTCGGATTGGTTTCATGATTTAAACGGATTGGATTGGTTTCAATTTTTCAGGAATCGTAGATAACGGATTGGTCCTGGTTTTACCCCAATCCGGTCCAGTCCGGACCATGCTCACCCCTACCCTTGCTCCTCCAAGTTCCCACCCTCCTAAGCTTCAATGGCTCCCTCTTCTAGCTCCCTCTCACCATATTGAACTCCAAACCACTCACACCTAACCAACCATACCCACTCGTAGATTACCCACAAATGGTTTTTCTCAAAACCCTCCGTTCTCGCCATTTCCACACACTCCTAAATCCCCAAAACCCTCCCCCTTCCCAATACTTCAAAAACCCTACAACCCAATTCTTCCACAGATCCATTTCGCTTTCCGCACAATTCAAATCCGAATCGATCAGCAATCAGCAAACAAAGAAGCCCTTGCACGTTCTGTTCAAGGAAGCCGTTGGATTATCCGAAAAAATGGAGCCCATTGAAGCCGAGAACGAACTCGAAACCAATGAATTAAGGAAGAGATTGAGAAAATTGGAGGAAGAAGTGAGAAGGTTGAAAGAGAATAGTAGTGAGAAAGTAAAAGTAGAGAATTTGAAGAAAACGAAGATTGAGAATGATGAGTCAAGTTCTAAGAGCTTGTATGGGTTGTTTGCGAATAAAGTAGGTGATATTGAGAAATCTAGGGTTGTGGAGTCTTTGAGGATGGAGGATCCAATGGTGTACAAAGAGCTTTCACTCGAATTGGCTCTATTTGTGAAGCATTTGTACAAAGAAGGCTACTTTGTTAATGCTAATTTCTTGCCCAATAACAAGTTTGATATTACTTGTTTTGAGAACAGTTATGGCCGTGATTTTATTAGGTATGCCGTGGAGAAGTTTGGCAAGGATAACCAAGAAATTGTAAAGTAAGAACAATTCTTTGCCATCTCTTTTTTCTTTATGTCTATAATTGTTGTATGTTGCCCATTACATTAATGTAATAGTTTATCTACTTTTGTTTGAATGGTGATGATTGTTTTCTAGCATTAAGCTTTCAAATATTAATGTCAACAATTAAATATAGGGCTGAAAACAAGCCGAGTAGTAGTATTAAGTTGTTTTAAACTTGGTTTAATAATCATACGCGCTTAAACTTATGTTCAAGTTTGGTTTGTTTACATAAGGAGCTGATCTCGAATGGGATTTTAACGCGCCAAACACGAGTCGAGCTCGAGTAGATTGGATTTTTATAGTATATATAAGCTTATCGAATCAAGTAATAGGTTATTCAAGATTGGTTTGAAAACTTAACAAGCTTAAAATTGTGTTCAAATTTGGCTTGTTTACATGATAAGTCAATCTCGAATAAGCTTTTAATGAGCCAAACACGAGTCGAACTTGAGTAGCTTGGTTCATTTAACAGCGCTAAAAATAATGTTGGTATTAAACCTTGACTTTATAAACATATATGTGAAAGAACCTTTTATGGGCTGATGTGTGATCTGATTAATTTTGTTTGAAGATAGAAGTGGGGATTCTGTTTGAAAATAGTTGTTCAAAATAAATTCCACCAAGTTGATTCCTTTTGTCCCTTTATGCAGAAGTCTTAGTCTATCTGATCATGACATGCTTTACTGAAAAAGATATGTTAGATTCTGTTTTTGGATATGAAAGTGATGCAACCTATGTTCTTTAAATAGTTCTGGCTTTTTCTTTGGAGAATGAAATATCAGTAAATCTGTCTTAAATAGATAGTTAAATCTCCTTTCACTCGCAAGGAATTGACAATGAACAATGGTCAATAAAACAGAGAACATGCTGAAAATTTCTAAGACATGCAATAAACTTAATTCTAATGTTTTTAAAATGTCACAATTTACTTCAAGTAACATAACAATTGACATGTAACAACCACAAAATTAAAGAGAAGAAAAATTGCCATAACTCGAAGCAGCACTAAATCTAAAATTAAAGTTGAAATTATTCAGGCTTCTATTGCAAAATCATACATAAGGGTGGAACATAGTGATTGGATGTAAACAATAGGAAACATGATTAGAGAGATGGGACAAGAATGATTAGACAACAAGATTGTAAGTGGGAAAACAATGATCAAGGGATAGAATGGAAGGGGGTGAGCAATGTAGAGGAAGTAGGAAACTCACCAAGATGTATAACAAGAGAAGATGAAAAAGACCAAGAGAACAGAGAGAGGAGAGAGAGAGAGAGAGAGAGAGAGAGAGAGAGAGAAGAGAGGAAAAAGGAGTAAGAGGGAGAATAGCTGTGGCTCTTGATTGTGACGCAAGGCTTTGGTTTGTTTTTTAATCCTAGGGAGAGATGCTATAGTCATTTATTTGGCTCCAGAGCAGCTAAGGGAAGTAGGTTGTCTGGCATTATTGTTGAATGTGGTTCACAAGGAAAGCTTCTCAGATTCCATGAGTTGGTGGCATATGTTAAAAGACATTTTCTCTTCTGGGGTTTTCTTCACAATATTTTAATTGGTGACTGCCATTTACTTAATTTTGGCTCAAAATGAAGGGCTTCCACATTAATGGTCTTATCTATATTCTTTACAAGTTTCTAAGGAAAATGTGTAGCACAATGTCCAAAAAACTTGTGACGTGGAAGTGTGAGTGATTGACATCTCTGCATAGTTACATTACATCTATGAATGATATTTGGGGGGTTGGTCATTTTGCTTGCCAAAAATATGCGAAAAGGGGCTTCTCTGTTGGATTGTGGAAGTGTCATCTTGGATTGGCTGGTTAGTGAACTTCAAAAAAAAAAAAAAATTGGCATTCAACAATTGAGTAGAGCTTTTGAGGTGTATATGTCAACTTATTTCTTTATTATATATGAATGGCCATTTTATCCATTTTAAATGTATAGTGTTGTCAATGCATACAATAAAATCTGAAGTATTGGGTACTAAAGTTAAATTTCATGATTGAAGATCAGAACTGGTTTCTCTTTTTACCCCTCTTTTTTCTTTTTAAATCCCCAATGATATTATTCTAACTTGTTCATCCTTGAAGTATTGGGTAAATAAATACTGAGAAAATAATCGTTCGTATATACAATGTAGTTGGGTCCCTCATTTTGATGATTTTGGTTCTGGTCTTTCATCTTATTGGGTCTATCATTATGTCCAAAATGATGTAAATTACAATGCAATGTTGCTATGATGTGCTATTTAAAAATGTGCGATAGTAAAATTTATCATGATGCAATTGATGCTAATTTTGTCTCCCTAGGTTATTGAAAAGAATCAAAATGAAAAAAATTTCACGATTAGATTGTTAAATTGTTAAATTTTTTAGGGGAAAATCGTACCATTGTCTGGTAAATTAGTTCATTAATTTTAATTATATCAATTTTGTTCTTTAATTTTTCATATTGTGTCAATTTGCTCTAAAGGGATTGTTTGGGGTATCCTAAATAAGTGCACTTTTTGTCTTTTTACACTAAAAAATTGAGGAAAAAAATATGGATGTTTGGGTTAACTTTTTGACTTTTTATGAAAAAATGTGTATTAAAAAATTGTATAAATTAGTGTGTAGGGGAAAATTAGGATTGAGAGTTGTGCAGCCGTAATTTTTAACTTTTGGTGAATAGTGATAACTTTTTAACTTTTTGGCTTTTTGACTTTTTGACTTTTTGGCAACTTGCCAAACTTGGCCTTAATAATGTCCCTTGACAATTGGACTGAAATCAAAGGCAAAGTGGTCACTTTGAAAGGGAATTATTTGTTTCAAATTAGACGTCAACCTTTTGATCAATCCAAGGGGAGTGAATACATTATTTGCCTTTTGATTTCAATCTAATTCCTTAAAACATTATCAATTGAACTAAATTAATATAATATAAAAATTTTAAAGATAAAATTAACAAAATTAAATTATGATTAAATTGACAAGAAACAAACTATAAGGTCACTAGTGGCCTATGAGATGGATGAATACTTCAATTCCGCTCATTATGAGCAAGTGTTGGAGATCTTGCACATGGCATTCTGGTGGCAAACGCAGGGTTATTTACACAAAAACTCCTTAAATCATTACAAAGTATTATTTTAACTTCTTAAATTATAAAAATATATAAATAGATTTTTTAAATTATTGAGAAGTATCCCTTTGTCTTTTAAACTATAAAAACGTACAAATATCTCTAAATTATGAAAACATACAAATTAGACCGTTAACAGAAGAAATCAAAGTGAAATACGTCAATTTTAGAGGGGCAAATTAATACTTTTCAATAGTTTAGGGAATTCATTTGTACACTTTTATAATTTAAGGAATTACAATGATACTTTTCAATAATTTAGAGATCTCCATATAATAACCTGGCAAAAATATGTAAGCCAAACCAGAGAGAAAGAGGTTGGAGCAATTTCCAAGTTTGCAGGCTGGTCAAGCAATCACCACAAGATCCGAATGCACTCAAAGGATCTGTATACGTTTTCCTTTGCAACAATACTTACATTCAGAAAAATTATCAATATATATATTTGTGGACCATATTTTGAATATAATTTACATCACTAATTTTAAATTTACACTATGCACTTTATTTTCGAGGTATTTTTTTAGGGTAAATAGCATTTCCTCTACTTTGTGCAAGGCCTTTCAAATTAAATTTCCTTAAAACTGACTTTTGCATCAAAAAACTATATTATTTTTTTTTATAAATATTTGTTACCAGAAATTTTTGTATTTTTTTTCTTTTCATCTTTATGTAGATCCGCTCAGCAGACACCGTACATGTAAATCTGCCCTTCCATTATTTTTCTAAATATAATAGGTCTTATATATATATATATATATATGTGTGTGTGTGTGCGCGCACGCGCACGCGCAGGCACACTACTGGAAAAATGACTTTTAGCGGCGTTTTAAAAACGCCGCTATATGTCTGAAAAACGCCGTTAATTCCTTTAGTGAGGCTTACTACCAAATGCCGCGCTGTAAGTTTATGGCGCTTTAAAAGCATCGTAAAATTAGTATAGGCGGCGTTTATAAAAACGCCGCTAAATGTGGCAGTCAACGGTAACATGGCATCACATAAGCATTTAGCGACGCTTCAAAAACGTCGTAATAGCTTTTTTGTTATTTTAAAAATATAACTATAGTGGCGTTTTCAAAAACGCCGCAATAGAATTTTTTTTTTTTTTTTTGAACTACTAATTGTGAGATTTAACTTCAAAAATATAACTGTAAAATAGCAATAATGAATAAAACTTTGTATAGACATATATTTATGTGAGATTAATATTCCCTCACATCTATAATAGTACCCCATACAACATCCTTCAAGAAAAAAATCCAATAAGTTCAATCCCAAAAAATAAAATGAGAATAATTTAAAGATAAAAGTGAAATTAACAGTTGAATAATAAAAAGTAATAGTGCCCAAGGCAAATAGGGTTGGGAAGAAGTTATAATGATTTCCACTACTCAAATCAATACCATAAATTAGGACAGATAACATTTGTCATTGGGTCAGATTACGACCTTAAAAGTTGTGTTTAGCCAAGAAATAATTATGCCTTCATATTCATTGGGTCAGACACAAAGCATCAAGCATTCATGTCCAGATTTTCTAATCAATGTCTCCAAATTTCCAGAGTTGAACATAGTATTAATAATACACATCAAATATTACCCTTCCTACATAAAGCAAGAACCACCATACTGCTAGAAATTTATTTTTTCACCCCAAGTCACGCACCTATACCACCGCTTCTGAAGCATTTGGAATCTCTGCCATATGTGCGCATTTGAAAGACCAGCATCATCACCTTTTGTACAGCCAACCTGCTCACAGAGAGAGAGATAGAGAGAGAGGATGAACTTATACTAATGGTAAAACTAGGAAGTTCAATCATGGTAAATCAACAATAAAATTCTGCTCTCAAAGAGTTTATCTTGCAAAGCATTTTAAGCAAAAAATAATAATTTAATTCTGAAACTAGTTTACTCAAATTGCATTCAATATGCCAGTATCACTTGTGTTCAACTTAAAATCTCAACAACCTGTAGCAGTATTACATTTCATCGTACTAGAAGGTGAGGCACACACTGTGTGCCAAATTAACAAAATATAATATATATATATATATAAAAGTAGTTGTAACTATTTGTAAGTGGAAAGTCAGGTTTTACTTTTGGAAAATAAAAGTCCACAAAACTTCATGAACACCAAATTGGGTGCTCCCTCTATATATATATATATAAGTATATAGTTAACATTTGTTTCTATTTCAACAAGGTACTGCTAAGGACAAAAAAGATATGATGGGACTTAAGTCTTAGTTTGGTTTGGTTTGGTTTGGTTTATATAAATACTTTACATGGAAGAATTTCTTACTTCACATGGCGACTGCGTTGTCACTTCTTTTAAGGTACTGCTCATATAAGGAATGATACTTTGCAGGGATATAATCCTTGAATCTGTCAACAATGACAACAAAAAGATTGAGATCTAGGAATGCTAAGGCAAGTAGATAAAAGACTTTCCACAAATATAGTTATTGAGTGCAAAAGGAAATTCCTTGATAGGAAGTTGATGGGATTATAGGAAAAACTGAAAAACTACAGAACATAAACTGCAATCAGATTCACCAAAATAAACACAAATTGAAGAATTTGTACCTAATACTTATAAACAGTACTTAAAACTTGTTGCCAGAAAGAATTTCATCTTCTGAAGATCTCAAATAATCATAAATTGTTGGCATATATTGCTTATTGAAGTCTTAGATTAGTAATATTCCTACATATTGAATTGATGGTGGAATCCAACATTCTTTTGGTGTAGCGAATAGAGTGGAAATTGGAACCTCTCATATTTGGTTCAAGTAACTATAAAAGAAGATTGCCAATTGATGCAGAAAATTATTAGTTTTCATGTCATCAAAAGAGTTAATGAAAAGCACTCCATCCTTTATAGAGATGCTAATATCTCATGTTTGTGGTTTACGGAATTGTGTTTCCTTTCAGGTGGGATTCTTCCATTTCAAAGTTTAGAACGACTAATGGTGAAAGAGAAGAGTCCAAGATGAACAATGAACGGAAAGGTATACCAAAAACCCTATAGCCTGTCTGATATGCTTGAGCTCATCCCAAGCTGAACCTGCATACTGCAATATGTTTTTGCTGACTAAAATAGAAATTATACAACACAAAGTGAAGTGGTAATAAATCAATGCTGATGCTACCTCATCTGTTGCATTATAACACCAATGTTCGAGTTCAGCGAGTCCTGCTTTAACATATTCACCGTTACTGAATGAACAACATTCTCTCCTTAATAGAAGGCTGTGGTCCCAAAAAGCGTGCACAAGGCCATAAGAAAAAACTTACATGCAGTATAAAAACTTCAAAAAGCATCTAAAGACAACAAGCAGACTACCTATTGAATAGTTGAACATTGATGAATGACAATATTTGTGTGAACACCTTGCGAACTAAAAATGGAGGTACCTGAAAATAGTAAAATGAAAAAGAAAACAGGTAAGCAAAAGGGTGCTTCAGGAGAAAATCTATGCACAGTAAATAGAAACAGAAGCATTCCCCCAAAATCCCAGCCAGTCAACTATGTAAATGGCACATTTAAGTGCCATGTTTGGAGAGCTGAAGTGGGTTGGAAGCAGACAAATAAAAACAATGTCAAGAAGCCAGACAAAAGACACCAATTTATCGAAACGGGTAATGGGGAAGAAAAAATGACATGACAAGGAATGAAAGCAGTGACAAATTTTACTGACATGATTTGTTTTCAGACTGTTCAAGAAAATTCCCAGGCTCTTCACAATCCCTTGCCAGTGAGCAATCAACGCTTGTTGTGCTGCTGTAGTTGCAACTGACCATGATGATCCCTTAACCAAGCTTGCCCTCGAAGTTCTTGGTGCCTATTTTTTCATATTCCGAAAGAAATTTTATACAAAAATAATTTACCAAGTAAATTAATAAAATAACCCATAGAACAAAGAATTTCATTCCTCCTTTTACCATAAATTGTGCCTGGTAATTTAAGAATCGAACAGATTCAATTACCTGGATGCACAACCCAAGCAATGGAGAAATATCTTTCTTAAGGTTATCTCAAATCATTCCATAAATCTTTTCTACAAATGCTGTAAGTTACTGCTTGAAAAGCAAAGCTGGGTATTTGGCTTCAACTTCGTGTAAAGTTTCTGCTCCACCAGTCAGGCCACCATTTACAAAGGAAAGATTAACTCCTTGCGGAGTTCCTCGGAAACTCTGTAAATGAAAATAATAGCAAACACCTGAACTAACAAAAGGACTAAAACTTCGTTTGATGACAGAACATGGAAATTCAAATGGGAACTTTAAATTACCTGTGTCATCCTTCCAAACAGAGTAGCCGAGGATGATCGACGGCGCTGAGGAGCCATTCCAGCAGCACCACTTGCTTTCAACATCTGGCAACTTTAAATCACAAAGCTCCAAAATTACCAAAATCCATTTATTTTAATTTTTCATATATCCGATTATTTAATATCATTTTTATATTTTGTGTCAAATCTTACAATTCTCATTTCAATTTGATTCACAATTAGCAAAATTAATATTTTGATTCACAATATGATTTTATCAACTATACACTTCACTACAAATTTTTTGGTTTTCAATAGGCAGGTCAGACAACTGAAATGATTGGACATTTCAAATAGTGCAGATAAAATAATTCCACATTTTAGTGCATTGTTGGATGTTCAAGGCAAAAATATTATTCAAGCTTCTAATATACCCATACAATTTATGTTTGAATTATGAATTAGTAACCAATCAAAAGCTATGACCTGACCTTAGAAACTAAAGACTCCAGACATCACTAACATAACTCATTTAAATGTTCCGCTTATACACTGGAACAACACCTCCTTGGGAAAATAACATTTAAATGAACTTTAGAGATCGATGTGAAAACCAGGACATCCTAGCTAGACAGAGCATAAAACAATATAACAAAATAAGATTGAGGAACAACAAATCTGTATTGATGCAATTCAAATTCTAGCTGTCAATCCATAATTAGTACTTTTCTACATCTGAATTAACAAACTCAGAACTAGATAAATGATAAATACATACCATTTGGTATATCACAATTACTAAGGGGGAAAAAAAAGTATAGCATAAATTTACTGTCAACACCTTCTCAATGGACAATACTTTGCTTGCACTTCTCCCAGTCGAAGGCTCCGAATACCGCTCGACAGTCTTCCTCTCCCTGATCGGCCTCTCAATTGGCGTAACAGGCTCTTTCGAGCCGGGCTCACTCTTCGCCTCCTTCTCATCTTTTGCAGCTTTCTTCGAACTACCCTTTCGGCCTCTCTTCGCCTTCTTGCTTACTTCCTCTGCTTCCTCCTTACTCTCTTCACCTTTCACCTCAGGTTCTTCCTTCTCCTCCTCTTCTTCTTCCTTCTCTGCCATTTCCGTATCCTCTTCTTTCTTTTCCGCTTCCTTCTCTTCTTCACCCTCCTCTGCTTTCCCTTCTTCTTTCACTTCACCTTTGTCTTCGACCTTAGCTATTTCTTCTTGTTTCTTGTCTTCTAGGGTTTCAGACGCCATCGAAATGAACTTCCAGAAAAGAGAGAGACGGAGAGAGAGAGAGAGATAGGGTGTGATGTATGTATATGTATATAGAGAGATCAAAAAAGAACCTAACAGATCAATTCAACAATTCAACAGACACACATATTGATGTATACAAATGTTATACATGCAGTAAAATTTGAAAGAGAGAGAGAGAGAGAGAGAGAGAGAGAGAGAGAGAGAGTATCGATTAAAGTTCAGTAAATGAGGATCAAGTCAGAATGCCTCTCTCTGAATCTCTGCAAATGAGGTTCAAGTAAGAATGCCTTCAAAACATTGATTTCATAGATCTAGAGAGAGAGAGAGAGAGAGAGAGAGAGAGAGAGACGGTGGAGCTCGCTACCTCGCCGGTGCAGATGACGGTGGCGATGGAGCTTCGAAATCGCTCTGAATCTTCGAAATCGCTTCGAAATCACTCTGAATCTTCGAAATCGCAGGTGCAGATGGAGCTTCGATGAAGAAATGTGTGCGTATAAGGATTGAGAGAGAGAGAGAGATGTGTGCGTATTCAAGCTAAGACTCAGTGTTATATATTCAAGCTTCAAGAACAGCCGATTGATCTCCTCCGTCTTCTTTGTCGTTGAGAGAGAGAGAGAGATGTGCGCGAAATTGCTATTACACTTTGCACTCAGATTAAAAAATAAGGGTTTCATAAAGGGGCACGTGTACCTACAGCATTCGGAGGCGCTTTTAAACGCCTTCAATTAGAAACGGTGCCGTTTTGGTTTTAAAAAATATGCGACGGTTACAAAACGCCGTTAAAAATTAGCAAACGTGACGTTTAATAAAACGCCGTTAATTGCCTCATTTCCTGTAGTGGCACATGCATGCAACATCTGTTGTGTGAATCTGTAAAATATGAGAAAAACAGTAAAATCTATCCGGTGATATATAACAACCCTCTTTTAATTTTGTCGCCCAGTGATACAAATATTTTGGAAAAATCCTATTTAGGTGAGATTTTTCACCTAGTTGCAGAAACTTTGCCTTTGAAAACGCTAGCTAACACACAAATCAAAAAGAACAAAGCTACTACTATCCATGACCCCTATATTTTTTAGGTTTGATATTGCACATATCCTTCATTTTTCATTGTTTTGATCAATTGCTTCCAAAACTTACGACGTACCCAAGCATTATGAGTACTTGGGTTGCCATGCAAATCACATGAACCACAAATGCAGAGAGAGAGAGAGAGAGAGCCCAAATTATTACACCTTTCATGCAGGTCAAAACTTATCCGACAATCAAAGCTTACCTGATGAGGAATTTTACTACCTTAGGATAGTTATAGTTATAACCACCAACTTGGTTACCTAGTAAGTTACTTCATTGACCTTAGGATAGTTATAGTTATAACCACCAACTAGGTAAAAATACCTAGAACGCTAGACAATTCTCTTTAAGGAACAAATCAAAATAGCCCCATAGCTCGTGAGACGGGGTGTTCCTCTCAAAGGGGGTCGTGCTAACCAGGTCTTCGCAACTATTTACCAATATCACAGTGCTCCACAGAGAGAGAGAGAGAGAGAGAGAGAGAGAGAGAGAGAGAGAGAGAGAGAATGATTCACATACAAATCAGTTGAAAATCACCATTTCAATATATATATATAAACGTTTCTTCCCAGCAATGAATTTTCTATAGTTTGACATGTAAATTAGGTAAGTTTCCGTCACTGGCAACTCAGTACATATAGTTTGGAACTCACTTCTTCTTTTGGGACTTATGTTGTACAACCCAACCACTCGTGTAACCGATTGCTTCTCCATAATGAACAAAGAATAGACAAAAATTCACCATAAATGGAAAAGGTTGACATAGAATCTACAGTTGATTGATCACCTTTCAAATTTCTAGTACAAATTGGACGGTGCATGATAGAGAATGGCAACCGCAAGAGGCTGAGGCAACAATCCAAGAAGAATATACGATGCTCTAATGGATGGATTACCGTAGAATCTGGAAGTTTTGGGTGCGGGTGGTGACAACACTCCCTTCAAGCGAGCATCCAACAAATGCACCTGGAAAAGCAAGTATACGCAATTTCATCATATCATCCATCCTATTCTCCTCTTTAGTCATGTTATATGACATAGAAAAGAACCAGTGGACAAAACTATCTAAAAGAAGGAAATATGATATGAACACAAGTCATAGTGAAAGTTATCCTTAAAACCCGCCACAGAAATGCTAACATGACTAAAGATCTATGTTTTCCCATTCGAAGACTCCCTGACGAGTGCTGAACTTATAGCATAATCGGATACAGCTAAGTATACGTACAACTTTCTCTAATTTCAGGGCTTGTGAGCAGAGGTGGTTTGGCCAAGTAGGCTTTTAATTCTTGTAACGTGAGATTGCACTCTGGAGTCCACTCAAACCAATATTTCTTTTTTATCAACTGGAAGAACAGTTGGCATCGGTCTAATGATCGACTGATGAATCTGGTGAGTGTCGCTGCCATTCCTGTAAGTGTCTGGATTCCTTTTACGAATGTGAGAGGAGTTAAATTGAGCAGCGCTTGAATTTGATCGAGGTTGGCTTTCATTCCTCGGTGAGTAGTGATGTATTCGAGGAACTTTCCAGACCTACACCCAAAGGTGCATTTTGCTGCATTGAGTTTCATCTTGTATTTTTGAAATACCCCAAATGTTTCCTGGAGATCATTTGGATGATTCTTGGCCTCTCTTGACTTGATCACCATATTATCAATGTAAACTTCAAGATTTCAATCGATTTGTTTACTGAAAATTTTCATAACCAGCTGTTGATATATAGCCCCTATATTTTTCAACCCGAGTGGCATTATCTTGTAGCAAAACAGTCTGATGGGGGTAATGAAGAACGTCTTCTCCATCCTCTAAGTGCATAGCTGTCTGGTGATATCCTCTGTATGTCTAGGAAACTCATCCTCTCGTGTTTGGATGTCACGTCTACTAGCTGGTCAATTTTGGACAGGGGAAACTGTCATTGGGGCATGCCTTATTCAGATCGGTGAAATCCACAAAAGTCTTCACTTCCCAACAGTGTTAGATAGCCACTTTGGGTATTAGACTTCGCGAATGGCTCCTACTTTGAGCAATTTCGCAACTTCCTCTTTTACGGCTTCCACGTGTTGTGGTGCCGATCTTCTACTTTCCTGTATCACCGGCCGTGAGTCAGGATTCACGTTGAGCTTGTAGCACATTACCCTTGGATTGATTCCTTCCATTTCACATGGAGTCCATGCGAAAACATCCTTGTAGTGAAGTAAAAATTCAATCAATTGCCTCTTTTCTTCTAAGGTGAGACTCTTTCCCACGAGGAAGAATCTTTCCTTATTTGCAGGGTCGATTTGTATTTTTTTGAGTTTTTTTACACTTTTGTCGCTAGGCTGGGGGTTAATCTCCTCTTCTTCTGATTCACGTGCCTGAACTTCTTGTACTCTTGGCCTTGCGGTTGATACTGCCATGCATCGTTTTGCTATTGTCTAATCTCCTTTTATTGTCCTTATGATATCTCCTTCTGGGAAGCATATGACTTAGTGAAAAGTGGATGGGACGACCCCCATTTGATGTAGCCACGCCCTTTCTATTATGGTGTTATATGGGGACTGCACGTTAACTACTTAGAATTCGACTTGCTAGACTTTTGCTCCGGCTTTTATAAGTAAAAATAAAAAATAAAAAAAATAAAAAAAAATAAAAAAATAAATTCCAAGGGAAAACCAGACTTGAATTGAAACCGTAAAGTAGTAAATCAACTGCTAGTAAGGCTTCTTGAAAAGCCCATAGTACATAATTTCTGCAAAACTCCCTTGATCTATCAATATTCTCTTAACAATGAATTCCTCGATATACAGGGTTATCACTGGAACATCATTGTGGGGATGATGAACCCATGTCAGGTCTTCCTTGGAGAATGCGATCTTCAATTTGGAAGAACACATTTTTTTAGTGAAGACTCCTAATAAAGCCATTACTTCCTTGTGAGGTACCGACATCCTTATTTCTTCCTTTTTTTGGCTTGCCTGCATTTTTACAGGAACTGAATATATCATGTTGATTGTCGTCGTTGGTTGCGCGTCACCACCTTTGTCCCTTCCTTTCTTTTTTCGATCAGGAAAGAATCGATATAAAATCGTTGGTGCTCGTTTTAAACTGTTTCAGTGCCTTGTAATCTTCTATAAGATGTCCATAATCCTTGTGGTAAAAACACCGCAACCTACAATTTTGAAGAGGTGGATCACCGATCATCTTGGGAGGCCAAGAGAAGTAGGATTTTCGCCATCAAACGGTATATTGGCTCGGTAAAAGTGGTGACGATTGCTTGGAAAGCCTCCTTACTGATTTTTGGTTGTCCAGCAATGGCGTTTGATTTATCTGTCTTGATATCAAAAGACTTTTTCTTGTCCTTTCTTAGAACCCTTGGCGAGAGCCAGGCAGGTTTCAGTTCTTCGACCCCTTGGATGTCATCTTCGATCTTGCAATGCTGTTCTACTCGCCTTATTTAACTACCCATATCGGTGGGTGGCTTCTTTGTTAAGGATTTGTCGGAGTTTATGTAGTCACGCCCCAGATTTCACGAGGTCCGGCCCACGTGAATAAACCACCCAACGATAAACAACAAATACTACACTCATGCAGATGTATATGATATAGTCACACAATACATGTGTTTATTCGATTTCATACATTCTTAGATAAAACATCGAAGTCGAATGGATGTTTTGTGTGATAAATTAAATTGAACACCCAAAGGCTTACATCATATACAAAGGGTGTAACCCTTATAAGAATGACACACGGCCAATAAATAACATAAATGGTCCATAACCTACAAATAAAAGAACCACCCTACCCAATTCTGACCCAACTTTAATGTCTCAGTCCACATCCACATAAGCACACCTGAAAAGCATTTTCAACCACGTAGGGTGAGCATAAAGCGCAGTAGAGAATATTTCAAAAAGTAAACATGCTCTACCAACATAAATGATCATGATGTAATAAATATATACAATATGCTCAAATGCATTTTCAAATCCATTTGACCTCTCAACAAAATCCTTTCTTTCCAATTATCAAAACCTTACGTTTAATCAAAACGTTTTCCAAGTTCAAAATATCTGTTTGATATAAAATCCCTTTCCAAAAACCAATCCAGGTATCTCGATACCAACCAACAAATACATTGCTAAATCAAATGTGAATACATCGCTAAACAAAAGCAAATACGTTGCTAAAACCATTTCCAAAACATCATGTTCCAAAACCAAAATGATAATAAATAAAATGGGCAAATCTCCAAAGCTAGTGTTCATATGAGTAACTGTACAAGTCACAATTTTACCAGTATTAGCCAGAAGGCTCGACACCTACCGCGCGGGTTTTAGGTCTTACACCATGGATACATAGGCCAACTTAATTCTGCTTTGACACCCCCTATCCAGCTTCACCATTTTGTTTACCCTTTTAGTAGCACAATCCATGTGATCCAAAATATTATTTTTCCAAAACAATGTAAACGTTCCAAAACATAATACGAGAATTTCCAAAACCTTTTTCCAAAGCATACAGTTTCAATTTCCAAAATCCATTACATGCTCCATGATATGAATGATTTCAAATTGCCTAATTCACATACAATTTCTAACACACGGCAATGCTATCCTCTATCGATAGCCAAAATAGTTATCTCTAATACAATAATTAAAGATAACAATACAAATATATTTTTTCAAAAGAGTAATAACACCCATTGTTTCAAAATCTAACAACCATCCCCTTTCCATCTCTTCCCAACCAAACCGTTTACCAAAAATCAATCCAACTCCCAAAACAATATCATTTAGGGTTTTTCTACAAATTGGGGTTTTTCTACTTTTAGAAATCCATATGCAATTTGTATACCAAAAATAACCATAGTAGCATAACTATAGCCCAAAACCCCCCAAATCTCACAAAACCCTCAAGCCCAAAATAACATTTCAAAATCAACCAAGAGACTACCAAATATAAATAACAAAATACGCCACAAATACACTACTGAACTCATATTGAGTTAAGGAAATAGACCCTACCTCTTGAAGCGAATAGGAGACAAGCCGAAAAATCGCCAGCGATGAAAAGACGATCCGCTCAGATTAAAAGGAAGCCCTCGTTGAGCTTTACATTTTTAACCAAAGGGACACTAGTGTAGAAATCAACGGATCAAGGTGTATATAAGGTTTAGAGATGCTTTTAGAGAGAGAAAGAGAGTAGATCTAAGATTTTAGAATGTTTAAAGAGAGAGAGAGAGAGATGAAAAAGTGACTCAAAAAGTGACTTTTACGAACTGATATACGCACAAACCGCTCGAGTGCAAGAAGTGTCGCTCGAGTGACCAGACACAATAAGTGGGCCCGCTCAGGCCAACACCGCTTGAGCGAAGAATGCCAACTCCCAGTATCTCTGTAGGCCTGCAAAAGAACTGAGAGTTCTCAAAGATCGCTCAAGAGCAAGAAGCACCGCTCGAGCGAAAAGGCCAAATTCTGGGCAACAACAGTTTTGAAAAACAAGCTACCAACTTGTTCCAAATGCAACCGATACACTCTAATAACCAAACTCAATGAGGAATAAAGAGAAATAAGTCATCAACAACCATTTAAAACAATGAAACCTGGATTCGGAACATCAACGAGTCGGGTCTAAACCAGAATCGCTATAACCTCCCCACTTTAAGGAATTTCATTCCCAAAATTGAAGAAACACCAAAACCAAAAAGGCCACCTAATCTATAAAAGAAACACAATGCTAACCCAAGCTTAGATCCATCTGGGGATACGTTCCCAGATCTTGGTCCAACACCTCAGGGCCCCAAAGACACCCGAACACCAAAATACTAAGAATAGGCATGGATGCCTCTTCGACCCACATAACTCGTAATGGTCTATGAGACAAGAAACAATAACTACCGCAACAACAATAGCCACCAGGACTCGAAGATGTCAACTACGTCTGAAACACGTATAACACCCAAAATCACCACCGAGTACTCAAACGCTCAGACACAGAGAATAAGAAAACTCCTCACATACAAAGCTCCTAGTAAACTCTCTCATAACTCGAGACATTAATGAAACACAATCAATCAACAACGTTATGGCCTATCAATTCTCGACAATTCTAAGTCTTCGCAAAAATAAACATACAATATGTAACTAGCAACTCAGGCTAGATCAAAACACTATTTCCAAATACAAGATACAAGATACCCCATTTAGGTTAAAGAAAATTCCTTATTTTCCCTATTTATCTCAAAACACTTTGCTTTCCTAAAAGGTGTTCAAACCCGCAACGTCACAATCCAAATGCATTTTTTAACCGTCCACAACAAAACCCAGAGATTTCCAAATTGATTTTTCGAAAACCATAAGTGTTACTCATAACACCAAAATCAGTTTCATTTTTTTTTTTTTTTGATTTGTTAAATTCAGCTTTGTATTAAACCAAAAACTTACATTTCAAACCCAAAATCGTTTTAGTTCAAGAAAAGTACCCAAGGCCACAACACTAAAAAGAAAAATTTTTTTTTTCTTCAAAATCATTCATTAGCATTCCTCTGGTGAAAAACAATACAGTCACCTAACAAAACCCATCACACTCACGGTGATGCCACAATACCAAAACCAAATTTCCACGATAAAAATCCCTAGAAATTTCCAAAATACCGGCACGCAATAACACAAAAGAAAGAAATTTCACACCCACCAATCACATAATGACGCAAAAGCATAGTAAAACTGTAACCCCAAATCGGTTACCACAAACTTGAAACAACTTCTCAACCATCCATATGGGACTTACATGCCACATCATGACACCGTTCAATTACACAGCCCTCAATTCCAACCTATTCCCAAGGTGACTATATGTCAACCAACCCAAATACCAACCAATCAACTATCTAACACCACTATCTCGCACCATTCTCCAAACACCGACATACCACTTAACTTCACCTAACTTAACATCAATACCAACATCTTGCCCAACCTCACCAACCCCGAAATAGAGTTCCATACACAACCTCTCATGCTCGTTGAATCACTCCGGATTCCTCATAGTTAACCCACAATACTCTAATTCTTAACTCACCCATCATGCGTATGCCTATGTGGCATGCTCATTCTCACTTCACATGTGAGTCCGAATTGGACTTCTCAAGTTAAAACACAACACACACACCCTCAAGTCAATGCACACACCAACACTTCACACCATGCACACAAAGAGCAATAAGGTCAAAACAACTCTAACAGAGCACACCAATCACTCCATAAAATCTTACTACTTCACCTTGAGTTCCACTCTCCAAACCAAACAACAAACTGCCACACTAAAGTGACCCAGCACTATTGGATCTTAAATTACTCAATCCGAACATTAACCACACTATTGCCTCACCGAGGCACTCTCCTTGGACCATCTCATGACCAATCCCCTTCCACACATCGTATAACAATAACACACAAACCATATACTGTTACATACCACACAAGCGAAATCCCATTACTTATTGCACAACATCTCACCCTTAAACCTAATGGGTTATCTCAGCACTAATCCCTCATTCTACCAATATACTCACAATCTCAACCGAGTTCACAACAACGAAATTCACATATTTATTCTCTCACACCAAGCCAACTCGCAAAATCCTACCATGCTACAACGCCACCGCTACCACGTAATAACCGAAACTGAACAATAAGCAAACACAACATCTCTATCCATCAGTGACCAATAAGGTCAACTCTTTGATCCACATTCTATCCCATCACCCAGTATATGAGTATAACCAAAATAGTAAGTCCCCTAGTCAAACTAGCAGTTTCTAATTAATTAAGGTCAAATTGTACAACGCTAAGGCCGATAACTAGAATCTCTTAACCTTACTTTCCTTTCAAATTATATATTTTATGTTTGTCTAATGTCAATCAGGTTGGATATAGTGGGAGCATAAAATGAGCAAAAATATAGAAGTTTGGAGAAAAAAATGCTTCCCGCACATGCGAAGGACCATTCTCGCACGTGCGGCCCATCTAATCACAGTCAAATAGAGCCTAAGAAATTGCACGTGCGGAGGCCCATTTCTGTATGTGTGGAACCTGCGCCGCACGTGCGATGGAAATTCCTGCACGTGCGGCCGTACCTCGGGAAACATACCTGATGTTTTGAATTTGAAAAAAAAAAAAAAAAAAGACAACAGAGGTATAAAGTGAGGAAAAAAAGGCTGGATAAGGGTTTTGATTATTTTCAAAGAAATGAGGGTCTAGGGTTTGGAGAGAAAAGAACTTGAAGCTTGAAGCTTGAAGCTTGAAAAAAGTCTCCCATGGTAGCTTCTTCTCCCTCTACCTTTTCCCACTCCTCCATGAGTGACTAGGCTCCTATTTCTAGGGTTTTGATGAAACCCTAGCCAAGTAAATAGGGTTTTCTATTTGCTTTTTGATTATGTAAAGGTTTGAACAAATTGTATGGTGTTTAAGAAGTTTTAAATATATTTTTCAGTATTCTCTTTAAGTATTCTTCTCTATATGATTGTTGAATGCTTTCCATGCAATGGTTTTCTATTCTTTTATATTCAAGGTATGAGATGAGCCATACTACGAGAGATGAGTCGTTTTGCTACCGTAGTTTAGAGCAAATGACTCATACTACTTGAGCTGGTTCATGCCTACACATTGAACGTGATAATTTTCTTGATCAATGCTTCAAACTTGTAGTTGTGAAGTATTGTTTAATTCAAACCATAACATAATTGATTTTCAAATTTAATTAGTATTAGTTCGTGAATCAATCATCTTTTTAATCAAAATTAATTTAGGAATTTAGCAATTAGATTAGTTTAATTTCACAATTGTCCCTATGGATCGATACCTAGACTTGCCATTATTATAAGGAATTTGGTACAGTTTAGAGTTTATTTTTGGAGTGTGAAACGACCCATCAAATTTTGGTGTCGTTGCCGGGGACATCTAGCGAAATTAACTAATTTAAAGTTACTTTCTTATTTTATTTTGTAGTTTAGAATTTTATGCTTTCGTGTTGCTAAGTGTGTAGAGTTTTTGTAAGTGAAGCTATCACTAAAGTGCAAGCGGAGCGCAATGAGCTTTAAAAACAAACCGCAGCACAAAAGTGTTCAAAAAAAAAAAAAAGAAGCAAATACTTGCAAGCAAAGCACCAAAGTGCTAAAAAGAAAGAAAGAGCTTAAGTGGAAATTGGAGACAACGTCTACAGGTCAAGCACCCGGAAGATGAGTAAAGCGTTTTCGTTAAACCGCTGTGAGTATTTTCTTCTTTGGTATTTTTCTTTCATAAGTTAGAGCACAAGAGTCAAAACTTAGTGTGTGTGTGTGAGTGGTGTATGCACGGGTGCCGCTCTTGCTACCCTGAATTGTGGAGTTTGGACCTTGAACTAGAAAGGACTCTTAGGAACCTTAGAGCTCATTCCCATGTTCCTAGGCTTGAATATACACATCCATACTCAGAACCACTAGAGATGGCAAACCTGAATTTCTCGAATGGGCCCAACCAGACCCTTAAGGATTACTTCACACCTATTGCATATACATCACCATCATGCATTCAGTTGCCCGACACCACTGCTGCTCATTATGAGATTAAGTCCAGCACCATCTAAATGCTCCCATCATTCCATGAACTAGCTCATGATGACCCTTACAAACATCTACATGAATTTCTAGAAATTTGCTCTACAGTGAAGATCTAGAATTTCACCAATGAGGCCCTAGTGTTGCGACTATTCCCATTTTCACTAAAGGACAAAGCCAAGCACTAGCTGAACTCCTTACCTGCTAATACTATCACAACTTGGGACCAATTACAGTAGAAGTTTTTGGAGAAGTACTTTCCCATTGGTAAGACCAACCAACTCAGGCGAGCCATCACCGATTTTTCTCAAATTGATGGCAAGTAATTTCATGAAACATGGGAAAGACTTCGTGATCTTCTCCAACAGTGTCCTCACCACCAAGTGCCTGATTGGCAACTTGTTCAGACCTTTTACTATGGCTTAACTGAGCCTTATCGCCAAATGGTGGATTCTTCTTGTGGTGGGACATTTATGTCCAAAAATGACATCGAGGTATGGCAACTATTTGAGAACTTAAGTGATAATTCCCTTCCCCATGCCTCTACAGCCTAGCAAGTCCGGCAACCAGTAGTTGGAGCCCCAAAAAGAGGGGGCATTTATGAGATACGACAAAACCTAGAGTTAGCCCAACAAGTAGAGACATTATCCCGAAAAATAGACTAATTATTAGCTTCAGGACATGCCCCTACAAAGCAAGTTCAGCCTCAATTTCAGGAGGCATGTGCTATTTGTGAGAGCCCTTCTCATGACTTGAGTGAGTGCCCTTCGATATCACAATTTTCAGAATTAGTCCAAGAGCATATGAATGCGGCTCAAGGATTCTCTAAACTGGGTAATGACCCATATTCCAAAACATACAACCCGAGATGGAGAAATCACCCTAATTTTTCGTGGAGACCTCCTTCACAAGGCACTTCTCACAATCCTCCACCACCAAGGCAGAATTTTAATAATTTTGCCAACCAATTTTCTTACTGACCACCATAACCATATCGAAAACCACAACCCCTACCTGTTCCTCAAGGCAACTCGGCCTTTGAGACTCAGGTGTTAGAAGTTCTTTCAGAGCTTAAGGGGTTAGCATCAGTAGTTCACATCTATACTCACTCCATTGCCAAGCTAGAGGCCCAATTAGGTCAAATGGCTAAAAACATGAATTAGAGAGATGACAAAAAATTACAGAGTCAGATTGTGGCCAACCCTAAGGGTCAATATGGAGTAGAAGGGTCAAGTGGGAATGGAAAGCACCTTGAATAGGTACAAGCGGTTATTACTTTGAGGAGTGTAAGAGAGTTAAAGCCTCGGCCAGTTGCATGCAACTAAGGCTGAGAAGGGTGACCACAGTGGCAAACCCAATGAGAGCAAGGGAGAGAAAGAAACATATAAAGGGGATGACTTAGTCTCTAGTACTTCACATGAGTGTAAGGCACCATATGTGCCTAAGGCACCCTTTCCCCAATGTCTTGATACACCGTCTCCTTTTAATAAGAAGGCGACATCCATGGAAGCGATGATGGAGGTTTTTAAACAGGTTAAAATTAATCTCCCCCTGTAGGAGGCGATTAAGCAAGTACCCTTCTATGCTAAATTTCTGAAGGACCTTTGTATGCAAAAGCGTAAATCTCGAACAAATGTGTCCCAAAAGGTCATACTTACAGAGCAAGCACACTTCATTTTGTTGAGTGACACAGCCCCTAAGCTTAAAGACTCGGGTGCCCTAAACCATTGCATGCATTATAGGGGATCATTTCATTGATAGGGCCTTGTTAGATTTAGGGGTTAGTGTCAATTTGTTGCCGTACTCTCTGTACGAGGAATTCGGGCTTGGCGAGTTGAAGCCCACTACTGTCACACTCCAGTTAGTTGATTGGTTCCTCAAAGTGCCACGTGGCATCATTGAGGATGTGCTAGTAAAGGTCGATAGATTTTATTTTCCTGTTGATTTTGTGGTTTTAGATATGGAATCGGTAGCTATCTCTAGGAAACAAATCTCGATGATCTTAGGCCGACCTTTCTTGGCTACGGCCAATGCGTGTATAAATTGCTGTACCGGGTTATGGATGTTTCATTTGGGAATATGCAAGTGAAACTTACTGTTTTCCAAGCATCCAAACAACCCCCTGAAAGAGAGAAATGCTTATTTGTGGATGTTGTGGGTGGGATAATGAAGGAGGCTTTACCATCCATTCTTAGAAAGGACCCTCTAGAGGCTTGTCTAGCTCATTTTGAGTTTGAGGATTTTGATTTTGACGGGTCAGTTGAGGAGATGAATGCCTTACTTAATTCTTCTTCTACACCGGATTTTCCTCCGTGGAAAGCCTGGTTTGAGTCCCTTCATTCTCTGTTTAGAGAACTTGCCATACCATCTCTAGTCACACCACCTACACTTGAGTTGAAGCCACTCCCGACCACACTCAAGTATGCATTTTTAGGGCCTCAAGAGACTTTACCAGTCATCATTGCATCTGACTTAATTACAGAGCAGGAAAGTCAATTAATGAGTGTTCTTATTGCACATCGGAGTGTTATAGGGTGGTCAATGGTTGATTTGAAAGGGATAGATACCTTCTTGTGCATGCATCATATACATCTAGAGGAGGACGCCAAACCTTCTCAGGAAATGCAACGGAGACTTAATCCCAACATGGAAGAGGTTGCAAAAAAAAAAAAAAAAAAGGTTTTGAAATTGTTAGACGCAGATATTATATACCCCATCTCGGATAGCAAGTGGGTGAGTCCCACACAAGTGGTGCCCAAGAAATTGGGCATCACTATTGTTGAAAATGAGCAAGGAGAGTTAGTCCCCACGTGAACCACTACTGGGTGGCGAGTGTGTATTGATTATAGGAGATTGAATTCCATGACTACGAAGGACCATTTTCCATTGCCATTTATTGACCAAATTCTTGAGAGGTTAGCGGGGTAAGGTTTTTATTGTTTTCTTGATGGCTACTCGGGGTATAATCAAGTCTCGGTGTATCTCGCTAACTAAGAAAGGACCACATTCACTTGCCTTTTTAGCACTTTTACTTATAGGCGCATGCCCTTTGGGCTATGTAATACACCGGTGACTTTTCAACGGTGTATGATGGCCATTTTCTCCGACATGGTGGAGAACTTCTTAGAGGTTTTCATGGATGATTTGTTGGTGTTTGGACTGTCTTCTGAGGAATGCCTTAGAAATTTGACTAGAGTATTGGAATGATGTACTGAGGCAAACCTGATTTTGAGTTCGGAGAAGAGCCATTTTATGGTTCGTGAGAGTATAGTGTTGGGACACATCATGTCCCCTTGAGGTATAAAGGTAGACAAAGCCAAGGTTGACCTCATTGCAGGCCTTCATCTCTCCACTTATGTGCGTCAAGTTCAATTTTTCCTTGGGCATATAGGTTTTTACCATCTGTTCATCAAAGACTTTAGCAAAATATCTCATCTTTTGTGTAGTTTACTTGCTAAGGACGCACCTTTTAACTTGGATGATGCATGTTTAAAGGCTTTTGAAACACTTCAAACAACCCTTACTACCGCTCCAATCATGAAATCTCCGGATTGGTCGCTTCCTTTTGAAATCATGTGTGATGCCTCGAACTATGCAGTCGGGCAGTTTTGGGCCAAAGAGTAAATAGGGCACCCTATGCTATACACTATGCTAGTCGCACTCTCTCAGATGCACAATTGAATTACACTACCACCGAGAAAGAGTTGTTAACCGTGGTGTTTGCCTTAGATAAATTCCGGTCCTATCTCTTAGGTTCCAAGGTCATAGTTTTCACTGATCATGCCGCTTTGCGGTATTTACTATCAAAGAAAGAGACCAAACCTAGGTTGATTAGATGGATTTTATTGCTCTAAGAGTTTGATCGAGAGATCTGAGATAAGAAGGGATCTGAGAATGTGATGGCGGATCACCTTTCCCGAGTCTTTGTTGAGTACACTAGTGACTCTCTAACTTTGCATGATTCGTTCCCGGATGAACAACTTCTTGTGGGGTCACGAGCGAACCCCCCGTGGTTTGCTCATATTGTGAATTGCTTGGTCATTGGGTAAATTTCTCAAAATTGGTCTAAGCAAGATAAAGACCAATTCTTTTTACAAATCAAGTATTATTTTTGGGAGGATCCAGAGTTGTTTATATATTGCTCCGATCAAGTGATCTGACAGTGTGTGCCGGAGAGTGAGGTGCATAGCATTCTTACATTTTTTCATTCTTCTGCATGTGGTGGTCATTTTAGTGGGTATAAAACAGCCACCAAGATTTTACAAAATGGGTTTTATTGGCCCACCATTTTTAAATATGCTCATCAATTTTGTAAAACTTGTTTCCGCTGTTAGCAAATGGGTTCGATGTCTCATCATCATATGATGCCAATATCCCCCATTGTGGTAGAGATCTTTGATGTTTGGGGGATTGATTTTATGGGTCCTTTCCCATCATCATTTGGGTTTGAGTACATTCTCTTAGTAGTAAATTATGTCTCTAAATGGGTGGAGGCGATAGCTACCCAAACAAACGACCATAAAGTAGTGATAAAGTTTTTGCATGAAAACATCTTTAGTCATTTTGGGTTTCCTAGAGCCATAATAAGTGATCAGGGTACACATTTTTGTAATTGGTTCTTGAGTCAGCAGTCTAGAAATACTCTATCACACATAAAGTTGGCACTCTATACCACCCTCAAACTAGTGGCCAAGTAGAGGTGTTCAATAGGAGGTGAAACACATAATAGAGAAAACGGTGAGGCCAGATAGAAAAGATTGGTCAAAACACTTGATTGATGCATTATGGGCCTACCGCACTGCTTATAAGACACCCTTTGGGATGTCACCATATAGGGTGGTGTTTGGCAAAGGTTGCCACCTCCCGGTTAAACTTGAGCACCGAGCGTTGTGGGCAATAAAGAAGTTTAACTTTGATATGGCTGTAGCTGGACGTAATCGGAAATTACAACTCAATGAGTTGGAGGAGATTCGAAATGATGCATATGAGAGTTCGAAAATTATTAAAGCTCGAACTAAGGAATTTCATGATAAGCACATTAATAGAAAATCATTTGAACCTGGTCAAAAAGTATGGCTCTTTAATTCAAAATTGAGACTCTTTTCGGGTAAACTTAGATCAAGATGGGATGGCCCCTTTGTGGTCATTGAGGCATTTATTCATGGCGCCGTTGAAGTGCAAGAACCATGGAATGACCACACTTTCAAAGTGAATGGCCAAAGACTGAAGTCATATATAGAGGGGATTGGGAATGGTGACATGATTGAGTCCATTGCTTTGATGGACCCATTTTACTTTGACTGAGATATTGATTTCTTATTCTCTTTTCTTTCCTTTATATTCTGATTTTTATTCTTGCTATACTTTACTTGATGTCTAGGAGACTTTAAATCTTTTAAAGGTGTATTTCCTTTGGTGTTAGTTGTGCCTGAACGGCATTTGACGGTCTGGTATAGCCACCTAACTGTGTTTGTAGTGAGTTCCTAGGAGACCAACTGAGTCGGTGAAAACTAAAGTTCAAATGGAAAAGCCTAGAATGCAAAGGTTTGGAATTTCTTAGACTAAAGTCTGGTTTAAATACCCAGGGGTGTGGAGATTGCTTCAAAACCACCGCTCAATTCTAGATAATAAATCAACTTAGTCTGCCACCCTGTTGGAGAATAGGGAATGTTACAAAAATAGTTAGAGAGAAAAATAGTACCCGTGGATTTCTTGTGAAGATTATACCTTCGTTGAGCATTTAGATGTTTTTGAAGTCCAATATTTATTTCGGATGTGCAATGAAGGTAGAAATGGTCTGAAATGTGTTTGGATTGTACTTGGGTTAAAAATTGTAGTCTTTGAAAAAAAAAAAAATTTTCCACACGTACGGCAAACTCCACCGCACGTGCGGCAGTAATTTAGCTCCCTTCTTTCGCTACTGCTTTAAATGCAGGTGCGGAATTTGGTGCGTGCACATCACCGCACGTGTGGCGTGATCTTCTGCACGTGAGGCATGACGTTGAGTTCCAAAAAAAAAAAAAAAACAATTCTTTACTGCAAATTTAAAATTTTTTTGTTTATTATTATTTTCCATATTTATTCAAAAAAAAAAAAAAAAACTTAAACCCCACCACCATAAACCTTTCTCCATTTTTCTTTCCACCATCACCAACCGTCAACCTTCACCATCACTTTACCATCGGAGCTTCACCGCCGAAGCCACCTTTTCTCTCCTTTCGACGAATCTCCAGTGACCACCATTTTTTCTGGCAGATCTCCCTACTTTCTCTCTTTCTTCACTTTTTCAAGGTAAATCATTCTATTTGCTTAAGTTTTGTGTTGTACTTCTTTCAATCTTAAATTTTAGTTTAATTGATTTTAGTTTTTCTTTTTGTTGTCTCTATTTTGTTCATTGTTCATCTCAAAAACAAACCAAAAAAAAAACTGAAACACAATTAATCTGGGGAGCAACAGCCGCACGTGTGGCCCTCGTCGGCGCACGTGCGGTGATTAAAAAAAAAAACTATTTCTTTATTTTATTTAATAGGTTGTTTCTTGTCGTTTATTTTATGTTATTTTTAATTATTTTTATTTTGGTTGGGTACAATAGTGTAGTTCATTACTTGTTCAGTTTAGTTAGTTTTTAATTATTTAGTCCTTAGTTATTTACATAAAATAGTAATGTGTTTAACTACCCTATTGTTAAGTAATTAGTTTAATGTACATACATATAACTAGTTGTGGTATACTAACTGAATTTCATACTTGTTAGTGTTGTACTTGTTAGTGTTGCATTGTTATTTATTTATTTTAGTTTGTTTAACTTATTATTTCAAAAAAAAAATGATGAGAATTTCATGAGGTGCAATACATGGGCAGCCTTGTGCTTTCATATTCTATTTTACTCTCATGCTAGTTCCACAGGTATATGTGTATGTTTTTGGTATGTGTAGGGCATGAGTAGACGGATATCCACCCGGGCCTCCAAAAAGGCCAGAGGTTTGTCCTCCTTGGCACCACCGCCGCCGCCGTCACCACCATCCTCGCCACCACCGTCAGTTGAGTTGCCACGATCGGAGTGGGCTTCATGCCCACATCACAAGCTCACTCAGTTCAACATCTCATATTTTTAGAATGACCTAGTTACCTCTTGAACCGTTGAGCAGCTTCAACTACGGCAACAGTTGGGCATTTGCACTGTTACGGCACCCACTTATCCTCATCTGGTCCAGCTCTTTTACCAGAACATGTAAGAGGAGCCCATGGTGTCCACTCTCAACCTTCTGTCCACCATTGATGGCCACATCATTAGCATCACACAACCCATGATTGCCCAAGTGTTAGGTTTCTTTGACCAGCAAGACGGCCAGCCATTCCCTAAAGTTGCTGGTCATCAACTCATATCCCGTCTCATCCAAGAGTTCTTTCTGGGGGCCAACGGTGACCCTAATTTCACGTGTCTGCGTCGGAGCAAGCTGTCTGACCGCTTGCTATTCATTGACTCAGTGTTGTATAAGAATGCCCTTCCACTTGGGCACAAAGCTGAGCGCCGAAAGGAGTTTGTGTGCTGGTCCTACATGCTTACCCGCATGGTTATCGAGTACATCTTTAGCACGCGATATGGGTGCACACGCGCAAATTTTTGTGTGAGGCTATTCAGCCTCAACCTATGTAGAACACGACTTGGCCTCTGCCCTTCGCCAACATGCTCACGCTCCTCTTCCAGCTGAACAACTTTCCGATTGATCCGACTGAGGAGATTGACACTGTCTACCCTACTTTCAGCCAGACAGAATGACATCATAGCTTATCCCGGATCCCAGTATAGGGCGGTGTCCCGATTGTTGAGGCTGATGACCCTATGCATGACCTATCACCTTCTCCTGCCCCTCCGGTGCCTCCCCACAGGGAGCCGATGTACGTGACTCAAAAGAGTACTTGTAGCTTCAGCCCTTTGTGGATCAAGTCCACAGTACTCTTCAAGAGTACCACTAGTTTCTCATGGGTTTGTGCACGGACTTTCAAGCGCATAAGGATTCTTCTCAGGCAACAATTGACCAAATCAACGCCCGCTAGCTCAACTATCAGTAGTCAGTTGCATCCTTGCACACTGAATTTTATACATATCGGGAGTCGAGCCAGTAACGTTTTGACCAGTTTGACGCTTATGCTCATGACAAAGCGTTCGAGACGTAGACATTGATGCACGCCTTGTTTGAGCAGCATTTCCCACCACTGCCACCACCGGATTCTCAATAGTAATAGACTTTTTTTTCTTTGTTTTATTTATTTATTTATTTATATTTGTTTCTCTTTCTCTTAGCCAAAAAAAAAAAAAAAGATGTGTGTGTGTGTATTGTGTTAATATTTGCTTAGCTAGATGTGCACCTACAATATCTGGTAATATTCTCTCTCTTTTCTATTTACTTCGCATTTGTTTCCATTGAGGATAATGTCATATTCCAGTTGGGGAATGAGGGTAGTTCATTTTGTGTACTTCTACTTGGCTCCTAATTTATAATTCATGTTTATACCTGCTTTACTTGATTGCACTACTTCACTTGATGTTGACTTGTTGCTAGTAAGGTGATGATATAAGCATATGTTAATTGGGTAACATAGTAGACTTGTATGAAAAGGGTTTATTGGGTAAATACTCGCATATGATGTTTACACTAGGAAAGTTACTTGTGGTTGTGGTATTAGTACACTTATCATGAGTATGCCTTGATTCACATGAACACACTATCATAACGGTGATCTCTCTATTATAATCCATGGCATACATTATTGATAATTACTAGTGTTGCATAAAAGAATAAATAAGTAGCCTTCATTCTCATAAAAATAAATAAATAAATAAAAATAAAAAACACTTGACTTGTTTGGGTTCGTAGCCTCTTTTACCCAAGTTATTAAGCCCGTAGGGGTGTCTCTACACCTAGTGCCCTAAAACCGTCTGGTTTGAGAGTCATTGGCCCAATACTTGTTACATGGGTGTAGTTGGTTTTTCGTGTTCCTCGAAAGAGTTTAGTGTCATCGGATACGATCGCCCCACAGTTCGGACTCCCGTGGTTTTGAATTTGGTTTCACAAGTGCAATGTGAAACAGAAAAAAAGAAAAAGAAAAAGAAAAAGAAAAAGAAATCAGAGTCCAAATCCAACAAATCTTTAGAATGATCCATTAATCACAAGAAATGCCAAAAATGGACTGTATTGCTAGATTTTATAGTTGCCACCTAAAATTTTGGGGATTTAGGAAACCCATGACTCGTGCCAAAGGCCACATGTTCGTCATAACCAAAGTGTCTCGGTTCGAGAACTTAGGTATGAGAGAGGAAGGTCATGAATTGAGCACCCTCTCTCACCCGATCAAAGATCAGCCTCTACTAATCGTGATGTGATTTTTATAGACATTATATGCTCTTGTTTCAATTTTATTATGCTAACATTTACTATGTGAGGCACACAAGTATAGACTGTTTCGCTTGCTTTGGAAATGACTTGATTTTATGTGATTTTCAAAAGGGTTTTGAGTGCATACAACATAAAAGGAAAGAAATGAGCTCATACGTACATTTGATCAAAATCATCTCCAATGCAAGTAAAATAACCTTCATCCATAGGCATTCAAACAATTTATTTTGAGTAAACACGTAGCCTCATGGTAAGATGCTAATCATAGCAATAATCACACACATGAATATGATAAAGCCAAAAGTGCTCACCTAGCACTCCAAGGCAAGCCAAAGAAAAAAGAAACAATTAGAAAAATACATGATCATAACAATTTGCATGACTAATGTAACACATACAAAAATGTAATTATTGGATTTGGCTTCTTAAACATGGTATACAAATTAATTCAAGGCATACGATAGCACACATATTCAAGCAAGAAATAATTGATGATATTAAGTATGATGAGCTAAACCCTAATGTATACAAAAATAGATGCAAGTCATAGAAATGATGAAAGAAGAATATTATGCTATACAATTAATGGTAAGTGGTTAAATAAAAGAGAGAAAGAAATGGGGGTTGGAAGACATACATCAAGTGTTACATATTTACTCTCTATCGAAGAGAGAGTCTGAATGTCCTACTTTAACTAATTATTACAAACCCAAAATGAAAGCTACTAATTATTACAATACAAGCAAATGAACTAATTAATTACAAATACAAGTGAATTAGCTAACTAACTATTTACAAAATACAAATCAAAGGAGGTAAAATAAATAGATCGAAGGAGAGGCGGTGAATCAAGCGATCAAGGGCAAGAATGTCCTCCGAAAACCTCCACTGTTCACTGTTGGAAGCTAGTCTGTTCGCAGTTTGAAAATGACTCTGTTTTAGGCCTCAAGATCTACTCTGTTTCACTGGAAATACACCTCAGTCATCCAATAAATGGGGCCGGTCGACCTTAAAAAGGGGTCGGCCGTACTATACTCTGGTCGGCCGGCCATTGGTTTTGGGAAAGAATTTGTTGCAACAGAACTGGAACAGAGCAAAAACAAGGGGCTTTTAAAGGATGTTCATCCTTCATTCTCTCTCCTGTTATGAAAAATTTCCAAGGAGAGAGTAGGTTTGCTTCACAAATCATTAAACATCCCAAGGCTATTTAAATGATGATGGCAATTAATAGAAACAAAGCTGACTAAGGCTAAATATGAAAGATGCAATCAAAGACATGGTCAAAACCCACTGAATCTCATGGAAAACAAAAGAAAGTGAATACTCAAGCTTAGAGATAATAGGTTTAGAAGAAGCCATTCTTGAAGGCAAAACATATACATAAGAGGTTCCATTATTAAGAAGACCAAAGAGACTCATCTTCCTACTCATGGAAGATGGATTGAAACCTCTATTTCCATGCTTCAAATGAAATAGAAGAGAGTCTCTAATGGTCTTGATGAAGAGCTCTCATGTAGTTTTAAAACAAAGACAAAACTAGACTAAGTAAAAGCAATAAATGAAAGCTATGGAGAGATGATTGCAAGTTCATCTTCCTACTCATGGAACATGGATGAAACATCCATTTCCATGCTACAAAGAAGGAACGAGAAGAGAGCTATGCAATATCTTCAACGAAGAGAGATATGAGACAAGAATCAAGCTATCTATGTAAGCTTTAAACACATACAAACAACTCGTATTTAATCAAAATCTAACTAAAACAATGCTGGAAATGAAGCCTAAATATGAAGAACAACAAGAGAGTAATATGATACAACAATCAAACTATCTATGTAAGCTTTAAATACATACATGTAACCATTATTTAATCAAAATCTATCTAAAAACAGTGCTGAAAATGAAAAAAATGAAGTCAAAACATGAAGAACAATAAGAGAGCGAAGCTAAAGAATAGGCCTATAGAAAGGTGGCTAACCCTTCCACCTAGATTTCAAATCACATTTTAAAAGCCAAAATAAATTGGAAAACAGTATTGAAATGAAGAACAATGAACTTTAAAGAAAAAGAAATCAAAAGAGTTGAAGAATCAACCTCTTGAGAAGAGGAAGAATCTCTTGGTTCACAAACTCCAATCCAAATACTCTCAAGTATTTGTAACCACTCTCAAAGCTTCAGCAAAAGCTTCAAAACCAGGTGTTAATGGTGTATCTATAGTGTATCTATAGCAAGAGGGTAGAGAAGATGAGAATATGGCTTGCTCACAAAGTTTCTCCACTCTTTGGTCACTCTATATCTTCTAAACACTGAGGACAGGCCCTCTATTTATAGATTTTCACCTTCTTAAGTCGGAAATATCTAAAAAAAGACAAGTGGCTTGAAGCTTGTTCATGGGAGTAGCTACAGCTGTCATAAAATATCTATACGCTAAACATGGCTGGCTAACCATAGGAGGGTACGACCGACCAAAAGCTTTTGGCCTGCCAGCCATGCAATGGTCTGCAAGCTTTCCAGGTGGCTAGTCAAAATGGAAAGTGGTTTTGGTTAAGAAAGGGTGTAAGGTTTAGGTTTTGGTGCTCAAAAGTGAATACCTTTTGCTGAAAACTTTAAAGAATTTGCACAGTGTAATGTTTCATCATCGAGTGTTCGGATCGAAGCGCCCAACTCCTAAGGGTGGTCAAAAATAGGGTGTCTACAATGGGTTAATTAGAAAGCTTAAGGGGGAAAAAAAAAACACTTGACTTGTTTGGGTTCGTAGCCTTTTTAACTCGAGTTATTAAGCCCATAAGGGTGTCTCTACACCTAATGCCCTAAAACCATCTAGTTTGGGAGTCATTGGCCCAGTACTTGCTACATGGGTTAATTAGAAAGCTTAAGGACCTAGACATTGCACAGTTAAGGAAAAATATGGAAAATGACTTTTTTGGGTTCGTAGCTTTTTCAGCTCGAGTTATTAAGCCCGTAGGGGTGTCTTCACACCTAGTGCCCTAAAACCATCTGGTTTGGGAGTCATTGGCCCAATGCTTGTTACATGGGTTGATTAGAAAGTTTAATAGATCAGGGCATTGCACAGCCTTTCAAAAAAAAAAAATTGAGAATCTTGATTGCAAAAGTTTAGTTTTTTAGTATATGTTGGGTTATATTGTGAGTTGCACTAGGCTATTATAGTGGACAGTTAACTAGTTATGGAGATTGCACTTTACACCGAGGGTACTGATGATGTCTCTACTAGCATTCACAAGTACATGAAACTTAATTTTTGTAATACTGAATTGTGGTCTTTACTTAATAGATTCCTTCATGCTTGTCTATTGTGCCTTCAATGACTCATCATGTCTTAATATTGCACTGCAGTGGCACATAAGTTACTTCTTGAGTGGTATAGTGTGATTAATTGTTGTTGGGCAGATGTGAATATGTTAATGTTTGTGGGTGTCATCTCTGGAAACCCTCACAAGACTATACGCATCCACTTGAGGTAACTTTGTGGTTTAAAGGCTTGTTGCATAGGCTAAATGCAATCGTTCTTCCCACGAAAGAGGAGATAGTTACATTTTGTTTAATTTTTCTTTTTTCTTTCTTCATTCCTTGCTTAAGGACTAGCAAGTTGTAAGTTAGGAGATGTGATTGAGGCTGAATTGTACAACACTGAGGCCAATAACTAGAATATTTTAACCTTACTTGCCTGTCAAATTATATATTTTATGTGACGCCCCGAATCTACACTATTGGTTGCAATCAAGGGAGAGTCACTAATGAATCCTATGGTCAATAACCAAGTAAGATCCCAGATCGCCGGAGGAGTCAAATTAGCCTCCTTTCTAAGTCCGGCTTTCTTAGGCAGCGCACTACCCTTTTGACAGATCTTAAAAGGTATTGACCCAAGGTCTCATAAGCAACGATAAGGTTCATACATATAAATATATAGAACATAAGTACATAACAACCACGAATATTCTTAATTCCAAAGGCTTGTTCCATTACATTACATCCCAAAAGAAAGTTTAACTCTTCACATGAGCCTTACAAAATATCAAAAGGGATTTCTAACTTTCCTAAGATGGCCAAAAGTCTTTGAAGGTTTCAGGCTCGTCGTCTCCAGCTATAAACTCCTCTTCGTCACCTGGCATGATACGCCGTGAGCTTTGAATGCCCAGTAAACACACACACACACCCCATCCCTTTTTCCCAGTCCAATACACAATCACAATTATAACATCAAGTAGTAAAGCATGATACTTAAATAAATGAATAAAGGGTTAAGTTAGATGTTAGTAAACTAGAAATCCCCCAAAGAGATTTCGTCCTCCCAACCACAAGAATCGAACGCGGATTATTCGGTATGCCCCCTCTTTTGCTGCTTTGTTGCAGAACTAACCTCGGATGCCTACCAACGGTTATATACCGCGTAGCGCCAACCGTAGGGCCTCAAAAAAGACGGTGAAATAGGGCTTTGCCTGAATCCCTCCTCACACCAAACCACCTAGGGTCTGAATACAACCGCTCCGTTCAAGGGTTCCGAAAACCACTTGCGCAAGACTTCAACTTTCAAATAGGGAACGCATCCCAACAATCCATATATCACATAATCTAATTTTTTCATTACTCAAGAGCTCAAAAACCCAATACCCTCCCAATTAGGTTTCCCGTTGAGTTAAATGTTTTTTAACAAGGTTAGTCCAACTTACAAGACATTAATAACCACGTAAGCATGCATTCTTAAGATGGGGAAGATAGATAACATAACATAACACATATAACATCATGCCAAAATATGCTCATAAGCTAATAAACATTTTCATGAATACGAGGGCATAAAACATCCTTGCATAACGAAATTTCCATATTTAACATCACATAAAGATTAAAATGAAAGGACTATTTTAGATCTTTCACCGGACTTGGCCTTCTTATGGTTCGTAGGGAATTTGATCTAGTTTCTAGAACATTTTTCGGAAATGGGATTACTTTTCCAGATTTTAAGTTGTTTAGAAAATATTCCAGCGCTGTCCAGAATCTGTCCAAATCCGTCGACCGTTACGAAACTTTGATTTTCTTTCAAACCGCTTAATGTTTTTCGATGAAACCAATTTTAGTTGAAAGCTAACATCTTAAGGGAAGTTTTGACATAAAATATAGGTCCATAATAATTTTTTACATTTTTCTAGAATTTCTGGAAGTGGGCTGCAAAAACAGATTCGAAGGTGCCTTGCCCCAAACAAGAAGATTTATAAAAAGTGGGTTCCACCAACAAAAAGTTTCATTTCTTTTGTGAAGAAAATATGCTAACTAGCACATGTTTAACCCAGAAATTTTTTTTGAAGGAGTGCTCTTGAAGAGTTGAGAGATTGGTACAAAAAGAAGATGGTTTTATGCCAAAATGGGAAAAATACAAAAGAGAGGGAACCGATACTCAAACCTTAGCATTTTTAACATAAGAACTCAGTAACAACAGATCTGAAAACATTATTTAGAACCTTTAGAAACATGTATTGAAAAAATAAAATGAAAGAGAAGGTTGTGTTGGTGGCTTACCTACTAAGCTTTGCACAAGAAGCTCTCTTCTTCCTCCTTCTTCTCCTCTAGACTTCTCTATCTTGCTCTCCTCCCTCTCTCTAACCGAAATGTGTGTGTGAGTGAGTGTGTTGTGTGTCTTTGCAAGCTAGGGGGGTGTGGGTATTTATAGACAATTTGGTGTAAAAAGACAAAAGGGCCCTCTAGTTGAGAATGGATGGAAAGTTTAGGATTTGTTTGAAGTTCAAATGAATAAAAGTGACTTGGGGAGTGGTTTACTCAAGGATTAGGTAACACTTGGTTGTAATGAAACTAGTTTTGGGAATTAGCATCCTAGGTCTAGGTATTAGGTTGTGTATTTCTAGAATTCCATCATCAAAAATCTTGAAAAAAGGACTCCTCTCTTCTCCCTAGAAAGGCCGGCCTTGGGGAAGTGTGATGGGTTATTATTTTAATTATTTTAGGTACTAGAGGCACATCTCCCAATGTATATATATATAGATCTCAATTTGATTGATGGTACTTATAATATAAAGTACATGTACTAGTTTTGGGGAAATTTTTTGAATTTAAATAAAGAAGTGAGGGCTTGGAATTAAACTCATGTATTGGAACCTTACTTGTGTAGAATTAAATTAAATTAAGCTAAGGAACCTAATTAGGCTAGGATATTCTTGTTCCGATAAAAATTAAAAATGCTAACTGGCAAGATTCGAAATAATTTAAGAAACTAAGGGGCTTTAAGGAAATAATTCAAATGTAAGGGTTTTTAATGAAAATACATTTTTCCGGGGCTTCACATTAAATGTAATGAAATGAGGAGGATTAGAACCTTAATCATGTATTTAATTATGATCTAGTTAGGTCTAGGACTAATGTAAATATCTTCTAGTTAGAAGTACACACATATATATAGCAAATCTTTATAGGTACCAAAGTCATTATTGTTCCAAGATTTCAAGAGATTTTAAAGTAAAATGATTATAGTCTTGGGGGGGGGGGGTATGATGGCTAGCCATGTGATGGTGAATTGATGGACATGTTATATATATATATTTTGTACAAATCTTGGAAATTGTAAAATATATTATTAAAAAAGATTTTTGGGTACAAGTGTATATATAAATATATAATAGTACTTGTTTGGGGTCAATTTGTGATTTAATAAAAATGTGAGGGCTTGGGTTCAATTAAAGTATCTATTTCAAGTGTAAAATAATTCAGTTTGTATTATCATGCTTTGAATTTAAAGGTAAATAACCGAACGATGACTGCGAAAATTGAAAGTTAAGGTTTAGAGCGATTAATCTAAAATTTGAGAGTTAAGTAATTAATATTAGAGTGTTAGAAATGATTTCTAAGCTTCCAGGATCGATTAGGGTTTGTATGGATTCGTCCGTGATGCATTTTCAGTTCTAGGGCTTAATTTGCGAATAATCGACAAACTAAGGGCTTTATTATAATAATTCAAAATTTAGGGACCTAATAAGGTTTACAAAAGTCAGGGGCCTCACATTTTATGCCTATTTAATGTCAATTAGGTTGGATATAGTGGGAGCATAAAATGAACAAAAATACAGAAGTTTGGAGGAAAAAAATTCTTCTCGCACGTGCGAAACCTGCGCCGCACATGCAATGGAAATTCCGACACGTACGGCAGTACCTCAGGAAACGTGCCTTATGTTTTTAATTTGAAAAAAAAAGACAGTAGAGGTATAAAGAGAGGAAATAAAGATTGGATAAGGGTTCTGATTATTTTCAAAGAAAGGAGGGGCTAGGGTTTGGAGAGAAAGGAACTTGAAGCTTGAAGCTTGAAGAATGTCTCCGATGGTGGCTTCTTCTCCCTCTACCTCTTCCCACTCCTCCATGAGTGGCTAGGCTCCGATTTCTAGGGTTTTAATGAAACCCTAGCCAAGTAAATAGGGTTTTCTTTTTACTTTTTGATTATGTAAAGGTTTGAACAAATTGTATAGTGTTTAAGAAGTTTTAAATATATTTTTCAATATTCTCTTCAAGTATTTTTCTCTCTGTGATTGTTGAATGCTTTCCATGCAATGGTTTTTTATTTTTTCATATTCAAGGTATGAGACGAGCCATACTACAAGGAATGAATCGTTTTGCTACCATAGTTTAGAGCGAACGACTTGTACAACTTGAGATGGTTCGTGCCCATACATTGAACGTGATAATTTTCTTGATCAATGCTTCGAACTTGTAGTTGCGCAATATTATTTAGTTTGAACCATAACATAATTGATTTTCAAATTGAAACCTTATTTATGTAACTAGTGGTGAATTCATTACCCTAGGTTTCTCCAACAATCAGTAATTCGAATTTCATTTTTAATCGCTATTTTAATTTGTTAGTATTTTAATTAGTATTAGTTCATGAATCAATCATCTTTTTAATCAAAATTAATTTAGGAATTTAGCAATTAAATTAGTTTAATTTCACAATTGTCTCTGTGGATTGATACCTAGACTTGCCATTATTCTAAGGAATTTGGTACAATTTAGAGTTTACTTTTGGTATGTGAAATGACCTATCACTAATACTTACCAAGCAATTACCCTGAACCAAACACTTGTAGACTTTTCCAAGTCATACTATTCTAACTCCACAAAATAACAAAAAAAGTTCTTAACCTCTTCCACCACCCGAGTCACAACTCTACATTTCCAACCACTCTCTCCATCAACCTAGAACACTACGTGAGCCAAAACATGGCCCATCTCCGAAGACAATCACCTTCTCACCGTCATTCCAAACCTCAACCAACAAACACAATTTATTTAACATAGTAAACAATCCCTAAGTCAAAATAAGGCTTTCCGGCCATCACATTCCCAAGTTAAACGCAATAGTTCTTACACGTCAATACAAAGATTTCTAAATTCCACAGCAACTCATCATATTAAGGAAAACTCAAAATAACAACATATCCAACTCATCAAAATAAACAACCCTCCATATATACATACATGAACCAAAGTCATAATATTTCAATGGTCCACACCATACCGGTTACAAAACAAAACGATCACATAATAGTTACAACCGTTTACCCTCTAGTTCACAAAACAAGATACTCAAAACTAACTGCCCAAAACAACTATCCTTCCATCAATACCACTATCACATTATTATCCTGATTGCCGAGATGGGTTATTCTCAACCCCCAGAACACTCCCTGAACTACGACGCCAAGGACAAGAGCTATAGATGTGACCCAACTGGCCACACTTGAAGCAAACACACATCTCTCTATTCGGATAAAAGTTCGACCCTCTAATGGCCTTCAAAGTCTGGCCTACTCTGTTCTGGTATCGGTATCACCTTGGTCTGGACGGATAAGGCTGAACTTGACTAGATTGCGAATTACCTAAAAAAGTCCCTCGTTGAGTACAAAAACGCCTAGTATGACTCGGTTGATTACGTTCATAGCAAATAGGACATCCCTTAATATGTGACTGGTTCAAAGTCTGAACTGGTAAGGATCCCAATGACTGTTCCCCCTGTGAGCACTCGATCGCCCCAAGTCCTGGTTGGCTAGATGACCCCGTTGGTACAACTATTGATTGAGGCAACAACCTTGCCTTTCTCCTTTGGTTCTTATTAGGTCTACCATGACCCCAAGCTGTAGGAGTTGCCGCAGTGGCCTCCTTCGTACTCTGTCCCATGACTAGGATTGTGGCCTCCACGTGAGCCGCCGCTTCTACCAATGTGCAATAACTCCTATGCCAAGACCCAACAATCCTTCCCTGAACATCATCACATAACTTACTCTCAAACTCTGCACAATAGAGCTCCTCGGTTTCCACCAACTCCAGAGCGAACCTTGACAAATTGGTAAACCATGCCTCAAATTGTGCCAAAGGTGTAGTACCTTGGCGTAACTCCAGAAATTACTTCCTTAATTCTTTTCATGTAAAAGGAGGAAAGTCGTCACATCCTCACCTAGACATCCTAATCAAAACAAGCATAACAAATTTAGCACACATCTAATAGTGCCCCCAACAAAATCTCACACACTCTAGCATTAAACACACAACATATCACCTATAGAGCACACACCGAGGTGCCCACTCAACGTTTATTACCACCGTCCAAAACGTCTCTATTAAAGAGAAAACACGCAACCTAGGATACATAACACAAGTACCTTTCACTGAAATATTACACACAGTACCATCATATAAGCAACTACTCAAACAACCGCATTTAGACTCCAATCAACTCACACATCAGCTAAAACATAACACGTAACACATAATCGAGCTAAGCCTACAAGAATAGTTATTCGTTCCAGCGTTCCCTTAGAATTCTCATTAGAAACAACGTCGATCAAGCGCGTTTCCAAAAAGATCTCCAAGTTAGTCAACTAGACATCGAATAATATCCATGAGTCTCAACACCATGTCCACATAAAATGCAACACATAAGCATGTTATCCTTTAGCACACAACATACAAATGTCCTCACCTGTAACACCCCCAAAACTAATTACAATAATCTGACTCCAAACACTAGTACAATGTGATGTAAATAAAATAAGAAGCTTTCATTCATCAGAGTTACTGTACAAGAGATGACACATGCGATGTATATTCATAAATCGTTCATCCTAAATGTATAGCATGCGTTACAAGACGAAATAAAGAAAGGAAGCTAAACAAATATTCATATGTCATAATGGCTTACATCTTTCCAAGATCGTGCTTGGTTGCAACAAAATGAGTCATAAGCTCAATACAAATAAAGCCCTAGGCTTGTACAAAAGATAAATACATAGTAAACAAAAATGAGCCTTCAGCACCACAATCCTCCCAAGCTAAGTCCTTGGCAAAGGCATATCACCAGCACCTAAAAATGTTTTTCCCAAGTAAGGTGAGCCAAAGCCCAGAAGAAACAATCTAACACAATATATAAATCTTAATAAAGATATAGGTATGATATGCATATACAATGCCCATGATAAAATCATTCGTATTCTTACAAGATCATAATATGTCAAGTATCATATCTCATTTCATTCAATTAACCAATACTGAGGATACAACTCATTAGGTCTCAAATCACTATAGTTATCATACATACACATTCATTTGTCATTTTACGAAAATTTCATCCGCGAGATTGGCACCCATGTATACAAGCGGTTTTCAAGACTTTTACCCTAGACACACAGGCCAACTTAATTCATTGGAGTCCATCTCCTTTCTTCTCCCAAACATGGAGTACATCATCTTTCTCCTCCCAAACGTCATACATACACAATGTATTAAAACACAGTCATATTCAATGATAACCAATAAGTGGTTAGTTTTAATTCACCTAATCCTTATATAATTTCTACAACGATCATAGCTATCCTCTACCGATAGCCCAAAACAGATATTTCTAAACAGATATACAATATCTAATACAGATAAACTATTCAAATCTCCATGGATGAGAGATAACAAGTATCCAACTCCACCCTTTATATAAACATCTATCCAATTTCACTTTCCTCAAATCAATTCCATTATTTATACAAAAATAATTATTTGAAACATTTTAGGGCAAAACTCCATTTCCTTTTAAAATCCCATCCACGTGTCAAAATCAACCAATTTAACACAACACAACCTCACAACTACACTCGTAATAACTTTCAATACTTTCAATTGAAAACGCCTCTTTAGATTTTAAACCAAAACCTAGGTTTGTCTAAAACCCTCCAATTCCAACATTTATTCACACAATCAACGAATAACTAAGTTAAAAATTATAAGAGAGTGTAGAAAGTCCCTACCTCAAAGTTAGAAGACAAGCAAAACAAGGAGAGAATTTCAAAAAGGCTGAAATCGACTTTTGTTTGGATCAAAATGGTGCTCTTGAGAAGCTCTATCTTTTTCCCAAAGACACTAGGGTAGAGAAACCAACGAATCTAGGTGAAAATATAGAGAGAAGCCTAAGATCTAGGGTTTTGAAATGTTCTAGAGAGAGAGAGAGGTGAAAAAGTAATGTAAAAAGTGGCTGTTACGAACTGATATATGTACAGTTCGCTCAAGTGCAAGAGTTGACGCTCGAGCGTCAGACACAATAAGTTGTTCCGTTCAAGCGCAGTTAGTAACGCTCGAGCGCAGAATGCACACTCCCAGTAGTTTTGTAGACAATAGACCAACGCTCGAGCACAAGAAAGGCCGCTCGAGCTAAGCCCGCTCGAGCATAAAATACACTCTCCCAGTAGTTTTGCAAACCTACAAAAGTACTGAGAGTATAGAAATCCCACTCGAGCACAAGAAGTGCCGCTCGAGCGGAGGAGCAAAAATCTAGGCAACAAAAGTTAGGAAACTAAGCAACCAACCTGCCTCAAACGCAACCACAACAATCCAATAGCCAAATTTAAGGAAATACAAGGGAAGTAAGATGTGAAAAGTAATATGAAACCACGAAACTCGAGTCCAAGGTGCAAAAAGGGTCGGGTTAAAACCAGAATCGCTATATCACCGAGCATGATAAACCCATTATGGCTAACCACTTCCCACGAGCCCAAGGTTTTCAAACCCCATTAGCTTTGATACCAAGTTGTCCCGCCTCGGATTTCACGAGGTCTGGCCCACGTGAATAAACCACCCAACGATAAACAACATATACTACACTTATGCAGATGTATATGATATAGTCACACAATACATGTGTTTGTCCGATTTCATACATTCTTAGACACAACATCTAAGTTGAATGGATGTTCTGTAATTAAAACATACACATATGTGATAAATTAAATTAAACGCCCTGAGGCTTACATCATATACAAAGGGTGTAACCCTTACAAGAATGGCACACGGCCAATAAATAACATAAATGGCTCATGACCTATAAATAAAAGAACCACCGTACACGATTCTAAATACAATTTCAATGTCTCAGTCCACATCCACATAAGCACACTTGAAAAATATTTTCAGCCATGTAGGGTGAGCATAAACCTTAGTAGAGAATATCTCAAAAACTAAACATGCTCCACCAGCATGAATGATCATGATGTAATACATATATACAATATGCCCAAATGCATTTTCAAAGCCATTTGACTTCTCAACAAAATCCTTTCTTTCCAATTACCAAAACCTTACGTTTAATCAAAACGTTTTCCGAGTTCAAAAAATCTGTTTGATACAAAAATTCATTTCCTAAAGCCAATCCAGGTATCTCAATACCAACTAGCAAATACATTGCTAAATTAAATGCTAATACATCGCTAAACAAAAGCAAATACGTTGCTAAAACCATTTACAAAACATCCTCTTCCAAAACCAAAATAATAATAAATAAAATGGGTAAATCTCTAGGGCTAGTGTTCATATGAGTAACTATACAAGTCATAAGCTCATTTTTACTGGTATTACCCGGAAGGCTCGACACCTACCATGGACACACAGGCCAACTTAATTCTGCTCTAACACCCCCTACCCAGCGTCATCATTTTATTTACCCTTTTAGTAACACAATGCATGTGATCCAAAATATTATTTTGCCAAAACAATGCAAATGTTCCAAAATATAATACGAGAATTTCCAAAACCTCTTTTCAAAACATATGCTTTTAATTTCCAAAATCCATTACATGCTCCATGATATAAATGATTTCAAATTGTCTAATCCATATGCAATTTCTAACACACGGCAATGCTATCCTCCACCGATTGTCAAAATAGTTATTTCTAATGCAATAATTAAAAGATATCAATACAGATATATGTTTTTCAAAAGAGTAATAACACCTATTGTTTCAAAATCCAACAACCATCCCCTTTCCATTTCTTCCCAACCAAACCATTTACCAAAAATCAATCTGACTCCCAAAACAATATCATTTAAGGTTTTTCTATAAATTGGGGCCTTTCTACTTTTAGAAATCCATATACAATTTGTATACCAAAAATAACCGTAGTAGCATAACTATAGCCCCAAAACTCCCAAATTTCACAAAACCCTCAAGCACAAAATAACATTTCAAAATCAACCAAGAGACTACCGAATATAAATAAAAAAATACACTACAAATACACTATCGAACTCATATTGAGTTAAGGAAATAGACTTTACCTCTTGAAGCGAAGAGGAGACAAGCTGGAAAACAACTGGCGACGAAAAAACGATCCGCTCAGATTAAAAGAAAGCCCTCGCGGAGCTTTACGTTTTTAATCAAAGGGACATGAGTGTAAAAATCAATGGATCAAGGTGTTTATAAGGTTTAGAGATGGAATCTAAAGAGAGAGAGAGAGAGAGAGAGAGAGAGAGTAGATCTAAGATTTTAGAATGTTTAGAGAGAGAGAGATGAAAAAGTGACTCAAAAAGTGACTTTTACGAACTGGTATACGTGCAGACCACTCAAGCGCAACTCGGGCCAACATCGGTCGAGCTCAAGAATGATCGCTCGAGCGAATAATGCTAACTCCCAATATCTCTGCAGACTTGTAAAAGTACTGAGAGTTCTCAAAGACCGCTCGAGCGCAAGAAGCACCGCTTGAGCGAAGGGGCAAAATTCTAGACAACAACAGTTTTGAAAAACAAGCTACCAACCTATTCCAAATGCATCCGAGACACTCCAATAACCAAACTCAATGAGGAATAAGGAGAAATAAGACATGAACAACCATATAAAACAGTGAAACCCGGATCCAGAACATCAACGGGTTGGGTCTAAACTAGAATCGCTATAGCTTACTCGCAGGCTGCAACCCTAACTTGAATGAGGCAACTGCTAGTTGTTCGTTGCAGTTGTCAACCTCGTTTTATGCCTCCCTATACCTGCTGGCATATTCTCGTAGGCTCTCCGTGTCGTCTTTTTTCATCATAAGAAGTATATCCACTTCTTTCGGTGGTTGGTTGTTTGTGATAAAGCTTGAGATGAACGCTTGCTGCAACTGCGTTCAGTCATTAATTTATCAGGCTTCTAATTTATAGTAGCATCGTAGTGCCATTTCTCATTTGAGGAGAGCATTTGACACATGATTGGACCATTATTGCTCCACAATGTCATGGCTTGAGTGTAATGCTGGATATGGCTAGTCGAATCCCCTTTAACATCGATAGGTTGAATTTTGGTGGGATGAATCTCTTCACTAGGTCGGCACTATCTATTGCTTTGGAGAATGGAGAAGTTAAATCCTCCGTGAAGATTTTTCGTCGGACTGGCTTAGGATTGCCCCATGTTCGTCCATCAAGCCAGCTTTGTAAGTCATTCTTCTGGTAGTCTTGAGAATCCTCTCTTCTGGTGATTTGATGTTTTCTCTGTGTCCGATCAGGATGGCTATTAGCTATTTGGCTGGTGGTTCCATGAGGATCGGTCATCCTTCGGTCATTAGTAGTCCTTATTCACGCGTCAAGTTTGTTTCGGGCCCCACGTAGTTCTTCTTTGAGGGCTTCAACTTGTGCCACCAATCAAGCTATAAGCTGAGTTTGTTGATTGCCATTATCTAGAGGGGGAATTGCCCTGGCTGAGTCTTTTGGTACAACCTCAAAATCATAGCCAAAGTTCAAGTTGGCCATATTCCTGATTGGCAAGTTTTGATGATATCTTGGTATCACTTCTAGAGCAGGATGGATACTTATCTTTTCCTTGATTTCCATAGACAACACCAATTATGGAAGGTTGAAATTTTCTCCACAAGGAAAGTGAGATGAGATGCTCCTTCCTTTACTCTACAAAAAGAAACCAACTCGTCAATGATCACTCCCGACCAAGTACGGTCGGGAGGACCCTCCAATGGTCAAGTCTAAATGGTGATTAGCCATACTATATTTTGTTGAAAAGAAAGACTTGTTTTTCTTGCCTTTTGCTTTCCCTTGTTCCTCCTTTTATAGTGCTAGTGTCTTGGGCTTCGGTCGTTGGATGATCATCTTGATTCAAGGGCCCCGCTTGCTACCAGATTTGGGTCAAGCAAGTGACCAAGTTGTTTTGATCTTTTACCATTGGATCATCTTGTTGTGGATGGCTCAGATCAGTTCTGATGCTTGTGGCCAATTTGCCAAATACTTTGACCGTTGGATCTCGTTCATCAGATGTTGTGTTGTTTGGGTAGGCTGAGCCTATGCCCTTATCTCTGGCAATTGTGATCCTCACCATTGATTACGAATGGATCAAAGGGTATTCCTTTATTTTGCAAATCTTCTTCTAAAAGGCAATTTTATTCAAGCTCTGGTCATGTGACACTGTCTCTTCATCTGATGGACCTAGTGATGGTCTGGGCTTCTCTCTTAACCTGGAACTGCTTGGCTAGACTAGTATTTTGGGCCAACGTTCCTATCTTTGGGCTTTGGGTCAATACCTTTACTCCTCCACAGTATTTATTTTCAAAATTATATCAAAATTTTTTAATTTTCTGATCCGTCTTGTCGAGAAGAATCTAAAAAGTAAATTTTTTTTTAAAAAAAAAATTAAAAAAATCACTAAAGATGAAAATAAGCCAAAAAGATTTTTTATTTTGGCTTATTTTTGTCTTTTTAATTTTTTTTTTAAATTATAATTTTTCAATTCGTCTTGTCAAGTTGAATTTAGAAACCTAAAACTTTTTGAAAATTTTTAAAAAAAGTTCACTAAAAACGAAAATAAGCCCCTCCAAAAATAAAAAATCAAAAACTACCATTCCTAAAATACCCCTAAATTTAAACCGTTCTCCTTCAATAATTAATGTCAATTCATACATTTTAAATCACATTCATCCAAATAGAGCTGTTATTACTCGGTCATAGTCGGCCTAATTTTGTGCTGTGGTTTGTTGGTCTTTAAAATCAAATGCGCAGCCCAATGGACGTATAATTTTCCTAGACATTGTTGGGTAAAGTTTATAGGTAATGGTTTATAGTTTATTATTTTTTTTAGGGTAAATTACAAATACATCTTTTGAAGTTTACTGAAAATATAGATTGCTTCTTGTGATTTAAAAAATTACAATTACCCCATTATTAGAATTTTTTATTTAACATTAACTACAAAAAATGAAATTCATAATTGTTCTCCTATATAATAATAAAATTACTTAAATTATTAATTAAAATATATTTCTAACATCATTAAAAACTATTAATTAACTTGATGATTTATTAATAAAAGAGGCGATTTGTTATAAAATTAGAAATCTAAGGAGTGAATTGTAATTTTCAAAACTACAGGGGGTAATTTGTATTTTAATTAAATCTCATGGAGTGTATTTGTAATTTACTCTCTTTTTTTTAAGGGAGACTTATTTATAAGTCCTTTTTCAGAACCTTATGCTAGGTTAAGTCCTGTGTAATTTCTTATAGAGTCTCAAGTCCTATTTTCATAAGAATGTATTCCACAAGATCCTAACGTGACATGACACTTACATAAACGTAACGTAATGTGACACCTATATATACGTAACGTAACGTGACACCAATATAAACATAACGTAACGTGACACCAATATGAACGTAACGTGACACCTACATAAACGTAACGTAACGTGACACATATATAAACGTAATGTGACACCTATATAAATGTAACGTGACACTTACATAAACGTAACGTAACGTGTCACGTTACGTTTCGCAAACTTAATAAGTTTTTGTTTTTTAAAATTGAATGTGAAAATGTTACTGATTTATGTTTGTGTCATATTACGTTTTAGTGTCAAATTTTAGTGTATTATTTTCAGCGTCTCGCCGGCGATGGGGTTATTTTTTCATGTCTGCCAAACATGCGGCGCTGGTTTCACTGGTTGAGTGCATGGCTACTGTAGAAGAGTGAGATACACGGTGGAGAGTCCACCGGTGTTGTGTTGCAGGTGTTTTGTTCTGTTGGTGATCTGCAGGTGAGCGTATATCTCACGGCTTGGTGCGGGCGTGATCTCAATTGGACATAAAGTGGCTGTCTTGTTGCTATATACACGTCTATTCTATGCTGTATACATTGAAAGGGGTCCATCACTGGGCTCAATGTTCCGATGGCGCCCAACATTATTATACTTTATGGTATCTTTGTTGGCCCATGATTATGGTGAAAAATTGAGGCACATGGGCTGGCCATTAATTTATTAGTCGGGCCGTAAATTGCTGTGTTAGTACCTACGGCTTTGGTGGGCCCGCATGTTTGGAATTTGGGCTAGTTGGTTTGTTTTGCTGGGCTCACCAACGGATCAGATTCTCATGGCCAGAAACCTCCTTGAAGCCTCTCTTATGGGTATTAAATCTCAATTTATTTTGTTTCAATCATTGAAATGTGATTTATGAATTTTTTTTTGGTTAATTAATTGTGTTTGAATTCAGTAATTTGGTTGTTTGGCTGTCCCAAAAAAATTCAAAAAATAAATAAAATCAATTTCTTATATAAAAAATTGAATCTTACCATATATCATAGGTGTCACGTTACGTTTATGTAGGTGTCACGTTACGTTACGTTTATGTAAATATGTCACGTTACGTTTATATAAGTGTCACGTTACATTTATGTAGGTGTCACGTTACGTTTATGTAGGTGTCACGTTACGTTACGTTACGTTTATATCAATTTCCTATATATGGTTTTATTACTTATTTATGATATTAACAACTAATATTGAGGGTAAATGTATCAACAAACTTCCCACAGGACTTATGGGAACATAAGTTTTTTAGTAGGACCATATATAGCATAAGTCTCCCTAATAGGACTTCTAAATAATTTTTCCTTTTTTTAATAAATACTAAATATTTTTATTTTTATTTTTGATAAGAATAAAAATAAAAAAAAAAACAAATTTAGTACACATATATATTTTAAAATTTATTTCAAAAATAAGTGAGAAGTGATGGTTGGAGATGGTTGCTGGCGAGAGATGTGGAGGTTGAAGATGGTTGTCAGTGGCCCAAGTTAATTGCCATTAATTGGAGGTGGAATCCGGATCCTCGGTAGCGCTACCCTGTAGCACTACCCTGTAGCCCCCAAAACGACGTCGTTTTGGGGGCGGTTTTCAGAAAAAAAAAAAAAAAAAAAAAAACGCAGAAGAGAGGGAGGGGAAAGGAAGGAGAGGGAGAGGGGAGGGAAGGAGGGAGGAGGGCGAGCTCGCCGTCGTCGTCCTCGCCGTCGTCGCCGCGTCGTCGTCCCTCGCCTCGTCGCCGCCATCGCTGCCGCCGTCGCAGCCGTCGTCGCAGCCATGGCAGCCATGGCTGCTCCACCTCTCCGCCTCCTCCTCCTCCTCCTCCTCCCCCAATATTTATGGCCCCCTCCAGTTCAGTCCGGCCCCTCCTCCTCCCTCCCTCCTCCCTCCTTCCCTCCCCTCTCCCTCTCCCTCTCCTTCTCCTTCCTCCCCCCTCCCTCTTCTGCGTTTTTTTTTTTTTTTTTTTTCTGAAACTCCGCCCCCAAAACGACGTCGTTTTGGGGGCTACAGGGGGCGCTACAGGGAAAGGGCTACCGAGGACCCGTTCTCATTGGAGGTGAGTGCAACGTGATTTGTAGAAGAGGGTAGAGAAAGTAGCCAATGATTGCTACAATGAGCGGTGGGTGGTGGCCGGAAGAAGCAAAATAAATAGAAATGGATGAAAATTTATTTTCTAAATAATTTAAACTAACTTCTTTATATATATATATACACAGAGCAGCTTGTCTCCGGTCCGACAGTGCTATTGGGCCCATAGGGGCCCATCACGAGTCTCTTTTTGATCATCTGAACCGATGAATATGTAGAACTTGTCGAGTATTACATATCTATAAAAAATCACGTTGATTAGATATCGATAGCAATGTGATCAAATCGGTTTTTTTTCAACTGTTAATTTGTTCACCGTCCATTTTTTTATATAAAACTGATTTGATCACATAGCTATCGATATCCGATTAACGTGATTTTTTACAGGCATATAGTACTCGACGAATTCTACATATTCAATGGTTCGGATTATCAAAATAGGACCTGTGATGAGCCCCCATGGGCCCAACAACATCGTCCAGTTTAATCTCAGATTGAAGGCAAGCTGCTCCCATATATATATATATATATATCAAAAAAAAAATAGTAAATTTTGTAAATATCTTAGAACTTTTTGAAATAAAAATAGACAACAAATAATTTTTTGTTTACAATTTTTAAATTTTTTATAAACATAAATTTAAAATTCAAATACAACCTACCATACTCAATTTAAACAACCAAATTCAACTTTTCTTTTTCTGGGTGAATAACAACCAAATTCAACTTAATATTAATTAATGATACGATTTTAGGACAACGTTTGTATCTTGGATTTGATGATAAATTTGCGAACAAAAAAGACGAGGCAAAAGAAAATTGAAAAAGAAATAGGAGAAATTACAAAAAAAAATAAAATGGCCCTAGGATTTGATTCTTGTAATAAAATAAATTTTTAATTTTTAATTTATCAAATAAAACCTTAATATTTTAAATTGTTTTCAATTTAAAACATTTTTCTTTTCTTTTTTTCACTAAGTAAATCAATGAAAAAAATAGTATTTTAAGTATTAAACTCAATAAAAAATGATATTTTAGACATGTTATATATATTCACAGTGAGTTTAATGACAAAAATATTTTTTCATTGATTTTATTTACCGGAAATAAGCATACAGTTTAGATTGAAAAAAAATCAAAAGATTAGTGTTTAAGTTAAAAAAATTCTGTAAATACCCCAAATAAGCATATTATTTTGTTACAAAAGTCAAATTCTGGATTTGTATTTTTAATTTTTTTTTTTTTTGTAAATGCCCCAAAAAACTGCCATTCACATTGATTTATTTATTTTTGGGTTACTTATACTTTTTATCGTTATAGTTTGATCCAACTTTTATTTTATTTTTTATGGTTTCAATTTAAATAATTTGATCCCTACACTTTAAGTTTAATTTGAATTTAGTCCTTTCGTCTAAATTTTTGTTAATTTTACTTATATATACATCTTTAAAAAAATTAATAATTATTTTAAAATTATTAATTTTAATATCCAATTTAAACGAGAGAATCAAATTAAAGCCTTAAAAAATTTACAGGGGGAAAAGAACATGATGTCGCATCCACAAATGACTAATGGTAGTATGGTGGGCGACTTGCTTTCTTCAACGATGCCGGATTAAAATGGGAATACGAGAGGAAATATTATTTTACCTCTTAAATTATTATGTATTTTTTGATTTAGCATCTATATTTTGTATTATTTTAATTTGATTTTAAATTTTTTAAAATTTGATCGATTTCCTTTATGCTGTCTATTTTCTTCTATAATCAAATGGAACTTATTGACATGATACTAAATTTCATTTGAAATTTCATTTTACCAGCCAAACTATATTTTAAAAATCCACTTGCCAACTAATTATAAAAAAATTAAATTTAAATATTTAATAAATAATTTTTTTTCTCAATAGTGAAAAATTAAAAAATTTAAATAATATACTTTGCATAAAAATAAAAATAAAAATATAAAAACCCTCATCTAGAATTATCTCTTTAAGTCTCAAACTATGAAACATAGGTACTTTGACAAACATGCCATACTCATACCGGGGACTTACTGATATATAGTTTTTTGTATGGTACTTGTGCATATGTACCCGTTATATAAAACACGTATTCAAATTTTTTCTTCTCAACTTTTGGCGTACCCAAATGTACCTTAATATATACGTAAGTTGTGCCATACCTCAGTCGAAATAATATTTTCTTCTACTATAGAGAAAAAATTTCTTTTACTAGACTTCTTTTTTCTTTTTAGTTTTATACTTAGCATGATTTTAAAATTAAGTTATGATTTGTAAGTTATTTAATTTTGGTTTATCTTATACCTATACTTTTGGCATTAAATATTAATTGTATGTTAGATCTTAACAAATTAAACCATTTAATCAATTTTTTGCATTATTTCAAATAAAACATAAATATTTTTTCACAAACGTATCAAGCCATATCTATACTATACTTTTTGAGATTTTACCATATTAACGTACCCGTATTGTAACAGTACTTATACCTATACCTGGGCTTCATAGGTCTCAAATTACCTCGAGTAAAACTAATTAAGTAGAAAATTTCTTAGCTACTCTATGTGTGTACGCACAATTATAACTAGTTTATTCGTCAAGTAAATTTCAATACAATTGATCGATTAATAATAATTTCAAATTTGAGTGGATGAAAGAAAATTTAAAATTTAACTACTATTTACATAATACTCAATATGACTAATACTCAAATTTTTTTATTTAAAATTTAACATTTTCATTTTTGAGACAAAAAATTATTAATTATTATTTTATTTTTTTTCTAATATTTGGAGTGCAAATTGATTTTTAAAGTATAGTTTGAGGGGTAAAATGAAGTTTCGAATGAAATTTGGTGCCATGTCAGCATGTTCTATTTGATTGTCGACAGAAACATACGGCAAGAACAAATTGATCAAATTTCAAAAAGTTTAGGAGTCAAATTAAAATATGTGAAGTCTCGGTGCCAAATTGGAAAACACGTACTAGTTGATGGGGCAAAATGATATTTCCTCAGGAATACAAAGTGGGGGAATATGTCTTCTTATTAATTTTTGGAGAAATTTAAAAATATATATATATATAAATTTCAAAGTTTAAGTTGTGTAACAAATTAAATCATAATTTTTGTCTTATTCACCCCAAAAAAAAAAAAAATCATAATTTTTTTAATTGTTCAATTTAAATCATAAACTTTTAAAATAGTATCCATTCTAACCATTTGTACGGAGAAGACACAATTTAGACAATTTTATCATTTGTTTTTTCTTTCAACACTATTAATTACCACTCCTCCTCTTCCCTAACCTATTTTCCACGCCGTTCCATCCTTTTTCCCTATCCATTGCTACTACTCCTCCCATTCTAACACCACCGCCACCGTCTAACACTATCGATAAAAAATAATTAAATAGTCTAAATTATTCGTACTCCGTTAGCTAGGAGTGTAAAAATGGCCTGCGGCTCGTGGGCGGCCCGAAACCCGTCAACAGCCTGGGACGGGCTTGGCCCAAGCCTAGCTCTGAACACTAAGCCTACGACTGAGCCTTTATTTTGAGGCCCAGTCCGTAGCGCGACACATCAGCCCGCTTAAGGCCTACTCAAACCCTTGACCCATGGCTCAACCCGTCTGGCCTGCCTAGTGTCATTTTTGGTGAAAAAAATAAAATTTTGGTGGAAAAAATAGAAAACAATAAAAAAATATTCAGGCCTGCCCAGGTCCAAACTCAGGCCCAAACCCTTCCAAGGCCCGAATATCCCCTAGGCTTGGCCTGATTTTCTGGCCTATGGCCAGCTTAAGCCCGGGCTCGGGTGGACCGGGTCGGACTAAATTTACACACCTACTGTTAGCTATATAACTAATTTATTGTTAGAACTGATATCATTTTTAAAATAGATGGCTTAAATTAAAAATTTATGATTTGATTTGTCATCAAGATCAAAGCTTGAAATAGTTTCCTTTTATAATTTTTTCTAAATTTTTAACTGGATTGTGAGATAAGAAAGGAAAATTAAATGTGAAAAATATCTAGACTAAATAATAACTTTTTTTGGGTTTGGTTTTGAAATTCTATTTTATATTCTTTTTCTAAATTTTTTTTTTAAAAAAAAACTAGCTTGGTAAATAAAATGAAAAAATAAAGATAAAAAAAGACACCCAATTTATAAATCTAAATTTAAATTTTCTTTGTTTAAAGACATTATGTGTGTGTTTGGTTTGGTTTGTTTGGTTATATATTTTGAAAATAATTTTGGAGTATGGGAGTTTGGAATGATTTGATATTTTGTTGTAGTTGAGTAGATGTGTGTGTGAGAGAAAAAGTGATTGAGAAGGAGATAAGAGAGAGAAAAAGTGATTGATTGATGTGTAAGAGAGAGAAAGTAATTTTGAAAAAAAAATTCAAAAAATTTTTAACCAAACAAAATTTTAGAAATTCTTTTCAAAAATTATGTTCTAAGAGTTAAACCAAACAAGGCCTATGTACTGCAAAAGGACCAAAATACCCTCCACTACTCTCACAAAAGGCCGCTCTCACTCTCGCATTATGTCCATGATTCTTGTCTCACTCTCGCATTTGTGCTGAAATGAATCATCCTTTCAAACTGTAAAATTTTGCAGTTTCATAACTTTCTTTAGAACTATAAACTTTTGCAGTTTCATAACATGTTTTTCAGTTTGATTAATAAGAATAAATGCTTAATAGAATCATACTTTGAAACTATAACATGTTATAGTTTCAAAACTTACTTTTCAGTTTGATCAATATTAGAGATTATTTGCTTAAATCCTACAAAAATTGAAAATAATAAATGTTTTTCTACCATTATTGCTGTTTGTTGTTCTTAGTTTTTTTTTTCTTTTAGTTTATCAATATTTAACACATTTTGCTATGTTTTTTCGCTTTAATTTTTCAGTTTATTCTTTTTTTAGAAATATTGTGGATATTCCGATGAGTCTCCATTAACATTCTTGACATCCAGCGAACATTCTAGACATTTCGGCAACTTTTGGTGACGTTCAGAACATTCCGACGAATTTCTGGTGGTATACAGGCGACTTCCCAGTGATGTTGAATATTTCAACGAGTCGCTGATGACTATCTGATGGAAGTCCGGCGGTGATAGGATGTAACACCGCCTTTAAATTAAAAAAAAAAAAAAAAAAGAAGAATTTTTGATAACAATTAAAAATATGTAGGACTACTTGGGGCAAGTGTTTTCTTTTGGGATTAGGTGGATTTTGAATTTTGTGTATGAAAGTTATCAGTAAGTTCCCCAAAAAATAAAATGAGGAACTAAAACTTTAAATTATCTTTTGCTAGGACTCTAACTAATAATTGCTAATTTTTCCAAATTTAAAAACCGAATAAAGGAAAGTATATCATATATGAGATGGAAATTCATGTAGTGTTTAATCAATTAGTCACAAAGTGAAAATTTTAAAGTTGGAATAATTAATCATGTAATAAAAAAATTTATAAACAAAATAACGTTAGAAACCAAATGAGATCCATACGTCTACGGATGTAATCGATTTAAGATGGTCGGTGTTTAGATGAAATTGTTTACCGAATGATAATATCAGTTCTATTATATTGAGAATCGATACAGACTGAATTTTTTACTAAACCGCATCAATTCAAACAACCTTTTGAGTTACTTCTTAAATTTGTTGTAGACTAAATAATTTATATACAAATATTGAATTAGCTATTTGTATTGTAATGACTGGTTTCGTTTTACGTCACTTCACTTTTGTCTTCTTTGGGTTTGTGATGTCCGGAAGTTTTTCCTCAAATAAAATTCTTGTTCTTGTTTTTGTTCGGTGTTGAATTTCACTTGTTTTGGAGGGTGCACGGCCAAGTCCGGAGTGCTTGGGAGCGAACCAGAAAATTCTGGGTTGCTAGGCTAAGGCCGCACGTGCGGGGGATGAGGCCGCATGTGTGGGGAAGGGTGAGTTTTGGAAGGTTGCACACTGCTTTATATGCAAGTGCGGAGGGAGAGGTGCGGAAGAAGCCGCACGTGCGGGAGGCACGCTCCGCACGTGCGAGGGCAAGTGCCGCACGTGCGGATGGGCCTGAGTCGGGGAGGCTCTATTTTTTCTTCTCTTTTTGGCTGTGTGTATCACTTTTCATATATATCTCTCTCTCTAAAAACATATTGCTCTCCCTTCTCCCTATTTCTATCTCAAAACAAGATCAAAACCCTTGATCTTCTCCCATCCAATTTGAAATTCACCCATAGCTCATTCATCAAAGATAAAGAACTCCTCAAGAGCTACATTGTATGCGGTGGAGATCTCTTTCCAACACCATCAATTCTAGGGTTTCATCTCCTTTTCTTCTTCAAACCTTGAGGTAGGGAATCACTTAGAGTTATATATATGTTTTGCAAGCTTTTAATTGATTTTGAGAACTCTTCTTTGTTGATTTTCGAAAATGGGTTTTGGGCTCAAGAAAATTGAGGGTGTTGTAGAAGAAGTTCATCTTTTGTGCTTTTTAAAAACTTTTCTTGAAATGTTGAACCATATGGGTGGAGATTTAGGTATTTAAAAGGGTTTTGTAAAGGGATGAAGAAATGTTGGGATTTTTGGTGAAAAACCTAGAAATTGGGGGTTTTAGAAACAATGTGGGGATTAATGGATTTTCTTGTGTCATGGAAAGGAATGAGTGAAAATTTCATAATATTGTTTGCAAAAATGACAACTTTGCTTGGTGTATGAAGATTGGGAATTTGTTTTAAAATTTTGTTAAATGCATGAACATGTGTAGTTATGAGATGATAAAATTATTGAGTTACTTGAAAGATGAAAGTTGAGAATTGTGCAAGGTGGGGAAATGTTGTCACTTGTTAGTAATGTAAATTGAACACGTAGCTATTTTGTGATAAATAACATTGAAGAAGGAAAATGAGAAATCTGGTTGTTGTAGTATTATTGTTGAGATACTTGAGAATGAATAATATTACGAGGCATTAATAATTGTTGCATTACACACTCATTTCATCGATTATTATGCATTTTGACTTGAGTTTGGAAACGTTTGCATTGAAATAAGTATATATTGAAATGGGAACTATGGAAATGTTTATGGGGTAAATACGTTGGTAAGTCTGGTTAGGAGGTGTAGATGAAATTGATAAGTTGGCCTGAGTGTTCGGGGTGAAAGACCAAAAACACGCGCGGAGGAAGTACCACTTCCCTTCCGGTTAGCAACTGGTAAAGTGGGGTTCTTGGTAGTGCTAGTTGAGCCTACTTGCATACACTAACCTAGGGATTACATGAGTCGTATTTACCGCCCCTATTGAATAAAATTGGAAGTTTCAGAATTGTTGAGATTTTACATTATTGTTGAAACATGGTGATTTTCAAAAGAGCATGTAAACGAAATTCCCTTTAAAATGGCATTGCATGGCATTTGCATCTAATATTGGAAATCTTGCATAAATGTATATACTTTGTTAAGGGTTCTCTACTGAACTTTATGCTCACCCTATGAGATTTTGGTGCAAGAAAGGATGTGGTGATCCCGCCGAGTTGAAGGTGTGGATACATTTTGTGAAGAGTAAATAACTTTGTTTTGTTGTGATTCATTTTGCTAGCCAAGGGCTATCCATGTATGAGTTCGAAAGGCCATTGTTGTATAACCGGGCTTAAATCTTGGAAATTGTAAGCCCATGAAGGCATTTTATTATTTTGGGATATGATGTCCTACATGCTATAGATTCATGTATTTCTGTATCATTGAATGTATAATTTGCATGTAGAACTTTTGTATAAACCTTGTTGATTAACGATGTAAAGGTTGGCGGACCCCCATTATCGCTTTGAAAAATGCTTCATACCACTAATTTAGCACCACTAATGCATCACTAATGATGTGGCATCATGTAGACCACACCACTGATGTGATAGTTTGGCCTTTGTTTTGTTTTAATTATTTTTTCTTTACATTGCCACCTCATTAGTGATGATTTTAGAGCTTCAAATTTAGTGCTCTAAATCACCACTCTATTGTTTTAGTAGATGTTGGTCGATATATTTAGATTATGTTGGATTATTTGGGCCGTTACATGTATATTGCTTCAATATCTAATCCAACCGTTCACAAAAATACAAACAAAAGAATAAATAAATGCGTCTTTAAACTTTTACTGAAATAGAATTAGAAATAAAATATAATCTCAAAACCAAAATCTTGACACCAAAGTAAAAGTAAAATTTAAATTTAAAACCATCATTCCATATGTAACGCCCTCAGAAATACACCCATAATACATAATATTAACATGCGGAATTATAAGGAAATAAAGTATCTTATTCCATTCATCAGAGTACCATGAAATAAAAACATCATAATAAATGCCCTATGGGCTTACATCTTGCCAAGCCAACACTTGGATACAATTCCATGAGTTCTAACTCAAAACAAATAAAGCCCTAGGCTTGAAAGTTTACAAGTTATTCAAATAAAACAATTAAAACAAATAAAACAAGTCTTCGAGTCCAAATCCTCACAAGCTAAGTCCTTGGAGGTAATGAACCACCTGAACCTGAAAATGAAGTTCCCATATAGGGTGAGCCACAGCCCAGTAGAGAAATACTAAACCAAGCATAAGAATTAACTAAAGCATTAGCATTCGATACATGGTTAACACAAGATAATCAGTTTCCAATTTCATGACACTAATGTCTACATTGTCTATGACATATTGTCTATGACACTTTTCACTTTCCAATATCTATTCAACTTTCCAATTATATCATTATGGCTCAGAACCTGGCCAACTATAGTAGTGATCCAGATGTCACAAAAATAAATGAGACTAAAGCTCAAACCACAACACTTCCATACTTCCAACTTATACACATTATAATGATGTATCATATCAACAACAGATAGCAGTATTGCTATTATCAATAAGCACACATATGAGTGATGCTACTGGAGTCCATCCCCTATCTCCTCCCAATAAATCCGGTTTAGAGGTCCATCCCCTATCTTCCCCTAAACCGTGGAGTTCATCCCCTATCTCCTCCAAATGAAATGCATATGCAATGAAACACACAATTGCCATATACAACACATAATCAATACAAGTAATGTTCTGTATTAATTCAACAGTCAACATAGGTGACATAATTTCAGTTATACCTAAGCCGCATGCAAGGTCTACAACAATCAATGGCTATCCTCCACCGATAGCCCAAAACAGTTATTTCTAAACAAGAAATAAATACAACATGAATGTAAAATCAACATTTTCATAGGTAAGTATATAAACTACCCAACTATATCATTAATCTCATAATTTCCCCAACTTCATGAATTAAACCAAATTCCACATTTTTCCCTTAAATTAATTATACAAATTAATCTAAGCCAAAACCCTAAGGATTCTCCCAAAATTACCAAACTACCCCCACATACCAAAATACCAACACTTAGGATTAAAACATATAAATGGAGTAGGAAATCCCTACCTCGAAGCAAGAACTCAAAAAGAGAAGACGAAGATGAAGCCCAAACTCCAAAGTGCTCCAAACCAACAATTGCTCAGATTAAATGAAAGCCCTCACTCTCCTCTATCTTATTTGTAAAGCAACTAGGGTAAAAACACACCCTAACTAGATCAAACCTAGGAGAGAAGGTGAGTTTGGAGAGAGAATGGTCGTAACTAGGGTTTCTGGATCAAAAGGTTGTAAAAAAAGTGATTTAAAACTGTTTTTGCGTATTTAAACTGGACAGGCTCGCTCGAGCGAAGACATGGTCGCTCGAGCGACCAGACACAAAAATCCACGCTCGAGCCAAAAACTCGATGCTTCAGGTCTGCAACCCAGAAGCTCGCTCGAGCGAAGAACTCGAAAACATACACCTCGCTCGCTCGAGCGAAGGAAGCTCGCTCGAGCCAAGAAACACATCTCTCAGGTCTAAGTACTGGACGCAAAGCTCGCTCGAGCCAAGGAAATCTCGCTCAGCGAAGAACCAAAAACGAAGACCTCGCTCGAGCGAAGAGAAGCTCGCTCGAGCGACCAAGCCAAAAACTGGACATGCAGACTTGGTTTCTAAACCCAACCAATCTGCAACCAACCTGCTATAACACATCCTATAACCCAAGAATAAGGAAATAAAGGACAACAACAACAAATATAACAGCGGAATCCACGGAACGTAAGTCCGAATACAATAATCAAATGGGAAAAAGACCGGGGTCGCTATAACCTCCCCCCCTTAAAAGAATTTCGTCCCCGAAATTAAGCATGAGTTTGTAAAAACAAGTTTTTCTTAATTCCCAATGACATATAAAACAATAATCAATAACTTGGCCAATATTGTCACTTCATCTCTTATCAAGAGGCATCTCACAATAAGTATAAACCAATATATTTCAACCTGCATCAATATTATGCATTATTCCTTTCAATGTTAACAATTTCCATATCATATTCCATCTCATGATATAAATAACACATTCAACATATAAATGTTATATTCCACTTCCATAAAAGGGCAAGTTCAGAATGCTAACATTAAATCCAAAACATTCTCAATGTTTTCCAACTTAAGACATATATAAAATTCTCAAGTTCAACAATATTACAAAAATCTATATATAAGATTTCTAATCACTAAACATGTCTGGATATTTCTCGCGGACTTCCAACTCACGTTCCCAAGTGGCTTCCTCCACTCCGTGATGCTTCCACAAAACTTTCACCAAAGGGATAGTTTTGCCTCGCAAAACTTGATCCCGCCTATCCAAAACTCGAATCGGTCTCTCCTCATATGAGACATCCTCATCAACAACTAAGTCAGTCCAATCCAGTACATGCGATGGATCCGGCTCATACTTCCGAAGCATACTCACATGAAACACGTCATGAACTCCGGATAACTGCGGTGGCAAAGCTAAACGATAAGCAGCCTCGCCAATCCTCTCAAGGATCTCAAAAGGCCCAATAAACCGAGGGGACAACTTCCCGCTCTTCCCAAACCTCATCAATCCCCGTCTAGGTGATATCTTCAGAAAGACATGATCACCCACCTCAAACTCTAAAGGTCTCCTCCTACGGTCGGCATAAGATTTCTGACGACTCTGGCTGTAACAAGTCTCTTACGGATAAGCTCAACTTTCTCCGTCGTTTCCCTCACCAATTCCGGACCCAATAGAGGTGCATCACCCACCTCAGCCCAACAAACTGGAGATCTACACGGTCGGCCATACAAGGCCTCAAACGGTGCCATACCAATACTAGACTGGAAAACTGTTGTTGTAGGCAAACTCCACTAATGGTAAGTGCCTCTCCCACGACCCACTAAAGTCGAGAACACAACCCCGAAGCATATCCTCAAGGATCTGAATAGTACGCTCGGACTGCCCGTCAGTCTGAGGATGATAAGCCGTGCTAAGGGTCAACTTAGTGCCTAAGGCACTCTGCAAACTCTGCCACAACCTGGCAGTAAAACGAGGATCTCTATCTGAGACGATCGTCACTGGGACCCCGTGCAACCTCACTATGTCCCGAATATACAAGTCGGCAAGATGATCTACCGAATCTCTCACGCATAGGAATAAGTGCGCCGACTTAGTCAACGATCTACAACCACCCAAATAGCATCACTACCCCGCTGAGTCCTCGGAAGACCCACAACGAAGTCCATAGTGACATGCTCCCACTTCCACTCGGCAATAGGCAAGGGTTGCAACAAACCCGCTGGCCTCTGATGCTCAGCCTTCACTTGCTGACAAGTAAGGCACCTAGATACGAAAGCTGCCACATCTCTCTTCATACCCCGCCACCAAAACTGGCGACCCAAATCCCGATACATCTTAGTACCTCCCGGATGCACCGCAAGGCGCGAATGATGAAACTCTCGGAGTACCTCCTCTCGGCAAGACTCCGGCACAAACAGACGGTCTCGGTATCTCACACTCAAGTCGGGATACACCGTCAAACCCTTCTCAACCTTCCCATTGGAAATTTTCTCGGAGAGATTCTACCTCAAGATCACCCCTCTGAGCCTCTAACACTCGAGTCACAAGTGTAGGCTGTGCAACCACAGAAAACAAGGCCGCAGCCTCTACGGATTCGCCCAGATGCAAATCAAACTCCCCAACTGCACCCAACATCTCCCACTCCCGGATGGCTATACTAGCTAAGTCACCAACAGATTTCCTACTAAGGGCATCGGCCACAACATTGGCCTTCCCCGGATGATAGTGCAACTCGAAGTCATAATCCTCAATGAACTCCATCCACCTCCTCTGCCTCAAATTCAAGTCTTTCTGTGTAAACAGATATTTCAGACTCTTATGATCCGAGAATACCTCGAATTTCTCACCATAAAGATAGTGCCTCCAAATCTTCAAGGCAAATATCACAGCTGCTAACTCTAAATCATGCGTAGGGTAATTCTTCTCATGAATTTTCAACTGACGTGAACCATAGGCAACCACTTTCCCCTCTTGCATTAACACACAACCCAGACCCTCTCGTGAGGCGTCACAATAGACTGCATAACCCAACCCTCTCTCCGGAATAATCAAGACTGGAGCGGTGGTCAGTCTAACCTTCAACTCCTGAAACGACTTTTCACAAGTCTCACTCCATACAAATTTGACTCCCTTCCGAGTCAATCTAGTCAACGGTGAAGCTAACCTGGAGAAATCTTTCACAAACCGACGGTAATACCCAGCTAATCCCAGAAAACTGCGGATCTCAAACACACTCTTAGGCTGTGCCCAATCTTGCACTGCCTCAGTCTTGGATGTATCAACAGACACCCCTTCCCCGAAACTACATGGCCTAAGAACTTCACCTCTTCTAGCCAGAACTCACACTTCCCGAACTTAGCATAAAGCTTATGGGCTCTAAGTAACTCTAGCACCACTCTCAAGTGTTCCTCGTGCTCCTCCCTCGAAGGTGAATAAATCAAAATGTCGTCCACGAAGACGACCACAAAACGATCCAAGAATTCCCGGAAGATCCGGTTCATCAAATCCATAAACACTGCCGGTGCATTGGTGAGCCCAAACGGCATCACCAGAAACTCATAGTGGCCATACCGCGTACGGAATGCCGTCTTAGGAATATCCTCCTCCCTGACTCTCAACTGATGATAACCCGATCTCAAGTCTATCTTAGAGAAACAACGGGAACCCTTCAATGGTCAAACAAATCATCAATACGGGGCATAGGATACTTATTCTTAACCGTAGCCCGATTCAATTTCCTGTAATCAATACACAATCTCAAAGCACCACCTTTCTTCTTAGCAAAGAGGGCCGGTGCTCCCCACGGCGAAACACTAGGACGGATATAGCCCTTATCTAACAACTCCTGGAGTTGAACCTTCAACTCAACTAACTCGGCTGGGGCAAAACGGTAAGGTGCCATAGAAATCGGCGCCGTGCCGGGCACTAAATCAATAGAGAACTCAATCTCTCGCTGAGGTGGCAAACTAACAAGATCCTCGGGAAAAACGTCCGAATACTCACAAACCACCCTCGGCAACACAATCTGGGTCTCATCACCCTCACTAATCGAAAGACTAGCAAGTAGACCACTAAGCTCACTCCGCCCTCGCGGATCATAACCCGGTGGCAAAACACTACCAACCCGGTCCCCCAGAAAACGAAAACACTCCCCGTTCACGGTACAACAAGTGACCCTCTGACGGTAGCAATCAATAACTGCCCGGTATGACGACAACCAGTCCATACCCAAAATAACATCGAAGCCCTTCATGGGCATAACTACAAAAGAGAAAGGGATTCTATGATCATCGACCTCTATATCACAACCCCTAACACCTTGTTTCAAAATCAATTCACCCCCAAGAGGTGACACTACACAAATAGGAGACGCTAACTGTGCTAACTCCAACTCCAAAACAGATGCAAATGCAGCAGACACAAAGGAATGAGATGCACCCGTATCGATCAAAACACTAGCAACTGAATTGCAAAACAAGAAGGTACCTCTCACGACAGATGGAGCCGGTACAAGATCCTGCGCTGTAACAGCATACACGCGCCCAGATGACCTCTGATCAACCTGCTCACCCCTAGACTGCTGCACAGACTGGGACGAAGAAGCCCCCTGATTGGCCCTCGAGGCCTGAACTGACTGAGCAGGTAGCTGACTCTGAGTCTGCCTCGAACCAGATGCACCAGATGTGCCACCCAACTGTGGGCAAAACCTCTTCATGTGCCCCGGCTGACCGCACTGAAAACAAGAGAGCGGCTGGCCTCTACCCTGACTCTGGCTCTGAGATCGAGCCGAAGAAGATGCTGCTCTCTGAACTCCTCCCCTCTGAGGACAAACTGGAGACTTGTGGCCCAGCTGACCACACTTGAAGCAGGTAATGTCTCCCTGACTGCCTTTCCCAGAACTAGCACTCGGCACTGGAAAAGTGGATCTAGAAAAACTACTCTGAGGCTGCTGAGGAGTGAAACCTCTCTGCCTCCTGCCATCACTCTGCCCATCCTGACTCCTCTTGGAGCCTTTCTGCCTTTCCCCCTCTTCCTGCATCATAGTCTCGGTATGGACTGCTGCATCAACCAATCGCCCAAAATCTCTAATCATAGATCCGACAACTCTCAACATGAGGCCACGCCTCAACTTCTTCTCAAACTCAATGCAGCGGCGTTCCTCAGTCGCCACCAACTCAGGTGCAAACCTGGACAAACTAGTGAATGTAGCCTCAAACTCGGCCACTGATAAACTGTTCTACTCAAGATGGCGGAACTGATCTCTCAACTTCTCCTGAACAGCTGGAGACAGGTACTTCTCCTGAAAAGCATCAACAAAAGCCTTCCAAGTACCTCCAATACGACCCTTGGTGAACTTCCACCACTGACCCGCATCCCCCTTCAGCTGGAATGATGCCAAGGTCACCTTCAATACCTCGTCTTCGATGCCTAGCATCTCAAACGTTTTCGTTGTCTGTTCGAGCCACTCATCAGCCTTAAGCGGCTCTTTAGGATCCCCCAAAAACTCATCCGGATTGGACCGGAAGAACTCCCTCTTCAGAAAAGAAGGTCCTGCATCTGCAGCAACAGCAACCTGGGCTGGATTCGCAGCCCTCAGAATGTCAACTGACGCCTGAAATGCCCCTGCTATCCCTTGGGCCAAAGCACCCATAAACTGCTGTCCTACTGGCTCGGCCACATTGGCCTGGCCAACACCCTCCTGAACTGCCGGAATTTCCTCCGGTATAGGCACTTCCTGCCTGGCCTGCCTACCACGCCTACCACGACCTCGTCCTCGTCCTGACATCCTAATAAAGGAAACAAAGACGTTAGCACTCTAAACAGTGTGCCAAAACTATAACACTCACGTCCTAATACATTGGACAACAATAAATCACACCACGTAAGCACATAATCACATAAGCACCTACGAATTTCATTCCTGGATAATGATAGTCCCGAGGCGCCACTAAAGTTCCGGTTGGAAACAACATTGATCAAGTGCCTTTCCAACAAGACTTTCAGAGAGTCAAGGATCCAATCAATATCTAGAAACTACATTCCATACCCATATAATCACATAAACATGTTATCATCTAAGCATGTAAAATTACACTAAGTCTCTATCAAACGAGACGAACCCAATGTGATACTAATCACTTCCCACGTACCCAAAGTATTCAAACCCGGTACGCTCTGATACCAAGTTGTAACGCCCTCAGAAATACACCCATAATACATAATATTAACATGCGGAATTATAAGGAAATAAAGTATCTTATTCCATTCATCAGAGTACCATGAAATAAAAACATCATAATAAATGCCCTATGGGCTTACATCTTGCCAAGCCAACACTTGGATACAATTCCATGAGTTCTAACTCAAAACAAATAAAGCCCTAGGCTTGAAAGTTTACAAGTTATTCAAATAAAACAATTAAAACAAATAAAACAAGTCTTCGAGTCCAAATCCTCACAAGCTAAGTCCTTTGAGGTAATGAACCACCTGAACCTGAAAATGAAGTTCCCATATAGGGTGAGCCACAGCCCAGTAGAGAAATACTAAACCAAGCATAAGAATTAACTAAAGCATTAGCATTCGATACATGGTTAACACAAGATAATCAGTTTCCAATTTCATGACACTAATGTCTACATTGTCTATGACATATTGTCTATGACACTTTTCACTTTCCAATATCTATTCAACTTTCCAATTATATCATTATGGCTCAGAACCTGGCCAACTATAGTAGTGATCCAGATGTCACAAAAATAAATGAGACTAAAGCTCAAACCACAACACTTCCATACTTCCAACTTATACACATTATAATGATGTATCATATCAACAACAGATAGCAGTATTGCTATTATCAATAAGCACACATATGAGTGATGCTACTGGAGTCCATCCCCTATCTCCTCCCAATAAATCCGGTTTAGAGGTCCATCCCCTATCTTCCCCTAAACCGTGGAGTTCATCCCCTATCTCCTCCAAATGAAATGCATATGCAATGAAACACACAATTGCCATATACAACACATAATCAATACAAGTAATGTTCTGTATTAATTCAACAGTCAACATAGGTGACATAATTTCAGTTATACCTAAGCCGCATGCAAGGTCTACAACAATCAATGGCTATCCTCCACCGATAGCCCAAAACAGTTATTTCTAAACAAGAAATAAATACAACATTGAATGTAAAATCAACATTTTCATAGGTAAGTATATAAACCACCCAACTATATCATTAATCTCATAATTTCCCCAACTTCATGAATTAAACCAAATTCCACATTTTTCCCTTAAATTAATTATACAAATTAATCTAAGCCAAAACCCTAAGGATTCTCCCAAAATTACCAAACTACCCCCACATACCAAAATACCAACACTTAGGATTAAAACATATAAATGGAGTAGGAAATCCCTACCTCGAAGCAATAACTCAAAAAGAGAAGACGAAAATGAAGCCCCAAACTCCAAAGTGCTCCAAACCAACAATTGCTCAGATTAAATGAAAGCCCTCACTCTCCTCTATCTTATTTGTAAAGCAACTAGGGTAAAAACACACCCTAACTAGATCAAACCTAGGAGAGAAGGTGAGTTTGGAGAGAGAATGGTCGTAACTAGGGTTTCTGGATCAAAAGGTTGTAAAAAAAGTGATTTAAAACTGTTTTTGCGTATTTAAACTGGACAGGCTCGCTCGAGCGAAGACATGGTCGCTCGAGCGACCAGACACAAAAATCCACGCTCGAGCGAAGGAAGCTCGCTCGAGCCAAAAACTCGATGCTTCAGGTCTGCAACCCAGAAGCTCGCTCGAGCGAAGAACTCGAAAACATACACCTCGCTCGCTCGAGCGAAGGAAGCTCGCTCGAGCCAAGAAACACATCTCTCAGGTCTAAGTACTGGACGCAAAGCTCGCTCGAGCCAAGGAAATCTCGCTCGAGCGAAGAACCAAAAACGAAGACCTCGCTCGAGCGAAGAGAAGCTCGCTCGAGCGACCAAGCCAAAAACTGGACATGCAGACTTGGTTTCTAAATCCAACCAATCTGCAACCAACCTGCTATACACATCCTATAACCCAAGAATAAGGAAATAAAGGACAACAACAACAAATATAACAGCGGAATCCACGGAACGTAAGTCCGAATACAATAATCAAATGAGAAAAAGACCGGGGTCGCTATACCATAAATCACACGTCTATCAAGTAAAGTTAAAACAAAAAATTGAAAACAACATAAACATTTGATATAGCTATATGGCATAGTAGTAGCAAAACTTGACTCAAACAGATATGAGTGACAAACTAACAACATCTCATATTGTCAATGTCTATTATCAAACTTGAAATATTTAAGAAAAAATAAACAATTAAATAAATCAACTGAATTTTGTAGTAAATCAACTTCATTATATATTTAATATATATTATGTTTAATATACGAAACTTTGGGTCAATTTTGATTTAATTCGGTATACAATGTGCCTAAACACCGAATCAAAAATCAAAAAACAAAAATTTAAAAACCACACAAATCACTTCATGTTAAAAAAACTGACTAAATATAATCGATTTAGTTAGATTCAACTGATCTGATCAATTTTTTGAATTTTTCTTATCTCTCCACGCACGCCTATCAAGCGGAAAGATTAGGGAAAGGACTTTAGAAAGACGGAGAAAGACTTGTGCAATTAAAGTGACAAAGGAAATGATGTTCCACTCCACAAACGACTAATGCTAAAGGTGGGGCACTTGCCTTGTTCAACCATGCCGTATTAAAATGGGTATACAAAGTGGGGCAATGTCTCTACTTATTAATTTTTTTGGAGAAATTTTAAGAAAAGAAAATTTTCAAAGTTTAACTTAGGTAACAAATTCAATCATAATTTTTTAATTGTTCAATTTAAATTATAAATTAATACTAAAATAATATCAATTCTAACTATCTGTATGGAAAAGAGACATTTTAGATAATTTAATCATTTTTTTTTTCTCCTTCAATACTATTAATAACTATCCCTCCCCTTTCCCAACCTAGTGCCACCGTTCCATCCCTTTTTCCCATCGACCGTTACTCCTGCCCTTCTACCACCACCACCACCACCACCACTACTACCCAACATCAACGACAAAAAATGGTTAAGTTGTCTAAATTATTCTTACTTTGTTAGCTATACCCAATGTATTGTTAGAATCAGTGGCGGAGCCAGAAAATTAAATTAGAGGGGATACTTATTAATTACGATATCGAAAATTTTTACAAAAATATTTCAACAAATTTTTACAATTGATTTTGAGAAACATCAAAAAAAATAATGTTATTTGTAACTAGTGTATCATGGACAATATAAAAAGAATATGGATATAAGTCTTAAAATAAATTATATAGGGTTCATTTGGGAAGTGGATTGACTTTTTGACTTTTTGGCTATTTTAATTAGTTTGGGACTAAAAAACCTTGTTTGAGAAGGGCTTTTTAACTTTTTGTAAGAGAAATAATGTAATGATTATGGGTTGGATGTGATGTTTTGTCTTATTAGGTTAAAAAATCTATTTTGTCTCTTTGTGACTATTTTAGCCAAAAAAGTCCCAACCTCAACTTCCCAAACTAAGGCAAAATGATAAATTATTTTTTTATACAAAATTTGATTAAAAATTCAATATAATGGTAATACCACGTTATCATTAGTATGTGATATCACCCACTAATAGTAAATAAATATATAGAGAGTGAATCTCACATGTCAAATATAACTAACAATCTAATAAATTTCATATCTTTATAGTGAGATTAATTATACTTGCGTGTCATTAATAATGACATCACCGTTACATTCAAAAAATTTCATAAATAATATGGTTTATAATAGTCTCTTCATTTTCAATTAAAACAATCATTATTGTTCTCATAATTTTTAAAATGTCATTGACATTTTACTCTAATAATATTTTTGTAATTTTTTTTATTTAAAATATCTTTTTTCTGTTTGTAAAAAAAAAAAAAAAATCTCAAAATCCAAGGGGCACGTGACCCCCTATACTCCCTCCGCCACTGGTTAGAATTGATATTATTTTAAAAGTAGATGGTTTAAATTGAAACAATTAAAAAAATTAAAGTTTGATTTGTTATCAAGATCAAACTCTGAAGTAGTTCCTTTTTATGATTTCCCTAAATTTTTACATAAATGTTTGGAACCCCCTTTTTTAGGGTTTCATGACTCCCAATTTGATCTTGGTTTTTTATGTGTGTGTGGTCTACTCATGTATATGTAGGCCTCACATTATGAATGGTTGGGATGAAAGTGGGGGTTGTAGGAGTCATCTATGTGTGGATGTCTCTATCACAATTGAGATTTTTAATTCCATTGTGGGATAAGGAACAAAAATTAAATGTGGAAAAAATTCTGGACTATATGTTTTTTAGTTTATTATTTGTTTAACTTGGTATTAAAATTTCAATTACTTTCATATTAGTATGGAAAATTAAAATTAATAAATAAAAATAAAAATAAAAGTGGGGATTTTTAGTATTAGGAGTATTATGCTTTTCTAGATTATTTTTCACGTCTACTCAATGGTCAAACATTACTATATCTAACATTCTATGATTTGACCTAACAATCATACTGCTGGTTAGTACACAACGCAATTCTTTATTTTCTTCTTTTAGGTGTCGTTTGATAACACTTACATTTTCAATTTTTTATTTATATTTACAAAAATTTTAAAAATTCAAATAAAAACTTGTTTGGTAAATTTTTGATTTATAAATCAGTGGTCTCAGTTTATAAATTTGGCCAAAAAATACAAACTCAAAAAATGTGTTTACGTTTTGAGTTTTGAGTTTTTTTTTTTTTTTTACCACCCAACACTAGCCACCACCCGCCACCATTTTCCACCACCACCCACCACCCACCCCCACTTGCCACCACCACTCACCACTCACCAGCCACCACCAGCCACCTGCCACCCACCAGCCACCACCCACCTGCCATCCACTCGCCACCACCACCACCCACCTGTCATCTATCCACCACCACCCACCACCCGCCACTACCATCCATCGCCCACCACCCGCCACCCGCCACCTACCCGCCACTCACTTGCCACCACCATCCACCACCCACCACCACCACCCACCTGCCACCCACCTGTCACTACCACCCACCACCACCACCACCACCACCCACCACCCACTCGCTATCACCCACCACCTGCCACTCTTACCCACCCACCCACCACCACCACCTACCTGCCACCACCACCCACCCGCCACCACCCACCACCATCCGCCATCCGCCACCCACCTGCCACCACCATCCACCACCCCCGCCACCACCACCACCACCACCCACTCACTACCATCTACCATCCGCCACCACCCACCACCACCCGCTACCCACCACCCACCGTCACCACTTTCCACCACCGTCTTCTGCCGCCACTTGCCATTTCTCACTCTTTTTTATATTTTTAAAATTTTTTTAAACATTTTGTCAATTACCAAACGCGTTTATAGTTTATGTTTTTCTAAAAATAAACAAAAAATAAACAAAAATCAGTTTATAAAATTTTTGTAAATATAAACTGAAAACGTAAACGTTACCAAACAGACCCTAATATTTAGATTGGAGTGTTGTGTAAAGTTATGTGCGAAAATTGTTCAATTTTGTAATAATTTTTTTTTAAAAAAAAGAAATATAATTTCGATCTTAGAAATTATAAAATTTTTATTATGTTGTTTTTATAAGAGTCTAGCATGTTGGACAAAAATTTTAGAAATTAATTGATGAGTATTTATTTTATAAAATAATTTGCGGACTGATTGGTGTTCAATTTAATTTATAGCGGAATTTGAAATTGAGTTATGGATGTTTAGACCATGATTTGAGATAAATTTGTTGGGTCTATTTTGGTACATAATTAGACCATGTTTGGCTTATGGATGGGATCCATGACTTTAGTTTAATTTAAATTGAGTTTGTTTAATGACTCATGTTTAACTGTTTGGTCCTTTTTAATTAGGTGATTGGTAGTAACCACCTTGGGAGTTGTTATTATTTATTATATAGAATTATAATAAATATTTGATAGTTGATTTTATGGTGTATACCATATAGTGAAAAATTATATATTTTTATAGTGAGTAAAATGGGTGTATATTTCGAGGTGAGCAAAATATTGTATTTTATAACGTGTAAAAATATTATATTTTGTGGTGAGAAAAATTATATCATTTTCTAATTTATATTATAAAATTTTGAGATATTATTACAAAAAAATTTATTTTTTTTTTTTTGGGAAAACCAAGCTTGGAAAATGCAAACCCACGTGGGGTTGCCCAACTTTTCCCTTCCCATCTTTTCCTTTCTTTTCCCTTGCATTTGGCAGAGGGTTCAATCTCTCTCCCTTTCCTCCATGGTTGTTCAAGCTTTGAGCTTAGAGTGAGAGTCTTTAGAGTGAGATTTTATAAAAGTGTTGTAAATGAAAGTTGGAGAGCTCGTCGTGATCTTCACAATGGTAGTCTTAGATCTATGATCGGGCGATGTTTGCATTTTTGGATTTACTTTTCTTCATATTTGAGGTAGGGACTTCCTTCATATTATTACATTAAAGCTATGTTAGAGTTATTTTGAGAAAATATGTCATTTTAAGAGGTATTGCATATATATATAATTTTTAGATTTTTGTTTGGTAATTTTTGGAAGAAAAGTTATGTTGAAATGTTTAGAATGTTGGCATTTTGAGATTGATTTTGGGAAAATCATTTTGTGTTGTTAATTTAATAAAAAAAAAATCCAAAAATAAAATTTAAAGGTTGTATAGATTGTATCTACATCATATTATGATTAGATGATTTATTTTGAGAAATATAAAGTTGAAATATTTTTTTTATCTTTGATTTTGGAATTTATTTTTGAGAAAAATAAATTGATATTCAGAAATATTGTGTAAATTGTTAAGTTGGGATTATAGAGTTGTTTTGGGACTAAAAACTTTAAAAGTGTTACATTCATGATATTTTATGAAAAATAATATGTTGATGATTTAGTTGTGCTCATTTTTGTGAAAATAAAAATGTGAAATGTGGACTTTCGAACTCATAACCTTGAAAATGTTACTCTTGTGCATAGTCCATAATTTTTTATATAAATATCATGTCGGTTAGGTAATTTTAGAAAAGGTTGTGAAAATTGTTATTTGAAGAGAATTTGGGAAAGATTGGCTATTTTAGTAGCTTGGCATGAAATGTGATTATGTTTGAAAGATGAGTTGGGTTAAGTTATGTTTGGTATTATTTCTTTTGGAAAAATGTGAAGATAATAAAATTACTAATTTAGTGGATTAAATTAGTTTGGTTAAAAGTGTTATTGAGATTATACCGTAACTTTTAATATAGAGTAGGATGGAAATGTTAATATTTCATAAGTATGAGATTTTGGAGAAAATAAGTGAGATGAAGTTATTCGGGTGTGAAACAAAGTTGAACTAAGACTTTTAGTTAAGTTGAGGTGATTTAGTATTGGGCTCCTAGTTTTACTAGTTGAGTAATGTTATAATAATAATTTCGTACAAATTTTTATGAGATATTTGAATGGTTTTGGTAGTCTTTGACAAGAAAAGAAAATAATGTGATTTTAGCTCGTTTGGAGCAAATTGATGAATTTGTTAAAATGAGAATGAGTTATCAAAACTTTTAATTATTTATTTATTTTCCTTGGTTTAAATCGATGGGGTTGATGTTGATAATTGAAAAGTGAATACCGTGTTATATTTTATAATTATAGTCAAGAGAAGATTTTGATAAAATTGATTAAGTGTTGGAATATCCACTTATGCTTATGAGAATTATGATTGAACTTGAAGGTCCCAAGATTTTACTTGCATGAAAAAAACGGAAATTTGATTCTATTTAATGTTTAGGAAGGGGAGTTTTTGGAAAGATTGTAATTACATTTCATTGATAATGTATGTGAGTTAGAAATTGATGAAACCTTGAACTCGTTTTGGTGTCATATGTTATTACTATTGATTAACCTATTGTTTAAAAGTTTTGGTCTTGGTAACCGGTAGAGGATTACCATGTTGGTATTTAAATGAGGAGATCCTTGGAAAGGTAAGAAAATGTTTGATTTTGGAAGTTTGTTTTATATAAAGAATATTATTGAATTGTCTTGAAAAGACTAAGTTGGAAGTTGTTGATTTACATGTGGTACATACATGAACATTGACATTATTATATTATCTCTTGGAATTGTATCATGATATTACATTGATAGAGATATGAGATTTGATCATAATGGAACATTGTGTCGTGGAATTGAAATTGGAACTATCTTAATGCATTGTTACATATTGCATTGCAATTCCATTTCATTGTTATCATGGATTTTGAATTGTAATTGAAAACTATTGTTTTGATAAATGAATTGTTTTTGGGAAACAAGATCATTTGGATTTGTTTTGGATAAATACGTTAGTAAGTCCGGATAGAGAGTGTAGTTTGATGTTGGTTTAAGTTGGCCTTAGTATCCATAGTGAAAGACAGAAAATACACGCGGAAGAGGTACCACTGCCCTTCTGGTGAGAGACCGGTAAAGTGGGGATTTGGTAGTGCTTGATATGCCTACTTGCAGACACCAGCCTAAGGATTATTAGAGTCGTATTTACCATCTTGAAATTTTATTGAAATTGTTGCATTAATGTGTTTTCAAATTGGCATTGTGCATGAGATTTTCAAAAGATGAGAAGAATATTTTGAGCATGACACGACATATGCATTCATCTCATTAGACCATATAAAAATGTATTTAATGCTTTGTTAGATGTCATCATGAATGGTTTAGTTATTTGGTTCAATTGGCAACGGGATAATTGAACGAATTGGAAAAGGATGTCCTATTACTATTGAATCATGTGTTATTTATTTAAGTTAACTAATTGTGGTTAATTAAATAAATTAGATTTAGGAGATTATGTGATAAAATTCTATGGTTTGACATGATATGATTTCACGTATATGTATGAGTACCTTTGTACCCGCATATCTTCTAATATTTTAATATGAGATTGTTTGGGGAACTAGTGGTTGCTCATCCCCTGCCTGTACATGTGTACAGGGAATGTTTTTCGGATTTGAAGATTAAACATTGGGTTTTACCATTCATAAGTGTAATGTAGTGATGAATTGTATTACTTCATCTGTTTATTTGGCTGAATGTTATCTTTTGTAGTAGTGTCCTCTCTTTTATTATAAGCCTCTGGACGTTTCTTTTATTTGTATGTAAATGTCCTTGTTGTATCACGAGAGGGAACATGTATATTTAATTATTTATCATTTCATTGATGAATTGTCATTTGTAAATGAACTTAATTAATGAATATTAGTAATGTTATCCGAGTAATAAAATTTGGGGCGTGACATTATCGGACAAATCAAAGTGGGCCTAATTTGTATAACAAACATGGCCCAAGTATTAAAGTGGGCTTTTACTATTGATTTGCTAAATTCCAGGCCTAAAAACGGGATGTGCTGAAAGGTTTGGGTTTTAAATTTAAATAAGCCGAGCAATTTTTTGCAATACCAAAGGCTTTGGGTTTTCATAGGCTGAAGTTGAATGTCCATTACTTAGCTTGATAAAATCTCACATTAACAAACTTTTACCTTCTTTAAGTGTTATTTTCAAAAAAATGTATAGATTCAAAATGCCAATTTAGGTTATGAGTCACAATACCATTATAAAATCCTAACTAAAAACACTACACTATTGATCATAACTAACACTGTGGTGTCATAACAAAAAAGATACATTGTAACAAAAATGGAAAAAAAATCATCAAGTTATAATCAATACCACAATGGTCCATAATTTTTATATCACATTCAATCATTAAAAAATAAATAAATAAATAAATAATTTAAAAAAAAGAAAAAAAGAAAGAAAACTAGTTTGGCTTATAATTAATACTGCATAACCAACATTTCAATGAAGATAAATTTATTCTTCTTTATTAAAATATCCAATTTGTAGAATTATGTTACAAGCAGAAGGTACTGGTATTACTTCAAAAGAGAAATTACAAATTACACAAAAGCATTATTGAGAATTACACTCACAAAAGCTAATAGCACCCACATGGATAAAAATTACAAAATAAAATACTGCTTACTGAGTTAGATTCTTCTTCTCTTCCTTTGCACCCTTCTCTAAGTTTACTTCCTTGTTCCAAATTTCTCAACAAACCATTTATGATACCTTGTGGTCAGAGTGTGCCCAATAACCAACCCAACTATTAGCCCACTACCATAACCCAATGATATGATAATCCAGTCAACAACACCACTTGGAAACTTTGAATCATCACCATGAAAGCTCAAAGATGGTGGTGGTGAGGCCTCTGAATTTCCACATAACTTCGATAGAGGGTAGCCACACAACCCAGAATTCCCATCATATGAATTGTTTTCAAATGTATCAAACTGATTCCCTCGAGGAATACGGCCAGTGAGATGGTTATGAGAAACGTCTAGGACTTCAAGGAAAGTGAGTTGGATTAGTTGCTGAGGGATCTCTCCTGAGAGCAAGTTCTGCGAAAGGTCCAATGATTCCAGCTCGGTCAACTTTGCCAACGATGATGGGATGACACCAGTGAGATTGTTGTTGGAAAGGTTTAACATCTGAAGCCCCTTGAGCCTTCCAAGAGATTCAGGAATTTCCCCTCCGAATTTGTTGTTTGACAAATCAATAGCTATGAAGGCCTTTTGGATTTTCGCGTATAATCTATGTGTGCCTTTGTTATCCATTGTTACTGAATACATGTAAGGCGTCATACTCCAAATTATGCCTTTCAATCTTGAATTTATAGTTATTGTCACTAGAACTTCATTACTTGCCTGCATATATGTTAAATTTTCTCTCTTGATCATTGTCATTGCATTCCAGTTTTCAAAGTATTCTGAAGGTAAGTTACCTGAGAAACCATTGTCAGAGAGGTCAATGATGCGCAACATTGGAAATTTTATATTGGTTTTAGGAACAGTAATGGCACCATGAAATCTGTTAGATCGCAAAATAAGAACTTGTAACATAGGAAGAGCTCCCAACCAAGAGGGAAAAGTATCCTCCATCTGATTATTTCCAAGAACAAGAATCTCAAGCATCGTACAATTTTGCAATGATCTTGGCACCAACCCATGTAAATGATTTTGACTTAGATCAATCATCTTCAAGTTGATCCCCATCATGGGAGGAATAGTGCCGTGAAAATTGTTGCGACTTAAATTGAACACCAACAGAGAATCACTAAAACTGGACAAACATTTAGGAATTGTGCTACTCAAGTTATTATCAGACAGATCAAGAATTTGAAGAGAACTATTGTGGCAGATCATTGATGTTGGAATTTCTCCGGATAATGAGTTACCATTGACCAAATAAACAATGGTGGACGGTGGTGGAATTGGTAGTGATCCTTGCAGTTCATTAAAACTGAGGTCTAAAGATATTATTGACTGCCATGGAATGACATCTGGATGCTGTTCAAAACCTGTCAGAAAGTTGTTTTGAAGCTCGACATCTTCCATAGATTCTTTAGTGTTGTTCCAAAACCAAGTTGGTATTTCGCCGTGAATTTTGTTATCAGCAAAATAGAACATCTTCAATTCATCCTGGAACTGCAGGAAATTGGGGAACTCTTTCATGTTACATGATTCTAATCCTAGAACAAGAAACTTCGGAAGAGTAGCATTGGTAATATTTTTTGTAAACACTGTTAATTTGTTCACTGACAATTCCAACAGAAAAAGGTTTCGGAGCTTTAAAAGAATGTCTACCTCCAGTTTACCACTCAAGTTGTTTGAATGAAGATTAAGTTGTTCAAGATATTTGAGCTGAGAAATTGAGCTTGGAATCATGCCATGTAGTTGATTTTCATAGAGGTTAAGAGTAGTTAATTTGGTGAGGTTCATAAGCCAAAATGGAATTTGACCAACTAATTCATTTGAACTGATAGACAAATAGGATAGCTGGGTCAGGTTAGCTAGACACTGCGGTATCTCACCACGTATTTTCATATCTGCAATGTATAATACAGTGAGTTTGGATAGCTTAACCAGTGTCAAAGGTAAGGTTGGTACATCAAAATTATTTTTACCAAGGCATAAGAAAGTTAGTTGTGATAGGTTTCCCAACGATTCAGGAATTTGGCCCCCAAATTGGTTCACACAAAGGTTCAAATAAGTGAGTTTGGTCACACTACCGAGGAAGCTGGAAGCATCCCAGAAAAATTGCATCCTGTTAAATCCAAATAACTTATGGATTCAAGGTTACCTATTGAATCTGGTACCATTCCGGAGAACCTCGTCCCCCATAATGACAATTTCTTTAGGAGACTACCACGGTGAAATTCAGGCAGATTACCAGTGAGATTGCTATTGTTTGCTATGCTTAGAATCTGAAGGTTTGGTAGTTGAAATATGGTTCTTGGGAATTCACCATACAACTGACAACTCTCAAGAAAAAGAGTTGTTAGTAAAGACATATTTGACAAAGCATGAGTCACTGTAGAAGATATATTGACCCAACTGAGGTCAAGTGCCTTCAAGTTGGTAAGATTTTGAACTAGGTCTTCCAAATTTGGCTTTTCAAGTTTCAGAGCATTTCTAGAGAGATCGAGGTAAACCAACTTTGAAAGACATGAGATATTTGAAGGGATTTGACTGAAAAATACAGAGGAGGATAGGTCTAGACTTGTTAGCCTTGAAAGTTTTCCCATTCTAGGTGGGATTTGAGAATAATTGAAGTGATTGCCGGAAAGATTCAGCCTCTGAAGGTGAACCAAGTTGAAGAGACTACTATTGGAGTTGATAGAACCGTAGAGAAAACTGCTGCTGAGGTCGAGGCCAACCACATGACCAGTGTTGTGGTCACACTCGACACCATCCCATGAGCAACAGTCACTGCTTTTTCCTTCGAACTTCTTCCATGATTCAACCTTTGAATAAGCTGAAGGATCACCTGAAGCAGACTTGTTAATAAAAAAGTTATGCTTGAACTGCAGCAAGGATGAACTCTCATCTTCATGGCATAGTGGCTGCGCAGAAGAGGAAGAGTTAGTCAACATTATAAAAAGATGAAAACAACTACACAAGAGCATGAACACATGAAGATAGAAAGATGAACCCATGTTGCATAACAAACTCTAAGTTGCCAATCTTTGATGATGAAGCTAATGGCTGTGATGTGCTTTTATAGTTGGGATTAGAGAGTCTCAAAAATAAATACTAGCAGGCATGACATCATGGAAAAGTCTATAAACAACAAGTGTCAATGTTCTTGTGTATAAAAAAATAATAATTAAAGAGTGGTGAAAGAATTGACAAATAATCTTTTACCTATATTATCCTCACCTAATAAAGACTTGGAAAAGACTTGTGCAAATTGAAGAGACAAAGTAAATCATGCTTAGAATTCCTAACCACTGAATAAAAATTTAGTTTACAACATATTCCATTATAATTAGGCATTTTAATTTAAATTTTCATTGAAGGGACCAAAAATATATCAAATATCATTGCATTTTTTTTGTATCATACGGCATGTATCAATAGGTGTTAGTTATTAGTAGGGGAAAGGGTATGTTTGGATGAATGTGACTTTTAAACCGGCAGATTTGAGATTAAATATTAGCTATTAGATGTTAGGGGTTAATGGGGGTAGGGGGAATTAACAAGAGAGATTGCTTGAACCCGAGCCACTTTGTTGGAAAGCCAACCTATATGTATATGCTATCAAGCTACAAGGCCTTCGGCTTACTATGATTTCAAATAATGTAATTTTCATTTTACCTTTTAAATTATCACTTAAAAAATAATTTGACTTATACATATTTATATTAATTTTATACTTTAATAATTCAATTTTAGATCATTTTATCTTTATTGTCAATTGTTGTTTATAATAAAACAGAACTTACTGATGTGGCATTGAAACTTCCTTTGAAGTTTTATTTTAATCTCCTAAATTATTCCAACAAATTAATTAGATCCCTGAATATATTAGAAAAAAATCAACTTAAATATTAGATTATAATTTTTTATCTAAACGTAGGAAAAAATAAATTTCAGCAAAAAATTAATATATTTGGGCTATCGAGTATTCTTGAAAGAGTTGTTACTAATTTTAGCATCGAGTGCCCTTCGGTCAATGATACGACCAGGTAAGTATTAGCCTCTGCATTGTAAGTTGAGATCTCTAGATATTCACTTTCATCGTTTAATATTGTTATTCAAATTTTAAACGATGTTTATCTCAAAATAAGTATGATCTAAATTTTTATCTACACAATTTTCAACATACTACTAATCCATCAGTTCTATTGAAATTAATATGAGGAATAGACTTGCTACAATTTTCAAGAGAGAAAGAGAAAGAGGGATAGGCTTGAAATTAATATGATCTAAATTTTTCTACATTATTTTTTGTCTTATTTTCAAAACTCACCACTCCCAACCCATTTCCGAGTAGGTTTAGAAAACATAGCACAAAATAAAATTATTGTGGGAAAATGTAACATAAATTGAAAATAAAACAAAATTACAATTTTTTACTCAAAAATGTCTGATGTGATAGTCACATGACAATTTTTGTTGAGTAATTGGCCATGAGCGAAAGGCCTCTCAAAATGATTCACAATTTAAATTACAAACCTTATAATTAATCAACATGATTCACAACTAAAATTACAAATCTTATACACACTTTTTAATTGGTGTGTAACAACTAATTTTCCAGTAATTAATGATGCTTGTTTTAGGCAAAAATTATTTAGTAGTTCTAATCTATATACTATGTGGTGTATCCTTGCAATTATATAAGGCCACGAGACTATTTTTTCCTATTTTTTCTCACACGTTTTAGACAAAGTGATTAGGTGTTCTGTTCCTATAAAGTAGGGGTCATCAATGGAACGGGTCAGGCTTACCCGACCCGCAACTATTGTGTCCACGTCTCATATATTAATGATTTTTTTGGGCTTTGACCAATCAATGAGCTGGTAGGGCTTATTCAAAAATTAAAACCATGTCCCATCTGTAAGCCCAAATCTTACAGGCCAAAATCAAACTGAACCAAGTTACATATTTTTTATTAGACTTATATTCACATTTATTTTTTCTTTTTTAATAATTCATATGATCAAATTAATTTACACAATTAAAACAATCAAATTAAAGTACAAATTCACCAAATCAACAAATTATGACAACGACAATGTTATACGTAAAAACATTGAGAGTTAAGAAAATATCACCAGTCATTGTTAATTTCAATTTTAACAAATTGTGTTTTGTGTATTTTTTTTAAATACAATTTATAAGGATAATATGGGCTGTCAAATGAGCTTAATGACTAAAATATATTTTTTCTATCAATTTTACTTAATAAAAATAAGCAAACAATTTGAGTTGAAAAAAATATATCAAAAGATTAGTGTTAAAATTAAAAAAATTAAAATCTCAATATATTTTTTTATAAAGTCAATTTTTGAATCTTTTTTAAATACCTTAAAAACTGTCATTCATATTAATTTATTTATTAAAAAATTTGGTCAAAACTCTTTCGTGTAAGATACGCAATGCTTTAAGTCCGCACAATTTTCTTAATGGCTAGGTCCCTATTTTTTTAAATTTATTTTTTTTTGACGAAAAGTCCACAAACTCCGCGCTATCACCTAATGCCTTTTTCTGAGGGACTTTTCTCTCGGACTCTGCCGACTTCACAATTGGAAATTAGAGGTCTAGCTAGCATATCATAAACAAACAGGATTGCAATATGAAAAGGTTGGTCTGTGTTTTGTTCGTAGATTTAAAAAGAGATTTGAAAAAAAAAAATGGATAAAATTATATAAAATATAAGTATATTTTATTTATATTTTATTTATTTATTTTTTTTCTTTCCAAATCATTTTTCAAATCTCACAACCAAACATAATATAAATTTTTTTATATTGTGTTGGAGACTTTCTAAACTATTTTAGGTAGTGTTTGATAGAGTTTTAGAATTATGATTTAAGAATAGAATTGTATTTTGAGTTTGTAAGTTTTGGAATTATGATTTGAAAAGAGAAAATTTGTTTGGTTATGAGTTTTGAAAAATGTTTTGAATTGAGTTTTAGAAGGAGTTTTGGAAGGAGTTTTGGCTGTGTTTGGTTAGCTTCTCCAAACATATTTCCACCCCTTGTTTTGAGTGTCTTGTTTGTTTAGAGTTTTCAAAATTAATTCCACATTCACTTTTGAAAACACTTTACAAGGCGGGAAAATATGGCTAACCGATCGTCCTCCCGGACGTCTGGCCGATTGACCGGAAAAGTGCTAATTTTTTTTCCCCCACAATTGGCACCTGTTATTTTTTATATTTTAAATGAAAAAAAAATTGGATTTTTTAAAAAAAATTTATGAGCTTTGAATAGAATTTTGAGTTATGTGTTTGGTTATGAGTTGTAAGTTTTTGTATTAAATATCATATGTCACATCAAAAATTCTAAACTCAATTCAAAACTCTTTTCTAAACTCCTAACCAAACAATTTTTCCACACTCAAATTATAATTCCAAAACTCACAAACTCAAAATACAACTCTATTCTCAAATCATAATTCCAAAGCTCTTACAAACACCATCTTGAGTTTTTGAAATTAGAAAAGTTATTTGATTAAAAAACTTACAACTCATAACCAAACACATAAACCAAAATTCTATTCAAAGCTCATAAAAAATTGTAAAAAATTCTGAAAATATTTTTTATTTAAAATATAAAAAAATAACAAGTGCCAAAAAAAAAAAAAAAAAAAACCCTTGTTCTAATCAATTAGTCGGACGTTCGAGGGGACATCCAAGAGGATGACCGAGTAGACATGTTCTCAAAAGTGGGTGTGAAATCAATTTTTAAAAACTCTAACTAAATAACACACTCAAACCAATGGATGGAATTAAGTTTTGAAATCTCCACCAAACACAACCTTCGATTTTGTTTAACATGTTCTAATAGTAAAATTGGTTGTGTTTGATGGCAAATGATGTTAAAGAGAGGCATGGCTCAGTAGAGAGATGATTTAGTGGTGGTGATTTGGGTGGGTTGATTAGGCCCGGTCCTAAGATTTTTGAGGCCAAAGCCAATAATCAACTAATAAATTTTTGAGTCATTCACATTTTTTTTTTAATTGAATGAAAAAAAATGAAAAAAAAAAAATGAAGATAAAAGACAAAAAATTTGTGTCAAAATTACAAAAAAACTTAGTATTACATTACAATAATTAATAAGTGTCGCTTGATTCTTGTTCTTCTTATATTTTTAGAAGCAAATAAATTAATCATACTTGCATAATCTATTTTTTTGTAAAATCATTTTCAATGAATAACAATGCTAATTATTTTAAATGGGCCTTTCAATTTTTTAATGAGTCAATTTATTTTAAGTTAGCTTGAGTCTTCCTTAATTTTTTTTGGATTTAAAATATACCTAATATATTACAATAAACTATAATAGGAGGACCCTTTTTTGGGTCTATTTTCAATGGATAACAATGTTAATTTTTTTGAATGGGCCTTTTAATTTTTTAATGGGTCAATTTATTTTAAGTTAATTTGGGCGTTCTTTAATTTTTTTTTAACTTAAAACATACATAATATATTACACTATACCATAATAGAAGGGGCCCCTTTTTTAGGCCTATTTTGAGGAGCCCTAGGTTATGGCCTTGTTGGCCAATGCTCAAGGCCGGCATTGGGATTGATGATGGCGATTTGGGGAAAGTAGAGTTTAATTTATAAATATGAAAGTATAATTTTATCTTTAGTTGTTGTTACTCTTTTAATATGTACTATGTTTTCTTTTTTTGATGTCTTATTCAAGAATGATAGTGAAATTTTATTATGATAGTGTGTTCTTGAATTATTTCTTCTGTGATACAAATTTTATTGTGAAACAGATTAAAATGTTATTGTTTATGTCAATTTCAACGGTAATTTTTTTAAAAAAGAATTTCGTAGTCAACTTGGATCTTGCTTGATATATCTTGATGAGAAGATTCTAAAAATACCAATTTTATTAAAAATGAACATCTACATTAAAAGTTATATCATTTTAAAGGTTAAAATATTAAATTAGTCACTACGGATATTTTGGTAATAGTAGTGTGTATTGGACTTTTCAAAGAAAATATTTTATACTTGCCCTTAATGCAGTAAAGTTTTATTATGAGGAGACTTTGTCCAAATTCTCCTTCATTTTTTATTTTTGGGTTACTTACCGCCCTTGTAGTTTGATTTAAATTTTATTTTAGTCCTTATAGTTTTAATTTGAATAATTTTGTCTTTACACTTAAAGTTTAATTTTACTTTAGTCCTTCGTCTAAAATTTTGTTAATTTTGTCTATATATACACCTTAAAAAATTGACAATTGTTCCAAAATTATTAATTTTAACCTCCAATTTAGATGGGAGAACAAAATTGAAGCACTTTTGGAAAGTTAGAAAAAAGGTACATTTTGCTTTCTGAAATAAGTAAAAGCAACTTATTTCAGATATGTTTTCTTTTAGCAAGATATAAATAAGTCATATGTCAAATTACCAAAATACTGAAATTTATTTCATTGACTAGGGCATTCCATATTCCCATGAGGGTAATATGGGAATTTCATAATTTTCACAAATGATATGATGGGTAATTCTATTTCCATACATCATTTACTCTCTATACACACACTTAATAAATTAAATTTTTATTACAATTTTACCATTAAAAAAAAATGACCACTATAGACATCAATACACAACAAATCTTAAAACTAAATTTTCTTTGTACACATCTTTGGGAATAAAAATTCTCAGTGCACATCTTTTGATAAAAAAAGTAAAAAAAACTAGATTTAATTTTAAAAAAGTAAAAAAGCAACACAAAAAAAAGGAAGCAAAAAAACAGTTTTTTTCCATGTTCCCAAAGCACCCCTAGAAAATTGACAAATGTATTAAAATTGTTAATTTTAATCTCGAATTTAGATGAAATCACTAAATTGAAACTAGATTTAAAGTATAGGAACTAAATTGTTCAAATTAAAAATATATAGAAACTATTGTAAAATTTAAATCCAATCATATGAATGAAAAATATAACTAACTTTTTTTTTTTCTTTTACAAATTGTTCAAATTTAGTTTCGTTTGGCATTGGTTAATATAACTAACTTTTTGGTATTGGGAATTTTTTAGCCTCGTTTGGCTTGGATTTTTTTGGCTTTTTTGACTTTTATGAGAGAAAAAGTGTAATGATTATAGCTTAAATATGACATTTTATCTTATTGACTTATGTAGCCTATTTTGAATTTTTGTGCTTTTTTAGCCCCAAAATGAAAACCAAATGAGGGCTTAAAATTTTCAAATGAAAAATGGACCTAAGTTCTCCACCAACTTTTTTTTTTTTTTCCTTTTAAAAATCATTCAAATTTAAAATTTTTAAACGCAGGCTAAGAAAAATGGTGCTGAGGCCTCTTTTGGGTAAAAAGTTAAAAGTTACTTTTTGATTTTTAATTTATTTTGAGTCATATCATCTTTTTATTTTTTATACATTTAAAAAAAAAAATTCAAAAAATCAAAAAATTAACTTTTAACCTACTTTATAAAATAATCCTAAGTTCTTCACCAACTCTCTTTGACACATAAAAATCTACTGAAAACGGGGAAGACTGACAAAAAATACTCCACCAAAAAAGCCAAGTATCTCCATCACCATGTCCACATAAGTGGGAAAATGTCCATAATTGTAACCCTGGAGTATTTGAAGGCAAAATTGTCCTTTTGTACTTATTCTATATTTTTCTACATTATTTATTTATTTATTTTTGTCTCTATTGTATTTTCGAAACTCATCACCCCCAACCCATTTCCGGGTAGGTTTAGAAAACATAGCACAAAATAAAAATATTGTGAAAAAATATAACATAAATTGAAAATAAAATAAACTTACAATTTTTTTCTCAAAATGTATGATGTGATTGTCACTTGACAATTTTTGCTGAGTAATTGGCCATGAGTGAAAGGGCCTCTCAAAATGATTCACAACTAAAATTACAAATCTTATAGATACTTTTTAATTGGTGTCTAACAACTAATTTTCCAATAATTAATGATGCTTGTTTTAGGAAGAAATTATTTAGTAGTTTTGATCTATATACTACGTGGTGTATCTTGCAATTGTACAGGGCCACAAGACTATTTTTCTCACATGTTTTAGACAAAGTAATTTTGTGTTCTCTTCCTATAAAGTAGGGGTCATCAATGGAACAGGCCAGGCTTACCCGGCCCGTAACTATTGTGTCCACATCCCATATATTAATGGATTTTTCTAGCTTTGACCAGTCAACGGACTGATATGGGCCGGTCTTATTTTAAAAAAATTAAAATTACGTCCCACCCATAAGACCAAATATTACGGGCCAAAATCAAACTAAATCGGATTACACATTTTTTATTAGACTTATATTATTAAGTTCTACACATTTTTTTTTTCTTTTTTAATAATTCATATGATCAAATTAATTAATACTATTAAAACAATCAAATTAAAGTATAAATTCACCAAATTAGCAAATTATAACAATGACAATGTTATATGTAAAAAATTGAGAGTTTGGAAGATATGACCAGTTACTGTCAAATTCAGTTTTAACAAATTGTGTTTTGTATATTTTTTTTTAAATACAATTTACAAGGATAATATAGGTTGTTAAATTATTTTTTATTTTTTATTTTTTATTTTAATATATAAATGGAACAGTATTGGCTTTAATGAATTAAAATTGAATTAAACAGTATTATTCTTCAAGATTTTCCCATGCGGGTTTGTACATGTCGGGTTCATGGGCGGGCTTAGATTTCAAACCTTTGTCCAAAACCCTAAATCATCTTCTATGGGATGTGAGGGGTTGGGCAGTCAAACGAGCTGGGACGGGTTGGACAGGTTGGGTAGTATCAATTTTATTGCCAACGGGCCATTTGATGACCCCTACTATAAAGTGGACACAATCACGTGATACGTCGAACGTACCAAATAACTTCTCATGTTGAGGAGGTGCAATTACAAAAAGGATTGGGCAAATATGAACTTGAGAGAACTTTATGGCCTACGAGGCTCACTACAAGTCTTTTTTTGATGATCAAAACGGCCTATTTTGTGAGACCCTCTGTGTATATCATCCAGGAAAAACTTAGGTCTATCCAATAATCATAATCATATTGTGTTTGAATTTAAAAATGTAGATGGTCTATTTTGAAAAAATATACCTGTCATCAATTTTTTTGGAGACAAACGTGACGAAATGAAAAAAAAATAAAATTATGATTATAAGATTAAGTTAATTTTTTTTAATTAATAACATACATTAAAATCCTTACAAAATAAACAGTTTGAAATATTGAAACATGACATGTTATGTGCTTGAAACATGACATGTTATGTGCTCATTGACCCATCAAATTCGCTTAAATTTAAAATTAAACTCAGAGAAACATCCAACCCCTAGGAAAACTACTGGAGCAGCTAACCACTCCACAAACATTCTTGTTACATAAAAATGAAAACGGGGAAGACGGGCAAACGACTATAGCAAAAGGAGCAAAGCATGGCCATTTCCACAAGTGATAAGGTGGTCCAAAATAGCTATTTAATCCCACCAAAATTGTAAAAACTTGTCATAACAATTAGTCACAAGTGACAAGGACGAAACCAAGATTACACATGTGTACATCACACACACACACACACATCACAGCTAGCTCCATTTGACTGGCATCCTAGGCACCTTCAAGATTTCATCTTCTTTGAACCAAGTCAAACCCAACAACCCAATTAGACTACTTATTAGTGGACAATAAAGATATGTGTGTAAAAAAAAATTTCGAAAATAATTATATAATTTAGGTTTAATTTATGTATTATGAGATTAGAGAAACATCTAACCCCTACGAAAACTACTGGAGCAGCTAACAACTCCATAAACGTTCTTGTTACATAAAAATGAAAACGGGGAAGACGGGCAAACGACTATAGCAAAAGGAGCCAAGCATGGCCATTTCCACAAGTGATAATGTGGTTCAAAATAGCTATTTAATCCCACCAAAATTGTCAAAACTTGTCATAATAATTAGTCACATAGTGAGAAGGACGAAACCAAGATTACTCATGTGTACATCACACACACACACACACATCACAGGTAGCTCCATTTGACTGGCATCCTAGGCACCTTCAAGATTTCGTCTTCTCTGCACCAAGTCAAACCCAACAACCCAATTAGACTACTTATTAGTGGACAGTAAAGATATGTGTGTAAAAAAATATTTTGAAAATAATTATATAATTTAGATTTAATTTATGTATTGGGAGATCAGTGAAACATCCAGCCCCTAGGAAAACTATTGGAGCTGCTAAGCACTCTACAAACGTTCTTGTTACATAAAAATGAAAACCGGGAAGACGGGCAAACGACTACAGCAAAAGGAGCCAAGCGTGGTGGTCCAAAATAGGTATTTAATCCCACCAAAATTGTCAAAACTTGTCATAATAATTAGTCACGTAGTGAGAAGGACGAAACCAAGATTACTCATGTGTACATTACACACACACACATCACAGGTAGCTCCATTTGACTGGCACCCTAGGCACCTTCAAGATTTCATCTTCTCTACCCCAAGTCAAACCCAACAACCTAATTAGACTACTTATTAGTGGACAATAAAGATGTGTATGAAAAAATATTTTGAAAATAATTATATAATTTAGATTTAATTTATGTATTGTGAAATCAGAGAAACATGCAACCCCTAGGAAAACTACTGGAGCAGCTAACCACTCCACAAACGTTCTTGTTACGTAAAATTGAAAACGGAGAAAACGGGCAAACGACTATAACAAAAGGAGCCAAGCATGGCCATTTCCACAAGTGATAAGGTGGTCCAAAATAGCTATTTAATCCCATCAAAATTGTCAAAACTTGTCATAATAATTAGTCACATAGTGACAAGGACGAAACCAAGATTACAAATGTGTACATCACATACACACACACACACACAAACATCACAGGTAGCTCCATTTGACTGGCATCCTAGGGACCTTCAAGATTTCAACTTCTCTGCACCAAGTCAAACCCAACAACCCAATTAAACTACTTATTAGTGGACAGTAAAGATATGTGTGTAAAAAATTATGTCAAAAATAATTATATAATTTAGATTTAATTTATGTATTGTGAGATGAAAGAAACATACAACCCTTAGGAAAACTACAAATGTTCTCGTTACATAAAAATAAAAACAGGGAAGATGGGCAAACAACTATAGCAAAAGGAGCCAAGCATGGCCATTTCCACAAGTGATAAGGTTGTCCAAAACAGCTATTTAATCCTACCAAAATTGTCAAAACTTGTCATAATTGAAAAATCTAAAAATGCTGGAGATATGGATTTGTGATTATGTATCAATTTTAATCAGTAGGTATCAATCCCAATCAAACCATCAAAAATAAATCAACACAACAATTTTACGTGGAAAAACCACAATTGGAGTGCCTTCAACTGTAATAAAAAACTATGGGCAAAAGCCACAAAACAATCTACTAAGAAGACATAAAGAAATTACACAAGTGTACTCTCAATTACCTAGCGAATCCACGCCCGAATCGAACCGACCCCTATGTGCCTTTTCTAACCCTGCCTTCACCTCGGAATTGTCTTGCCCAACGTTGAATCCACAATACCGATGTTGAATCACGACGATGAGCCACTCCAGAATCCACCAAAGCTTCAGGCTCGAATTCCTCGGAATCCATAGAAGAAGAACACTCTTGAAGTAGAATAATCAAACAACTCTTTGATGTATGCTTGTCAAACTATGAGTTTAAAACTCAATTAAACATCAAAGAAAACTAGGAAAGATGCTCCAGAAGAAAACCCTAATCCCCGAGTAGAAGATCTAGAAGTCGTACCCTAGAAAAGACTGAAACATATATTTATAGAAAACAGAATAGCGACCTTCACTCGAGCGCAGGAATGGCCGCTTAAGCAGACTGACTAAAATGCGCGTTTCAGAACACGGATCTACGTTCGAGCGCAGGAAAGGCCGCTTGAGCGGAAAAATACAACTCCCAGTACTTTTGCAGGCGAGTGAAACTTCTGATAGGATTAAGATCACAAATTCCTCTGTATAGGCACAATTCGGGTTGGATTCGCATCTAAAAACTCATAGCCTCATTGAAATAAAAGAACGAATAAAATTACAGCTGAAAGGAGTTTTGTCAAACGGGATTACCAAAAACAAAAACCTAATAATAATAATTAGTCACATAGTGACAAGGACGAAACCAAGATTACTCATGTGTACCTATCTCTCTCACACACACACACACATCACAGGTAGCTCCATTTAACTGGCATCCTAGTCACCTTCAAGATTTCATCTTCTCTGCACCAAGTCAAACCCAACAACCCAATTAGACTACTTATTAGTGGACAGTAAAGATATGAGTGTAAAAATATATTTTGATAATAATTATATAATTTAGATTTAATTTATGTATTGTGAGATCAAAGAAACATCCAACCCCTAAGAAAACTATTGGAGCAGCTAACCACTCCACAAATGTTCTTGTTACATAAAAATGAAAACGGGGAAGACGGGCAAACGACTATAGCAAAAGGAGCCAAGCATGGCCATTTCCACAAGTGATAATGTGGTTCAAAATAGCTATTTAATCCCACCAAAATTGTCAAAACTTGTCATAATAATTAGCCACATAGTGACAAGGACGAAACCAAGATTACTCATGTGTACATCACACACACACACACACAAACACACACATCACAGGTAGCTCCATTTGACTGGCATCCTAGGCACCTTCAAGATTTCGTCTTCTCTGCACCAAGTCAAACCCAACAACCCAATTAGACTACTTATTAGTGGACAGTAAAGATATGTGTGTAAAAAAATATTTCAAAAATAATTATAGAATTTATATTTAATTTATGTATTGCGAGATCTATATTTACATAAATTTGAGTCACACAAAGAATTTTTTAAAAATATTTATGTGTATGAATTTTGTATATCTAGTATTGTTGTATTAGGGGACAAACCCTTAATTGATCAATTATCCAAAAATAAAATGATCTAATTTATGTTGCATTAGAAAGAAAGTGATGGTTTGAAAATGATTTACAAACATAATTTACATTTTAAAAACTTGTCTAAAATGATATGATAGTGACATTTCTTAATTTATGAGTCAAAATAATAAATATTTTGATTAAAATGAAAAGAATATAAGGAAGCACATTATTCTTTAAGAAAATTTCGTACAAACAAATTAAAAAGCTACGTGCACATGCGTGTTCATATTAAAAGGCTACGCATATATATTTATTGTTAAATTAGGAGGGCCAAAAGAAAGATATTGAGGGTTGTGTCCAATGAGAATTGTGTCAAGTACGTCAAGTTGGATTTACATAATTTTTCTTAAATTTAATAATTATTACACCTGGCGGACCCACGGGGCTAAGAGGGCGATGGCCACTGCAAGGCTTTGAATTTTGTATGCAAATTTAGGTCAAGTTTGGCATGTCTAGAAAAAGTCAAAAAATCAAAAAATTATTCAAAAAGTTAAAAAGTTAACACTATTCATCAAAAGTCAACAATTACGGCTGCACAACTCTCAATCTTAATTTTCTCCTACAAATTAATTTTTACAATTTTTTATTATACATTTTTCCATAAAAAGTCAAAAAGTTAACCCAAACATCTATATTTTCTTCCTCAATTTTTTAGTCTAAAAAAATAAAAAGTACACTTATTTAGGACACCCCAAATACTTTTGATGTTTGGTTTGTGAACTCTAAAGGAGTGGCCCTTCCAATCAAAAGCCAACGCGTTTTAAAAAACTAGAATTAAAACTTATCAAGCACCATTCCCACAATTTACGTTGTACTAATAAAATTTCGATAATATTAATTCTTTATTAGTATAATGAATTTCTTTATTAAAGTATGCTAATAACTAAATTTACACATTAGATTATAAAAAAAAATAATAGATGACAATTATAACATTACTCAAATTTCAATATCATTTCAAATAAAAAAGTAAAAATCATTAATGTTATAATCATCATCATTTTTCTACTAGATTTTATTTATTACTTTATGAGTTTATTTATTATTTTATGTGTCAAAATTATATTAGTTTAATGTGTTCCACCACTCATGCTTGTTACTAATGTAATTGTACGGGGGGCGAAATATCTTCTGCTTTCCGTACTCTTTGGACGTCAAGCTTCTCGTGACGGCGTCAGATCCTGCGACATAGAAATGGTGAACTGCCCGGCGGTGGTGTGCCGGATAGACCCTCCGATGATCAAGTCAGACCACTTGAGGAAGAAGAGGGCTATCAGAGAGAGAGAGTGTTTGTGGAGGAGTGAATTCGCATACCTTTAACGTTCGTCTTCTTCCATATTTCTAGGCTGGCCATGCAGCCCCAAGTGTACGCGCACTACCTCTGCTGTCCTTCCCTGGACAGGTGGCAGTGCTCGCCTCTCACCACCTTACGCGTGTAAAGGCTTAGTCCTCCCACCAGTACACACAGAACTGTCCAACGGTATTGAGGCGTGCGTGGAGCAGATGTCCTCTCCCTCACGCCATTGGCCCAGGCGGCACCCTTAACCGGAGTACCACGACCGGCCTAGTGCTTGTGGAGAACGGTCACCACGAGCACACAACCGAACAATGTGTCGCCGGCCTGTACCTAGGCAAAAAGGGAAAAAGGGTGATGCCCATGGCCGAGCTATTCGTGACCGGTCCCTCCTGGCTGACCGGCCGTGTAACACGCTAGACTTCATCCGTTTCTACATTCTTGATCACAAGAAAGTCGCCTATCTCGACTGATCGGTTAGGCGCACGCCGGCGCTAACCGCGTCTCAAGTCCGGTCTGGGCTGCTCTTAGATCGGTCACCAGACACCGCTGAGCGCCAGGCCGAGTCACAGCTCGGCCAGGCATCGGTTCGAGTCTGGTCGGTCGACTTCTCCGGCCGCGCAAGAGGAGGGGTCTGCTCGGCGCCGTGCGGTTTCTCACGATCGGCGTTATCGTAGCTCGGTCGTACTACCGCGCAAATCTCCCTTCTCAATTGCCCCTTAATCCCATCCGAGCTACCGTGATTGGGATTACTTCCGCGACCGAGCCAACGGTTGAGTTGTGCCATTACCAAGCCGAGTATCATTGGGGAAATATCTGGCGCCGAGCTATCCCATTTGGCCAGCCATCATGTCGGTAGTCTTGTCAAGGGTCGTACAGCCGTACTGACAGCCGCGTCCCCAGCGCCACGTGGCTTCACGCCATTGGGTCGTGCAGCCAGCTATCCTGCACGCGTAGAATTCAAACGGCGCAGCCGTTTGGGTTCCTTCCCCCCTCTTTTGTATTCCAACGAAGGGCCTAAACCCCTACACTTTTCACCTTCTCTTCCACACAAACCCTAAACCCTAGCTCTTCAACTCTCTTTGTTCTCTCTGCTGCTGCATCACCTCTCGTTCCCCCCTTGCTCATTCTCGCCATTTCTGACGCTGCATTCGAGCTCTCGAGGTCCACCTCCTTTCTCATTCGTTTTTGGTAAGTTGCACTACCCTTCCCTTGTATTTTCAGCTTCCATTTTCCTATTCTTCGAACTTGTTCTTCGTTTTTGTGCCCCTGTTCTTCACGTTTATGCTGGGGGCCATTAGTGTTGCTTTCCCTTGCTTAGATCTTGCACACCCTAGGGCAAACAAAAACGGTAGGAATGGATGGGGCTTTCATGCCCCTTGTTTCTCCTAGGTTCGAACGAGTTCGTCCTATTTCTGGGATGAACAGTTTGAATCTGGGTAGAACCGAGCTGAACGCTCATTTAGATCCATAAATGACACTTCGGCCAAACAAAAAACTGGTTTGTGGCTTCTCATAGAGGCTGTAGCCGAGCCGAACTACCAATTAGACCGGTAATAAGACTGAACCGGGCGAAAACTTGAGGTAATTGCTTGGCCTTGACCGAGCTAAAGGCGGAGAGTTAGAACCGAACTAGGAAATCGACCAAGTAGCCTAGCCGAGGTAGGGGCCAATCACTAGTAATCATTTCACTCAGACATGTTCCCATAGGGGCTGCGCAATTTATGTCGTGCTAACCCTTGGGCTTATTTTTTAACATGCAGAACAAATAGGACCGACCAAGCCAGTCCAGCACTATAATTGGTGGAGCTCAAAGTCCGAGCAAACACACCAACATTTTTGACCGAGATACACACTACACCAAATAAACCCGGGATAGATGGGTAAATACCGATTTATGGTTAGCTCGCCCGGTGTGATGGCCGAATTTCGTAGGGATTACAACATTCCTGACAACGTCGTCTTAGAGCTCGCCAAAAATGGGGACACTCCTTGGGGAGATCTAGATCGGTGCCCCTTCACCGTGGTATCTATAGTTGAAGGTGGACTCCGCTTCCCGGTCCAACCCTTGATCTGCGAATTTTTGAGGCAGACAAGGCTTTGCCCGCCCCAAGTCTCCAACAACACGTACAAGATAATAAATGGCGTTGCCGAGCTGAACCGAAGGCTCGGTCTCAATATCGGCCTCGCAGAAATTTTCCATCAGTATAGTCTAAGTAGAAATAAGAGTGGGCTTTGCTGGTACCTCAAAGTCAAGAAGGGCTGAGCAAAACTCATAGAGGGCAACCCAGACAAGGAGACAAATGACGACGACTTCTTGTGGGTGTCCGGTCGCTATGAAGACACCGAGGCACCCATACCGGGGTGGTATATTAGGAAAGGCTTTGGCAGTGCTGGTAAGTAGCCCGGCTGACCGCGCTATCTTCATTCTACATTTCATTACTATTATCTTTCACCGGTCTAACACTTGTCTTCTTTCTGCAGATAAGTACCTAGCAGCGGACTACCACCAGGCCAACCAAGAGGCCATCAGAGTCCTGCTGCGCCATCCTGCCGAGGAGAGGGAAGCTTCGAAGCTGCTCGATTTCGAACAGACCTATCACTACCAAGCACCGCGCAAGAGCAGAGTCACCGACTTCCTTCGTGCGCCTTCTCCAGACCCAGATCCAAACTTGCCACCGATCAGACTAGTTCCCCTCACCGCCGAGCAAGAAATGGCGAAAATCAGGGCCATCAAGTCCATGATAATCGGGGAGGAAGGCGAGCCCCAACCTCCAGAGGCAACTGGGGGAACATCCTCCACCCCAGCCGGGCAAACAGAAGCTGTGCTAGCCCTTGCCAGCGAACAACCGGCTGGCCGGTCAAAGAAGAGGCCGAGAAAGGAGAAATCCGGACAAAACCTCGTCGACGAGGACTCCACCGAGCTGGCCTCCACCGAGCTGGGCGACCAGACCGAGCAACAACAGGCCGGCAAATCCAAGGGCAAGGGCCCAGCCACCCCCCCGGTCTGGGCGCCCGAGTTCAAATACCAGGGCCGGCCAGTTTCTGCCGAAGACTCGGTCTACGCTGATAAGGATTATTCTCTTGGTTTCAACATGACCAAGGGGCTAATCCTTCCAGCCGACATGAAGAGGCATGACGAGCTGTCCGATCTGAAAGTACTTCGCTCGGCAGCAAAGTCGATTGTTCTGGTAAGATGTTCACTTTTTCTTCAAGTTATTGCTCGGTTTTTGCTCGGTTTCTCGAATATATTAACGATCTGTCATTTGTTTGTAGGCCGCGCAAAAGAACTACCTTGCCCACGATCGCATGATCAAAGTGCGGCAGACTCTTTGTGAGGCCATTGCCGAGAACGAGGCCCAAAAGGCCGAGATATCAAAGCTGAAGGCCGCGCAGGATGCTATCGCGGCGGAGCGGGATGATCTGAGGCAGAAAGTTGACCGAGCTGAAGCTGACAAGCAGTGGGCCATGAAGTCAACCAAGGCCCGGTACCTTGCCGAGCTGCGGAAGCTACGCGACGCACACCGGGAAGAGAAGGACAAGGCCGTTGATGAAGCCAAGGACCGGGGGTACGCGCAGGCCGAGAAGACTTACGAGCGGCAGGTCCAAGCGACCAAGGACATCTTTTTTCAGTGCGGTTGGAAAGCAGCCGTGGAAAAAGTTGGCCTTGGTCAGGACGCCGAAATGTTTGTGAATCCCCCTACGGCGTATATCCCGGTTTACATGCAGGCGTACGGCAACGCGACTCAAAACCGGCTCATCGCGGAGGCAAGGAAGGGGGCCGAGGAAGAAGTCGCCGCCACGCAACAGGCCGAGCAAGCCACTACCGAAGCGTCTCAAGATGCGGAAGACGAAGTGGCTGATCGGGAGGTTGCCGTGGGGGAAGGCGCTGAAGACGAGGCCGAGGAAAACTTGCCCGAGCAAAATGTCCAGATAGCCGAGCAGATAACTGAGGCCGCCGAACAAACCGTGGACTTGGAATTGGATTGAAACATCACCCTTTATTTTCCTTGCTGCGTTCCGTTTTTGCTTGTTTGTTTGTTTGTTTGTTTTTTTTTTTTTTTTTTTGAATGTAACCGGGCTTGGCCCCGCCTCTTGTAATGAAACATCTTCTATCAATGAAATTCAAAGTTCTTGCTCGTTGATTGCCTATTTCTGTTCGGTTGGCATGTTCATGAATTTCTTGATTCAAACTTTTAATAAATCACAACTGATAGGTCGGCTTTGCCGCACGATCCGCCGAGCTAAAATCACCTTAACGTTTTCCAATCAGAACTAGCAGTTCGGCTCCTTGAACTTTTAAATGAACCGACATTTTAACTTGGCCGAGCAAAATCTGCTCGACCTTGGCAGGTTTGCAGACGTTATAAAGTTCCAACGTGACCGAGCAAAATCAGCTCGCCTTTTAAGTTGGGCATTTCGCCAACATTTCCTTTTTGAAGAGCGAAGTCAGCCCGGCTTCTTACCGGTTGGACAAAACACCAACATTGCAAGTTCCGCCGAGCAAAATCAGCTCGTTTTCCATATTGGACAAGACACCAATATGCCAACTAGGCCGAGCAAGATCAGCTCGGCCCTTACATTGGGCAAAACACCAATGTTTCAGTTAAGTTGTTCATGACGCCAACATTTCGACTGGGCGAGCAAAACCAGCTCAGCCCTAATGCGAATTGGTCCCATTTATTCGTTGGACAATGCATCAACTGTTTGTACGGTCCGCTTTCATTCCGACGAGAGGAAATCAGTCCGGTCCCATTCAGGTCGGTCTCTCTGCCCCTGGCATCCATAATTGTCTTGTGTCCTTGCGATGTCATTGTAGAAAGATGTAATACCAAACAACAAGAGGGCTATTTTTCATTACAAAAGCATTGCTATCTTTTACATCAGGTGCCAAAAGGCTACAGGTCTAGAAAAGCTAAACAACACAAGCAAATTACATCTTAGAAGTAAAAGACCTTAAGGTTGGCCGCATTCCATGGTCTGGGGACAACCTTGCCATCTAAATCTTTCAGATGGTATGGCCCTTTACCAGTAAGACCAATCACCTTGTATGGTCCTTCCCAATTTGCACCGAGCTTTCCTTCGCCAGGGACCATCGTGTTGCCAAGCACCTTCCTCAAGACCCAGTCCCCAATCTTGAATAGCCTGGGGTGCACTGCCTTGTTGTATTTTTTGGATAGTTCTTGTTGGTAAGCAGCGATGTGGATCAGCGCTCGCTCCCTCCTTTCCTCAGCGAGGTCAAGTTCCAATGCCACGGCTTCATCGTTTAGATCAGGCTGGAAACTTTCAGAGCGGATGGTTGGCATGCCAATTTCTAACGGGATGACGGCCTCCATGTCGTAGGCCAAGGCGAATGGTGTTTCCCCGGTCGACCGTCTTGGGCTAGTGCGGTACGCCCAGAGCACATTAGGGAGTTCTTCAGCCCACTTGCCCTTAGCCTTCTCAAGCCGCTTCTTCAGCCCGTCCAGGATGGTCTTGTTTGAGGCCTCAGCTTGACCATTTGACTGAGGATAGGCCGGTGTCGAATTGTAGAACTCAATCTTCAACTCTTCGCAAAATCCGTGAAAGAGTTTACCATCAAATTGAGTGCCGTTATCCGAGATGAGGGCCTTGGGTATACCGAAACGAGTGATGACGTTTTGCCATACAAACCTCTTCACGTCCTTTTCCTTTATGGTCGCTAGTGGCTCGGCCTCGACCCACTTGGTGAAATAGTCGGTGGTGGCGATAAAGAACTTGCGATTGCCCGGTGCTGCTGGGAGTGGCCCAACAATATCCAATCCCCAAAGCGCGAACGGCCAAGGACTTGTGAGAGGGAGCAAATCTCTAGCCGGCTGGTGGATCTGGTGAGCGAACTTCTGACACTTCTCACACCTGCGAACATATTTCTGCGCGTCCGCCTGCATGCACGGCCACCAGTAACCTTGGGAAATTGCTCGGTACGCCAAAGACCTGCCTCCAGTATGGCTGCCGCAGATACCTTCATGGATCTCGTAGAGAAAAGCATCCACCTTGGCGGGGTGGACACACTTCAAATACGACCCAGTAAAAGACTTCTTATACAACGCTCCGGACGGAGATAGCCAAAACCGCTCTGACTTTGCCCGGATCTTATGGGCCGCCTTCTTTTCTTCTGGTAGAACTCTATCTTTCAAGAAGGCGATGATGGGATCCATCCAGGAAGGACCCAAGTCGGTGCAGAGTACCTCGGTTGCTTCTGGTTCCTCGATGCTTGGTCGAGGTAAAAACTCTATCATCAAGGGGTTAGGAAAAGCTGTCTGAGTGGAGGCGAGCCCAGCCAATTCGTCAGCAGTGTTGTTTTCTTCGCGGTTGATCTTTTCCACTCTTATTGCAGAGAACTTCTTGATCTCTTCTCGCACCAACGCTTGATACTTGGCCATTCTTTCATCCCTTGCCTCATACTCCCCTGAGACCTGATTGACGACCAACTTGGAGTCGCTGAAGACCATCAAGGCTGTGGCTTTCATCCTTAATGCGCTTCTCAGACCGGCGAGGAGGGCTTCATACTCTGCCTCGTTATTGGACGCTGGGAAGCCGAGCGTAATTGCTTGCTCAATAATCAGCCCATCTGGTGAAGTCAGCAAAATTCCCAACCCGGCCCCATGCCTGTTGGACGCCCCATCGACGAAGAGCTTCCACATCTCGCCAATGAACAGCTTCCACCAATCAGACGGGTTTTGGGAGCTTCTCAATTCGAAGTCTCTGGTCGGCTCATTCTGGTCTTTTTCCTCGCCTCCGTTGGGTTCATCTTCCAACGAGTCGTCGGACTTTGCTTGTTCGGTCGAGCTTCGCCCTTCTCCTACTTGCGAGCCAACACTCGTCTCCATTGCCAAAACTATGGGTTGTGCTAAATCCGCACCAACCAAATCAATCGGGCAGACTGGATGCGTCCCAGGGGCAAATTCCGCCACAAAATCTCCAAAAGCTTGAGCTTTGATTGCGGTACGCGGGTGGAACTTGATGTCGTACTGTCCCAATTCCACGGCCCATTTCAGAATCCTCCCAGTGAAGTCGGCCTTTTCAATGAGCACCTTGAGGGGGAATTCGGTCAGCACAATTATTGTATGGGCATGAAAATAGTGTGCCAGCTTCCTTGACGCCATCATTAGGGCCAGCGCCAATTTTTCCAAAAGAAGATATCTCGTCTCAGCAGGGAGCAAAGTCTTGCTCACATAGAAAATGGGCAAGTGTTGAATGCCTTTAGCGCGCACCAGGACGGCGCTCACCGCATGTTGAGAGACCGCCAGGTAGAGATACAACTTTTCGCCCGGCGGAGGTGTCACCAAAATAGGGGCTGAGGAGAGGTACGCTTTTAGGTCCGCCAGCGCCCAGTCACACTCATCGTCCCAGAAAAACTTGGTCTTCAAAGTCTTGAAGAAGGGCCTACAACGATCCGAAGACCGGCTGATAAATCTGTTCAGCGCGGCTGCCATCCCGGCAAGATGTTGCACATCCTTTGTGGAGTTTGGGCGCTCTAGTTCCTGTATCGCCCTGATTTGCGATGGATCGGCTTCAATTCCTCGGTTCGTGACCAGAAAACCCAGAAACTTTCCAGTGCCAACTCCAAAGGCGCATTTGGAGGCGTTCAGACGAAGCTTGTGATGCTTGAGTATGGCAAACATTTCTTCTAGGTCGGCGAGGTGTTGGGACTTCTCCTTACTCTTCACCACCATATCGTCGATATAGGCTTCCATAGTTTGGCCCAAGAGGGGAGCGAACATCTTTGTCACCATACGCTGAAAGGTCGCCCCAGCGTTCTTCAGTCCGAACGGCATGACCTTATAGTAGTACAAGCCTCTTGGGATGGTGAACGACGTGATCTCTTTGTCCAGCTTATACATGGCTATCTGGTGGTAGCCGCGATATGCATCCAGGAAGCTAAACCTCTGATGGCCAGCGGTTAAGTCCACCAGCTGGTCAATTCGAGGGAGGGGAAAGCTATCCTTTGGACAAGCCCGGTTGACGGTCTTGTAGTCAACGCAGACTCGCCACTTGCCATTTTTCTTGGGAACAACCACCGTGTTGGATATCTACCGAGGGTATTGCACCTCTTCTATTGCCCCAGCTTCCAACAAATTCTTCACTTCTTCTGCCACCACTTCAGCATGGTGCAAGGCTGAGCGGCGCGTCCTTTGAATGACTGGCCGTGCATTGTTGAAGACATTCAACTGATGACAAATGAAGCTCACGTCGACGCCAGGCATGTCGTAAGGCGTCCAGGCAAAGGCCTCCAAATTGGAAACCAAGAAGTTGACATAATCCGCCCGCTCGTCGCTAGATAAAGATGATCCCAACAGGAAGAATTTAGTTGGATCGTTTTCGTCAATGCGTACTTCCACCAGATCTTCGACCGATTTTTCCTCGGCCTTTCTTCCCACGTCTTCGAGGACCTCCTTTCCCTCGGGCCCCTCGATCATCTGGACAAACCCTTTGGCTGCTCGGCTGCCATTTCCCGCAACGAAGCATTGTTTAGCCATCACCTGGTCTCCCCAAACTTCCTCTATTTGCCCGCTCGGTGCCGGAAAACGCATGACTTGGTGGAAAGTTGACGCTACTGCTTGCATGGCATGTAACCAACCTCTGCCCAGGATCAAATTGTAAGTGGATGGAACTTTGAGCACCCAGAATTCTACTTGTTTCACGACCGACCCCGCTTTGACCGGCAAAATAATCTTTCTGATCGGCCATTCTGGCTGAGAGTTGAAGCCGACCAAAGGAGATGTTGCTGGGGCCAGGTCCTTGTCATCTAACTTCATTTGCTTGAACGCATCATAATACATTATCTCGACCGAACTCCCCTGGTCGATCAGGATTCTTTTGATATCAAAGTCTTTGACGCGAAGAGTCACCACCAAGCCGTCGTTGTGCGGCATCTGAACCCTTTCCAAGTCTTTGGTCGAGAACGAAATGATGTCCCTCACTTCGGTCTTTCCCTTCTTTTCGGCGGGCTGGACAGAGAGCACTTCCCTCATGTGCTCGGCCTTCTTGATCATCCCTCTAAGCTCGCAGACCCTTGCTGGTTCAATGATGCCGTGGATGACGTTGATTACACCTTGCGGGGGCGCTTCTAGGGCGGCCAGGCCGTTAGGCTCGGTTTGTCCTGTTGGCGCGGCCTTGACTCCCCCATCTATATATTGGTCAAGATGCCCTGCCGCCACTAATTCCTCCAAGTGCTGTTTGAGCGGCAAGCAGTCTTCTACCCGGTGCCACCGTTCTTCATGGAAGGTGCAGCGATATTTTGGATTGAAGCCTCGCTGCGCACTCCCTAACTTGGCCGGCCAACGGACAAAAGGCTCACCTCGGATCTCGCTCAAAATGCGGTAGATGGGAATTTTGAAGACCGTGGTAATTCCTGTTCGCGCCTTCAGTTTTCTCTTGGCATCTTCCGCTGCGTCGCGGGGTGCGTCAGCTTGGTCGTTTCTGCGATCCTTGTTTCGGTCATCGCGGTTTGGTCCACGGCGCTGATCTTTTGACCGGTCGCTTGGGTGGTTATCCTCCTGCCCGACCGAGTGAACTTTTCCTGCCACTTTTCTGTCCGCCACGACCGGATTACCCTTCTCGGTCGCGGAGGCGGTGTCATCCTCCACGCGAATGTGCTCATTGATCCGTTGCATTAGAGACTCCATGGTCATAGATTGGTGCATCGTAAGTGAATCTCGCAGCCTATGTCCGACTGGGAGACCCCGTTTGTACTGAGTGATCGCCAGGTTGGTAGGGCAGTCGAGGATCTCGTTGTAAGTTTCCCAATACTTCGCGTTGTATGCCTTCAACGAGTATCCAGACTCCATCTTGACGCCCAGGAGATGGTCGACCTCCTTCGGCGTTCGGGTGTTGGTTTTGAATCTGGTGACGAAGGCTTCTGCTAGCTGCTGCCACCCCTCAATACTCCCCTCCGGGAGCCTTTCGAACCACTTCAAACCCAGCTCTCCCAAGCTCGCTGGGAATATGAGGCACATCAAGGCGTCGTTTCGCCGGTGGCCAGCCATCACTTGCCGGTAATGACTCACATGCATGTACGGATCCGTCTTGCCGTCGTACAAAGTGAACTTTGGCTGGTGGAATCCGGCAGGGAGTGGTGTGCTCTCAATCTCTGGGGACAACGGCGTGGCAGTAAGTCGCGCCAGCTCTTTGTTCTCCGGCGCAGGGGCCATCACTCTGGGAGCTGGCATTACCACTTCTTCACTACAACGAACTGGAGCGCTCAACCTCTGCAATGCCGGCACTCTCTGAGCCTCCTGACGGCGCGCCCTCTCCTCTAATACGTCCCTCAAGTCCCTGGAACGTGTGGAGAAAGAGGATCGCGATGTCGGCTTCGGACGTGAGGGGTGGTAAGTGCTGTCGCGAGAGAGGGACCCGCCTTCTCTTTGGTCGGAATCTCCAACCCCATAGTTCCTGGTGATGGAGATAGAGTGAGTCCTCCTCTGGCGACGACTGCTAGAACGAGGGGAGGGGGTGCGCTCATTGAGGTTGCCCTCTCCAGCAATACCCTTCCCCTTAAACTGGCGCTTCAGTAGCTCCATCTCCGCCGCCATCTTGCGAATGAGGGCGTCTTGGTCTTTGAGTTTGTGCTCCAGGCGCCGCGCACGGGACTCCCCCCGCTGCCGTCGGCCTTCTGGGCTCTGCGAGCGATCTGAACTCCTCCCACGTTTGTCTCGCGCTCCTCGCGAAGAAGTTTCCAGGCCTGCCATGGCTGGAACATTCGGGGGGCCCTCACTTCTTCGGACATAATCTGGAGTGACACCATCGACGACGGACAGCGGAACTTCGTCATTGTTGGCCATGGAAATGGTCGTAGAGGCTTGAAGAACAAGGGTTGTGTATCAAAGGATTCCCACAGACGGCGCCAATTGTACGGGGGGCGAAATATCCTCTACTTTCCGTACTCCTTGGACGTAAAGCTTCTCGTGACGGCGTCAGATCCTGCGACACAGAAATGGTGAGCTGCCCGGCGGTGGTGTGCCGGATAGACCCTCCGACGATCAAGTCAGACCACTTGAGGAAGAAGAGGGCTATCAGAGAGAGAGAGAGTGTTTGTGGAGGAGTGAATTCGCATACCTCTAACGTTCGTCTTCTTCCATATTTCTAGGCTGGCCATGCAGCCCCAAGATTGTGCGTGCACTACCTCTGCTGTCCTTCCCTGGACAGGTGGCAGTGCTTGCCTCTCACCACCTTACGCGTGTAAAGGCTTAGTCCTCCCACCCGTACACACAGAACTGTCCAACGGTATTGAGGCGTGCGTGGAGCAGATGTCCTCTCCCTCACGCCATTGGCCCAGGCGGCACCCTTAACCGGAGTACCACGACCGGCCTATCGCTTGTGGAGAACGGTCACCACGAGCACACAACCGAACAATGTGTCGCCGGCCTGTACCTAGGCAAAAAGGGTCAAAGGGTGATGCCCATGGCCGAGCTATTCGTGACCGGTCCCTCCTGGCTGACCGGCCGTGTAACACGCTGGACTTCATCTGTTCTACATTCTTGATCACAAGAAAGTCGCCTATCTCGGCTGATCGGTTAGGCACACGCCGGTGCTAACCGCGTCTCAAGTCTGGTCTGGGCTGCTCTTAGATCGGTCACCAGACACCGCTGAGCGCCAGGCCGCGTCACAGCTCGGCCAGGCATCGGTTCGAGTCTGGTCGGTCGACCTCTCCGGCCGCGCAAGAGGAGGGGTCTGCTCGGCGCCGTGCGGTTCCTCACGATCGGCGTTATCATAGCTCGGCCGTACTACCGCGCAAATCTCCCTTCTCAGTAATATTGACATATAAAATCGTAAACAAAATATAATCATTGTAACATTGTTTCGTCAAAAAAAAAAAACAAGTGCCCATCATCAATAAAAAGGTGGCCTCACAATTTTATTTATTTATTTTTATATAATAAATATAAAAATAAATTGAGAGATAATAGATTGACATAGTTTAGTCATATGTAACGGAGACCAATAGAGGCAATAGTGAAAAAATGCGATATAATAATAGTACATGAAAGTGTTTTTTTTTTTTTTTTTGATCGACAAAAAAGAAAACTTTATTGATGAAAAAATATACATTACATATGAATATAAGCATGGACTAGTGTAATAAATAGAAATATGAATCTCCTTAATTTGACTAACTAAATGGCATTTGATAGAATCGAGTGAAGAAGAATGATTCATATAATCGACCACATTTAATAGGATTTGAGGCTTAGTTTGGTTGGTTGGTATTTTTATATAATAAATATACAATCTTCATACAACTTATCTCACATAACACAATACGTTTTGAAGTAAAAAAGACTTATAATACATGTTCATTAATAATAATACAAAAATAAAGGAGCCAAATTGCTCTTACAAATGAACAATGAAAATTTGATTGTCAATAGGTGATTAACAGAAATACAAAGCAAATAAAAGTCAAGTAATGAAAAATTACTAAGCATTCTTATTCCATGTATAATTGTATATATTAAGTTGAGAAATTAATCTTTTCATTATTATAATAGGGAAAAACAAGGTCATTATGACATTTTTGGGACCTTAAGAACTCCTAATATGGGGCCTTTTTATATATTAAAAAAATTATGATCAAAAGATTATATATAATTTTTTTAAACTGTACTTACGAAAATGTTACTTTCATATGCAACTAGTAAAATTTACTTAAATTTGTAACAAAGTTTACAATAAGAAAAATGATCAAAATAATCTGAGCTCAACTACTAAATAAAAAGTGAACAAACTGTAACAAAAGATCATTTAAAGATCATTCTTGCATTTTTAACTGCAAAATTGTTGATCAAGCTTGCACAATTCACTTATCAATTAAATCATTTTCAATGATAAAATTGATAATCCATTAACTTTTTGTTGTAACATAGTTGATCGATAGTAATATTTAATTAATGTTAAATTTGAATTTTTTTTTCTCTAGAAACAACTATAATTGGTATAATTAATCGTATTCTATACATAATTTGAGAAACTTGTTGTATAAATTATGCAATTAAATAAAACAAATAGATTCATATTTAATCAGTTAAATTACAGAACATGAAACATGATTAAGAGAAATACATATGGAACCAAAATAATGAAAGACAAGGAATCAAACTGAAGCCTGTGTGTTAAAACAGATTAGCTGTCTCACTGTGGCTGTTGAAGGTATATCGACTTTTGTCTCCCAAGATACGACGGTTTAGACTGGCTAAAGCAGAAGCACCTTCTATTAGCTTTGGCGAACCGACAATGGAAGCACTCTCTCACACAGGAAGAATATATTATAGAAGGAGATTGACTTGACTATAATAAGAGAGATAAAATTTCTGTGTTGACAACCAAAGAAGATGGTCTCTATTTGTACACCATAGGAGAGAGAGGAGGAGCCTCTAGCCATGAAGGCTAGCAACCAATGCCCATTACTCCTGCAAAATTGCTAGAATAATGCACACACAATTGATGGGGATTCAATGTGTGAGTTACACACACTATACACTTGTGTGTATATACATATCTACAGCAGACCTGGCCCAAAAAGATTATGTTGGTCGACCACCAATTCGGCCCAGCCCAAACCTAACACATTCCAGCAAGCCTCAAGCCTCAAGCCCAAGCCCCACGGGCCACGGATCATGGATCACGGACCACAGGCCCAGACTCGGCCTGATCTGGGCAGGCCGGCGGCGCAGGTGGCAATTTTTGCATAACCAACTTGGACCATAGTCTTGGTCCAAGCCTATCCTTGAAGCATCCATAACTCCTTTTTTTCGAAAAATTTGGATACCCCAAAGGGCTCATGCTCTTATCAAAATCTTGAGGTTTAAATACCCATCAAAGTTTTCCTCTACAATTAATGTGGGATTGGTAGTTATACACAATTCCCAATACCTTATTTATGAGGCCAAATTTACGAGACAATTTCTCATTCAATTCTTAATGGTTTTTGGTCATTCTTTTTGTAGTGTATAGACCTTGTTACAAAAAATCTAAACCCATTTAATCCCACATCAACCAATGGTTGGGACCTACTTTAATTTCACATTAAAGTCACCATAAAATCATTTTTTTCCAACAATCCCCCACATGAATAAAAATTGGCTGAATAAGGAAAATGGACAATGTTTACAGCAAAGACTCGGAGAGAGAGCACACAGACTAACCATGCATCAGAAATGGTAGCTGTTGGCCTCGAACCTTTTGTAGTGAAAGCTTATCAAATTTACTTGCTGACCAGTGAATGTGATATCTTGAACTGTTCTGTCATTTGTGTAAACCAAGACAATAGACCTCACATAGGAGTTAGTCCAACCATTGTTCTTATTCTCACTGGTGTGTCCGATATGGCCCTAGAACACTAGCCTGGTTTAGTAAGTGTTTTTTAAGAATTCAGCCTTACCAATTCTTAAAGAAGCGGCCCCACTTTGCACTCACATATGTGACCTATATAAGGTATCTCATTATACCACGGTTGATTATTCATATCACTTAAGTCATTAAAAGCATCAGCTTAACCTTCCCCCCCCCCCCCCCCCCAAACAAGGTATCATCATACAAAGGAATGGGTAAGAGGTTTTACCTCTTCAATGACTCACTCGTTACACGAAATTAGGTTATCCCTTTGAACCTAGATCTTGGGATCTCCAGTCAACCAGGTTGGGTTTTCCGTTCCAGTAACATTACTAAAGGCCTTAACCCCATTCCTCTTGACAATGTTTCTACTAACTTTCGAGTTAACCCTTTGGTTATCGAATCCGTAATATTATCCTTTGACTTTACATAGTCTAGAGAGACAACTCCATTAGAGAGTAGTTGTCGTATGAAATTATGTCTACGACGGATATGTCTAGACTTCCCATTATACATATTACTCTGTGCCCATCCAATCGCCGATTAGCTATCATAATGAATACAGATAGCAAGCACAGGTTTCAACCAACGTGGAATATCCTTAACGAATTGGTGAAGCCATTCAGCTTCTTTAGTTACTTTATCCAAAGCAATAAACTCAGATTCCATCGTTGATCTTGATATACATGTTTGCTTGCAAGATTTCTAAGACACGATTGCCCCTCCGAGGGTAAACACATAATTACTAGTGGATTTGGAGCCATTTATATCAGATATCTAATTGGTGTCACTATACCCTTCTAGTACCGCTGGGTATCAAGTATAATGCAACCCATAATCCCGGGTGTAGCGTAGATAACCTAACACCCACATAGTGCCCCTCCAATGAGTGGCATTCGGATTACTCGTATATCTACTAAGCCTGCTAACATAGTAGGCTATATCCGGCCTTGTACAACTCATCATATACATCAAACTTTCAATGACCTGAGAATATTCTAGCTGAGAGACACTTTCACCATTATTCTTGGTCAAATGTAGACTCACACCTGATTTACCAAATTTCTCAAGTATCTTCTCAATATAGCGAGACTGAGAAAGTAAAATACCACTAGATGTTTTGGTAATCTTAATACCCAAAATGACATCTGCAAGGCCCATATCTTTCATGTCAAACCTAGAGTTTAACAATCTCTTGGTAGTTTGAATCATTTCATCATTACTACCAACAATGAGTATGTCATCTACGTATAGACACAAAATGAAAAAACCTCTGTCAGTGTCTTTAACATATACGCACTTGTCACACTCATTCATTCTAAATCCATTTGATAACATAGCGCTGTCAACTTCTCATGTCATTGCTTAGGAGCTTGCTTCAAACCATATAATAACTTGACCAGCTTACAGACTTTCTTATTTTACACTGGAGCTGAAAACCCCTCGGGTTTCTCCATGTAGATTTCTTCAACTAAATCTCCATTTAAGAAAGCTGTCTTTATATCCATTTGATGTATCTCCAGACCAAGTAAAGCGGCTATCGCAATCACCATACAAATGGATGTAATCCTTGTCACAGGTGAATACATATTAAAGTAATCCAGGCCTTCTCGCTGCTTGTATCCTTTGACAACTAGCCTGGCTTTATACTTATCAATTGATCCATCCACTTTCATCTTTTTTCTAAAGATCCACTAACTTCCCAAGGCCTTATTGCCTAGGAGTAGATTAACCACACTACAACAAATATTACTTTTTATAGCGTGCAATGAATACTATCTTTAGTAAAAGATAGCATTTGTTGGCATGCTATGCTAGCCCATGTTATTGAAAGTCTATCACTTTGTATAGCATTCATAGAATGCTATGGATGAATGCTATAAAAAATATATTATAACATTCCTAAAATGCTATAAAACTGTTGAATATTCTTTAAAAAAATATAACAATTACAGTTTGTGCATGCCATAATATATCTTCTATAACAATCCGACGAAGTTATCAATGAATGTTACAATATAATGTGTACACATTTTATAGCATTTTTTTGTATGCCATTAATACATTTTCCGTGGTAGGTTTTTTAATCGCTAATATTGCAACATATTCCAAATAAAAATAAAACATTTTATTTCATAAATAATCATATCAACGTAGTGGAGAAGAATCCATCAACATAACCTTCATTCAAGTAACAAAGTAATTGCATTGTCTTAATATAGTACCAAAATATTATCTCCATATCAAAAAAGGGTAGCTTAAATTCCAAATGTGATAATGTACATGTGAAAACAAAACTCATTCAAATAATCCAATTCTTCAACTAGAGGTTTCTCATCCTTCAAGCTTGCTTCATATAGTTTGGTACCTTTCTTTTTGAAGACACCAACTGCAAAATAATAATCAACCTCCCAATCAGCGAAAGCATTTAGCAAATAAGTATAGATAATTAAACAATCCAAAAACTCAAGGGATTCAACCTTGCCTTAATAACCATGGATTGCTATAGCACATTATCAAGATCTACCATTATAAAATCTGATCACTAATTTAAATTTAGTCTAAATGACAAGGGTTAGAAAGGTCGCCTAAGATAGTGTTTGGTTCACTAGATGAAATAGAATGAAATGATCATTACATCAAAATATTTATTCTCATATTTGGTTGACTAACAAAAACAATGAAAAATACATTGTAAATAGAATATCATATACCAATGTAATGGAATGATCATTCCGTAAGGAAGATTAAGGAATAATCATTCTATTCTATTCTATCTCATTCCAATGAACCAAATAGAGCATAAATAGAATACATATTGAAATGGTAGCTTAAGGTGCTTGCAAGTAAGCAAAAAATAAAATAAAAAATTGAGCAAGTAATGCCAGTTTACTTCGGAGTATCACCAATTTATTAAAACCTGATCATGGCTAAGATACTGGCTTAGTCCTTCCCCCCACTTTTGCATCACTTTCTCAAAATCAAAACAAAGTCAGACAAAAAAAAAATTAAATAAATAAAAAATAAAAAATAAAAAATCCAATTCCCTACCATGAACAAGCAAGGATATGTTTTGGTTAAGCATATTATCAAACATGTAATGAGAAATCTACATCCAATAAAAAGAACATAGAAATCAAAATTTAGGATAGTAAGCATCAATTTGAGTAGAACCAACAAATGCTTCTTCTATTTATTCGAGGGTTCATATAAAACAAATGTGATTTATGAACAAAGTCAGAGTATTTCTTCTGTTTATAGGTTTTCAATTCTCTAAGCACTAATATGAGTTATGAGTTGCATTCATCATAGACAAACAAATGTGTCACTTTTATCAACGAAGTTAACAAGAATGATAAGATGTTCTGTAGTAATTATTTTTTCCTTTGTGATCTTGTAGTTCACAAATTCTTGAGTCTTAGTAAAATGACTAATTAAGCTAATGTATATTTCTATAATTAACTACCTCATTAATAGAGTATATATATATATGAAATTTTTTGCAACACATGCCCTAAAAAGACAGGGTATCCCTTTTTGTAACTTTACCATAATGATTTGTAATATAATCATAAAAAATTGTGAATTTACTCACTTAAAAAATTTGTAACTTTTTAGTACTCCTAACATAATTGGTTCACAATATCACCACAATAATTTTAAACTAGTATTGCTTTGTATACACCCCAAAAATTCATAACTACATCACAAAAATTCATTAAAAACACCAAAAAAATTGGTTACTTTTTTTGACATAGAGGTGTGTATAGTCGTTGGACCATATATATATATATATATAAACTAGATCATTCATGGTATTTTTTGTTTGGTTTCAATCAAAAAAAAAAAAAAAAACATAGGAGCACCAAACAGTGAGGGTCAATTTCAATGAATAAAATGTTGCAAAAGCATATAATAGTTTTATTGGGAACATACAGAAGCAATAAACTATTAAGAAATACTTCAATAACAAATAACAAAAAAAAAAATCCAAAAATTAAATATTGATCAAGAACAAGAATTATAGTATAAGCACACTAGATCTTATTTTTCAATTCTATATCCAATCAAAGAAAAGGGTTTCGTGGAACCCAACCAGGTCTTCTTCATGTATACATACATGTGCAAATTCAATACATCCCATAAAGAATATCCAAAAATCAACATCACACATCAATTCGCACTTCGAAAATCAAGGGAAAAAAAAAAAATACTCACAATCTGATTCTGGAATTGTTTCTTCTCTCTATTTCACTTGAGATTGGTTCATGATTTTTAGAGACTTCCTATCAAAACAAAACTAATAAGTATATAGATGTATATATGTGTATATAAATCGAGTGAGATAGATAGAGAGAGAAATACCTTCAACTTGTATCAAAACCCTAGCACTGTGATTGCTCATAGTCCATAATGAGAGAAATTAGGAACCTGACTTGTAGTTGGTTTCTATCTCTAATCTGGGCATGCGATATTTTTGTGCCAAACTTTTTGGGTTTTTCAAAATCATTTTTTTATGGGTTCAATAACGTTTTTTTTTTTTTTTGTATATATTATCTCAACAATAACATTTTTTAATTGCCATTAATACTTAATTTGTGTAATTTTTCACAGCATTTATAAAAGGTTATTAAAAATTAGAATTCAATGCTATAAATATCTAATGTTAATTCCTCAAGTCATTTAATCACAAAATGCTATAAATGCTCTATAATTAATAACATTTTAATAAAAATGCTATAAAATTATGTTATTAAAAGTATTATTTGTTGTAGTGCCAACTCCCATGTATAGTTTTGCAAGATGAAGTCAATTTCACTCTTAATTGCTTCTTTCCATAAGGGACTTTCAGGTGAAGTCACGGCTTCATGAAAAGTTCAAGGTTCTCCCTTTAACATATAAGTCAAGTTGGCAGTCCTAGCTCTCTTACTCCTTCTTGGCTCATCTACTTCCTCATCTTGACCATCTTCTGGATCATCTACTTGATCATCTTCAAGTTCTTTCTCAAAACTTTGATCCTTTCCTTGGGTTTGTCAAGGAAATACGTCTTCAAAAAAGGACGCATTCCTTGACTCCATTATGGTATTTTTGTGGAAATCTGAAATATCAGACTTGTGCACAAGAAACTTATATGCACGTCTATTCTGTGCACAACCAATGAATATACAATCCACGATTTTCAGACCTATCCTAACCCGCTTGGGTGTAGGTACCGCCACTTTTGCAAGACACCCCTACATTTGTAGGAAATTATAAGAAAGCTTGCGGCCTTTCCATAATTCATATAGAGTCTTATCTACTTTCTTCCGAGGGATTGCATTTAGAATGTAATTCGTGGAGAGAATCACTTCTCCCCACAAGTTATGCGGCAACCCAGAACTTATTAACATTGTATTCATCATTTCTTTTAACATTCTATTCTTACACTCAGCAACACCATTTGACTGAGGGGAGTAAGGCGCTGTGGTTTGGTGAATAATCCCAAATTGAGCACAAATCTCAACAAACGAGGATTCATACTCACTACCACGATCACTTTTTATAGCCTTGATCTTTCGGCTTAGTTGATTATCAACTTTATTCTTGAAAAGAATAAATTTATGAATCGCCTTATCTTTGCTTTTAAGCAAATACCCATAACAGTATTTAGTGCAATCATCAACAAAAGTGATGAAGTACTTGTTGCCACCACGTGATTGTATGAATTTCAAGTCACACACATCACTGTACACTAAATCCAAAGGCTCGGTATTTCTTTCAACAGAATGAGAAGAAGTCCTTGTCAAATTTGCTTTAACACAAGTTTCACACTTGTGATTTGGATTAATCTTAAAAGATGGTATGTGATCTTACTTGATCAATCTACGCAAAGAGTCAAAATTTACATAACCCATTCTACCATGCCATAAATTAGGGGACTCAAGCATATAAGCAGAAGAAGAAGCTTTCTCATTAATTTTAAGGATAAGAGTCATTTCATTAAGCTTAAACATACTGCCCGACATATATCCCTTCCCCACATAAACCCCGCTCTTAGTCAACATGACCTTATCCAACTCAAACACCATGCAGAAGCCATGCTTACTTAAGAGTGACCCCGAGACAAGGTTCTTACAAATGTCTAGCATAAATAGGACATCGTTCAGAGTTAGCTCTTTTGCTGCAGTCATCTTCAGGACCACCTTGCCTTTACCCTCAAGAGTTGAGGTTGCAAAACTCCCCATGAACAACTTCTCACCGTTTGAAACCGGTTTAAAAGTTGTGAACATCTTCTTCTCTGCATAGATGTGGCGAGTGGCCCCAATGTCCACCCACCATTCTTTCAGGTTGGACCCCACCATGTTCACTTCGGAGACGACAGCTGCCAGATACATGTCATCCACATCTTATGATAGATCTTTCATCTCAGTCATGTGAGCCCGACTTTTGTTCTATGGAGGGTACTTGTTGTAAGGCTTCTTATTTTTTCGATAGTCAAATGCCCGATGCCCATTACTTCCATAGTTGAAGCACTTTTCATTGAACCTATAAGTAGGTTTCTACGGTTTGTAGACTTGCCTCTTGGAGACTCCACCTCTAGCCCCCAAATTTGAGCTTTTGCTTGTCGGTGGCTTTTTCTTCACCCCGGAGGATTGGCTATGCTCAACCACATTTTCTTTCACAGTGGAGGTACTCTATCCTTTCTTTCTATTGTTTTTCTCAATACGGAGCCTGACAACGAGCTCTTCGACTGTCATCTCCTTTCGCTTGTGCTTCAAGTAGTTCTTGAAGTCTTTCTAGCCGTTAGGCAACTTCTCAATCAGCGCAGCTACCTAGAATGATTCACTCAGGAACATTTCCTCTACATGAGTCTCATACAGAATTACTTGGAACTCTTTGTAGACACCCCATTTTTGACAGCCCTTATGGACGTCATCACTTGCACACCCAATGATAAATGCATTGTCAAGTGCTTGAAGTCCTCAAAAGAATGCCATAGCCTTTGAGCCATCAAACCCTGCACACCTGTTGCCTTGTTTTGGACCAAAACCATAACTTTTCAAACCTGGAACACCTGGAGGCCTGCCGGCCAACCCTGTGGGCTGCCGGCCACTGTTCTTGGCTGTCGGCCACTGATGTGGCTTGCCGGCCAGGGATAGTGGCCTGCCAGCCACCAAGGTGTTTTACAAATATTTTGCGACGGCTGTGCTAGTTGTTTGCACAAATGCATGAATCTGCTCTCACATGTAAGGATGGATATTTCTGAGCAAGTTTGATGTTCTTTATATATAGAGGACCCTTCCCTCTTGCTTAGAGGGTTAGAAAAATTTTGGAGCAAAATTTTTCCTCTACCTACAATTCTCTCTCTCTCTCTGTCTCTCTCTCTCTCTCTCTCTCTCTCTATCAAATTTCTACACTTTAGCTTATATACTCTTCACCTTTGCCTATACACTCTTAACCAAGCCTCTGTATCTTTGAGCCGAGGTACCTTTGAGCCTTGTTTGAGCTTTTGAGGGTGTGTTTGTCTTAATTTGCTGCTTCGAATTGGTTCCCGTCTTCAAGAGGTATAAAGCTTTGCCTCTTTACTTACTTTCTTCACTCTTTTCCTTTCTATTTTTCAACTATTTTGGGCTGTAAAAAACTCTGTATTTTTGGGCTAAAACTTGAGTTTTATGGCCAACAAAGGTTGAGGGGTGGCTCACCCTTCTTTGTACCTTGCTTTCAAGGCTTTTTCCCCTTGTGTTTCTCACCTTTACACCAACTTTTTTTGAGCTTTTAAAAACTGATTTTCAGAGTATTTTCAGTGGCTAAAATCATGTTTTGAAGTCCAAAATTGAAGGGGTTAACCTCCCCTCCTTGTGTCTTGCTTGCTAGCCTAGCTTACACCTTGTTTTAGCTTATTGTTCTTGCTATTTTTATCTTAATTCCAGCATGTTTTAGGACTTGTTTTAAACTATTTTTGGACTGTTTTTGGTTGATCATTGCATTTGAGTTTTGTTTTGCATGCTTGTAGTGTAATTATCCTCATGAGCTTGGTGTTTTAGGCATTAGACACCATCTTATTTGAGTTGATAGCATTTATTTATGCTTTTCTTACTTATTTTCAGCACTAATAATCTCTACAACCTCCTTCTTTTCTTGACTTTTGTTTTGCTTTGAGAGTTGTTTCAAGCCTCTTATTCTTTTAAGCATGAGATTAAGGTTGTCACGCTTAATGGTTTAATCCCTTTAAGGGGTTCATTATCAACAGCATGACATCTCTTTCATGTCTTAAGTTAACTCTTGGTTTGGTACTTCACTCCATTAGAGGACTTAAATTCATTCTTGGACTTAATGGATTAAAGGATGGATGGTAATTAAAATTGAGTAACTAAAACTTGGAAGTTAAAATGGTGCAAGATAATAATTGGTTGTGTGTTCAATCGGTCATTAATTGAAAACATGGAAGCTTGAAGCATTTCATACTCATTAGTGATGAAATGATTCAAGTGTCCAAGGTCACCACTTCCCTTGATCAATTCATGAAAGGGAGGAGGTATGAGTGTTATTTTGTTGCATTTATTGAACTTGCACACTTTGGTTCACAAGCCATCATGCAATGAAATTGCTTGAGTTGGTGGTTTGTGGTTTAAGTTTACTTCTCCGTTGAGCTGTCTGATGATAATGAGGGGTGAATAGTGCAAACAATCCTTGAGAATACCATGTGCATGCTCTGTTTGTCCTCTGTTGCAGCAAGATGAACCTGTGTAGCAGTGGCCGGTAGGCCACCACTGGTGGATGGCAGGCCATCACTCTTGGCCGGCCGGCCACCAATGCAAAATTCAGCAGTGTGTTTTTTGGGCAAAGTAGAGTTATTCTGGAAGTGGGCAACAGTGTAAGTGTTCTACTGTGCAACAGAGACTCTCTAGAAGCAAAACAGTAGGCTTTTTCGGGTGAAAGCTACATTCATGCATGAGCCCTCCATCGATCCTCGGGATCCGTGTTGTAATAATGCTAGTTTCATACTTAATTAGTGGTTGTGTAATTAATTAGTTAGAATAGCTAATTCGTTTCGTGTTGTAATTATTTTAATTAGCTAGAATAGTTAGTTAATTAATTCATATGTTGTAATAATTAGTTAAGTAGCTTAGCTAGTTTATTCATTTCGTTTTGTAATAGTTAATTAATTAGCGTAGCTTAGCTAGTTAGTTTATTCAGACTCTCCTTCATGAGGGCGCAATGTTGTAATAATGTGTATGTCTTCTAGCCCCACGTCTTTCTCCATTTTATTTACTAGCTTATGATGGTTAGATTAGGAGCATCATGTTTCGTTTGGCATATCTTATGTTTGCATCCATTTGTATTGCATGCATCGAGGCTCGGTTCATCATGCAAACTTGCATCGTTAGTTTAAATACATTCTTGAATACGTGCTTAGATCACATGCTATCAAAATGATTCATATGCCATATTAGTAGCCGAGCCTAGTAATTGCATATCGCATATGTTGCATTAGTCATCTTGCATTAGTAAGGATCATGCATATTTTCCAACTCTTTTGTTTATTTCAGCTTGGAGTACTAGGTGAGCCTTTTACTTGTTTTAGCATATCATATGAGTGTGATTGTTGCCATATCTAGTATGTTTTGCTTAATTGATAAAACTGCTTGAATGCCTGCGGATGAAGGCTAGTTGTTTGAATTTGAATAATTCGATCAAAGTGTATTTAAGCCCACTTTTTCAAGTGGCAAATTCAAACTCTTTTTAAACAACCGACATGAGATCGAAATGTTCCAATTTTTGCAAATTAGTCTATGCTTGTGTGCGCATCACATAGTAATGTAGCTAATAATTGGAACAAAAGCATATAATGTAAATAACAATCATATCATGATTAGTAGAGACCGATCTTTGATCGGGCGAGCAGGGGTGCTTAATTCATGACCTTCCCCTCTCATACCTAAGTTCCCGAGCTGAGACAACTTTGGTGATGACGGGCATGTGGCCTTTGGCACGAGTCTTGGGTTTCCTAAATTTTCCAAAAGAATTTAGGTGACGACTCTGTATCTGGCAAAGCAGTCCATTTTTGGCAATTTGATTCAAAATTGATTTTCCAAAAAGATTTGCCAGATTTGGACTCTTCGGCGTTTTATCTATTTCACATTGCACTCGTGAGATCAGATTCAGAATTGCAGGAATTCGATACTGTAGGGCTTATTCATCTTCCGAAAGGGGCCACGAAAAGGTCGGGCTACAGTTTCTGGCGACTCTACTGGGGACTTAGATAACTTGACTTGGACTTCATGATGTGAGTTTTTATCTACACTTATATGTTTCTTTGCATTGCATTTGCATTGGTGTGCTTAAGTCACTGTGTTTGTAAATTGCTATTCCTGGATGGTTTGCTGGAGGCTTGCCCAAAAGCTTGCCAAAAGGCTGACCGGTCGTGGGCTCTGCTATGTTGGGAACACAAACCTTGGATCTGGACTACCGCTGTACCATTTGATCCTTCTTTCACTTCTCGATGTTAGGTGTGAGAGGTATATTACGTAGTCTTGCTGAGGTACCCTTTTTGACCATTTGGCCTAGATGCTTATCGAAAGCCATAGAGACTGTTCCAAACTAGGACAGGATGCTTACCTAAATACAGGATTGCATGAAACCGCTTTGTTTGAATAGTGAACCCTAGTTCCTGATGAAACTAGAACAAGGTAACCCTACCCTAGCATAGGGGTGTTTTGGTTCTCTTTAACTGGTATGTGCTTTACAGTGAAACTGTTCAGAATATGCACATCAGTTATATAGTGGTATCTATTTTGGGGGCAGAATTCAGTGTTGAGTGCAGTTTTGCAGCTTTGATTACATCTGTGTTGGTAACATCTTAGCTGAAGTGCTGTGCAGTTTCTGATTACTGCTTTCTTTTCGCTTTATTTCTTTTGCTAGGTAGTATAACACCATAGCTTCAGAAAATTCAGATATCCCCAAGTGCTCTGGACTCGTGTCAGAAGGCTTTGCAAAGCCGAGGATCTTGTTCGGGGACAACCTATGTTTACCTCACTCCCACCGGTTACAAGATGGAGGAGAGTCAGGCAAATTTCACCAGTGCAGTTCTTACAATAGTCACCTCTCAGTTCATCGGTATCTAGTCAGGATCAAGGACAGTCTTCTGCTTCTAGTCCAGCACGAGATGGTTCGCCTATTCCAATGACCCAATACCCATCAGTCAACATGGAAGAATTGATACATCATCTGCAACAGACAGTTGAAACCCTACAGCAGGACGCCGTTCGGCAGGCTGAGGTCACGGCCTGGTAGGCCGAGGTCACGTCGCGTCAGCCAGTTGCAACCTCTGCATCTCATAAACTGATTACAATAGCAGCAACCCCATCCGGTTGCAACCTCTACATCCCATACACCTCCAACAGCTATCCCAATACTCGGAGCTACCGCCCAATCAGCCAATGTGGAAGAAAACCAAGGCCATCAAGTAGATGCACTTCCAGCACAAGCCTCAAAAGCACCTGTGTATCAGACAGAGGCTCTGTTTAAGTTTGAGGTGGACCCGACGGTGCTTAAGGTTAACAAGTTGGAGAAGTTATTCAAGAGAGCACAGGATGTGAACTCCATCTCGGACATAGAGGATGGGTATACCGATTCTACAGTGACCTTGCCAGATCGGTTCAAAATGCCGCACATCGATCGATTCGACGGCTCCGAAGATCCCATGGTTCATCTACGACTGTTTTCGGATATCTTACATCCAATGGGCCTAACTAGATTGCAAAAGTTATCTCTTTTCGGCCGGACCATATCGGGAATAGCGGCCATATGGTATGCAAAGTTAGAGGATTTTGTTAAGCAAAATTGGGAGGAAATGGCTGAGGCTTTTATTGCTCAGTATTCGTATAACATGCAGATTGAGGTTAGAACTCGTGATCTTGAAGCAACACGTCAAGAGCCAAAGGAGGGCTTTTCTGAATTTGTGACGGGGTGGAGGGCTAAGGCTTCAATGATGACTACGAGGCCGTCCAAGAAGGACTAGATTAGAATGGTTGTCCGCAACGTGCACAAGAAGTTTTTACAAAAAATGATCGTTCTGCCTTTGTTCGCATTTACCGAGCTCCATGAGATGTGAGTGCAAATCGAAGATGCCATGAAGCAAGGGCTGATTACAGATGAGAAGGAGCTGGCAAAAAGGCATTTTATGCGTAGTTCCAATGCTACCACCAGTGGTAGCACAGCTGCGAGGCCGTTAGATGTGAGTGTTATCACCACCACAACCAAGATTGCCAATTCCTTCGCCAACACAGCTCCACAAACCTCAGCCAATCCTACCCGAACTCAAAGATTCTTCACCTAACTCTATATGATCCCTCTCAAGCCATGAAGGTGTTGGTCAAGAAAGGGCACCTTAAACCACTAGAACCCCGCCCGTTGTCTGATCCGTTTCCACCCAAACACAACCCCGCAAAATACTGCGTGTTTCACCAACAACATGGTCATGACACTGACCAATGCTTTCGACTGCGTCATGAGATTCAAGATCTCATCAACAACAAGATGATCGCTCCACCTCAAAACCTAATGTAACCACAAATCCACTTCCAACCCATAATCAAGTTCCTCCACCCCGAAATCTCAACCTAATCCATACACTGGCCATCCCCTACGACCCCAGCATATGTATATCACCCATTCCCACCTACCAAAACCGATTGTGTTCATTCCTGAAAGCAAATATTTGTGCATGTTGGACATGTCCACACTTCAACCTAAACTTGTGGTGGTGACAGTTGCACAAGAAGGGAGGTTGACCTTAGAGGGTGCTAGTCTGTTGTCGGAGTGCTCTGAGGACCCTGATGGGGTGTATGATCCAAACTGCTACATTGTACCAATTAATCAAACCAAGCCAAAGTTGGTGTTGCCAACTACAAAGGAGGTTAAGGTGGTTAAGGAGGATGGCCTGAGCCAAGGGCTGGATGACTTAGCAGATTTCAAGGAAGATTTGGACAATTTGCAGTTCTTTGACGAGCAAGATCAGGGGGATGTGCAAATTAGCTAGTTTGACTTGAATGGAGCAACTGACAACTCTAGGTGGTTAAGTGATGAGCCCAATATAGAGAAAGGAACTGAAATGACACCGGAAGTAAAAGAAGCAGGGATTGCTATCATGGCCGGAATGGCTGATGAGAAAAAAAGTTGCCGGAGAATGCTGGCATGGAAAAATCAGCTCAGGAATTGGGCGTCGTAAGCACTGCGGATACAGAACAGGAAGCTGCACAAAAGCAGTTTGAACATGAAAGGGTTGAAGACAACCAGAAAACTGTAGTGACCCAACACCCTGAGGGAAGTATTTGTGCCACGAGGGTATTTCAGACAGAGTCGGACAATTGTTTGTCGGCTGTTGAAGGGGTATGATGGGACGATGATAATCTGCATCTAGCTCACACCGACGAAGATTGGGGCGAGTGCCTTCCAGACAACACATGGTATGCCGAAGAAATAGATCACGTGACAAGAAGTGGGTGGTATTTCAAGCCACCACACTTAGATCAAGCATAAGCATCTAGGAAAGATAAAGAGATCGAGAAACAGAAAGAGAAACAGCTGGAAGAAGAGGCAGTGCTGAAACAACTAAAGAAAATACAAGCTGACATTTCAATTTGGGGCCTTCTCACAACCTCCGGGGTACATAGACAAGCAGTGTTATCAGCAATGGACAAGGCCAAACTATCTATCGACACTACCCCCGAACAGCTTATGGGATTGCTTTTCCCAAGTGGCGCTAAGCCAACCCTTAACCTTCTCTGACAAATAATTGCCGCCAGGAGGGCTCAACTCACAATAAACCCCTATACATATCTATGGAGTGCAAGGAGAAATGGGTACCGGTAGTGTTGGTGGATACCGGCTTGGCCATCAATGTTTGTCCGTCTCGCACTGCCAATACAATTGGCCTTAAGCTAGCGGACTTCGTTCCCACAACCCAAGTAATTCGGGCGTATGCTAATATAAGTAGGGAGGTCATGGGCACGATGCAAATCAAAGTCCAGATGGGCCTAGCTGAGCAAGATATTGAGTTCCATGTCTTGGATGTGCCAACTACCTTCAATCTGTTGTTAGGGAGGCCTTGGTTGCTGTAGACACCCCATTTTTTACCGTCCTCAAGACCTGGACGTCATCGTCGATGCATATGATGATTGTGTTTGTTTGTACTTGTTTTGGTGCCCGAAGTTCTCGGTGGAATGCCCTGTCTTTGAGCCTTCAAACCCCATCCATTATGTGCCCTGTTTTGGACCAAAATCTTCAAGCCTGCAATACTTGGTGGCTGCTGGCCAGCAATTGAGGCTGCCGACCACCAATTGATCCTGCCGGCCACCCATGTGGCCTGCCGGCCACTGATGCCTTTTTGCAGATATTTTCTTGATAGTTGTTCCAGCTGTTGGCACAATGGGCTTGATCACCATACACATGTATAGACTGATTTAACTCAGCTGAAAGCTTGTTTTTCTATAAATATGGGACCTTCTCCCCCTTTGTAAGGGTTAGAAAAATTTTATAGCAAAATTCTCTCTCTCTCTCTAGATTTCTCTCACTCTCTTGCAATTTTGTATACATTTGCTCACAAATGCTATACTTTTGTATACACTTCCTTAATCAAACTTGATCACCTCACAAATGCTATACTTTTGTATACACTTCCTTAATCAAACTTGATCACCTTTGAGATGAGGTCCTTAGAAGCCTTCTTGGAGCTGTAGAAGGTGTTTTTGACTTGAATTTGTGCCTAAAATTGTTGCTTGCTTCAAGAGGTATAACATTCCCCTTTTACACTTGTTTTGCGTACTTGCTTTTCCATCTCTTTCAACTATTTTTTGAGCTGATTTTGAACTATAAAAAACACTATTTTTGTGGCCGAAAGATGGTGGTTTGAGGCCATTTTCAGTTAGGGGGTGGTTCACCCTTCTTACTACTTTGTTTGTAAAACTTTTGTACCTTTGTTCACCACTTTCAAACCAAATTTTTTTGACCTTTTATCCACTAAATTTCAGAGGTTTTTTAGTGGAAAAAAACTTATTTTGAAGTCCAAATTTGGAGGGGTTAGCCTTCCTTCCTTGTGCCTTGTTTGCATGCCTAGTTAGCCTTATATGTTAGCATGTTTTTGTAGCTTAACTTAGCTCAAGTCCAGCATGTTTTAGCCTCTAAAATAGCCTACTTTAGCTCTGTTTTGGGCTGGTTATTTCATACGAGTCTTGTTTTGCATGGTTGTAGTGTAATAGTCTTCACAAGTTGGTGTTTTATAGACACCTCTTGTTTGAGTTGATAGCATCTTTTGGTGTTGTTTTTCACTCCATTTTAGCACTATAAACTCTGCAACCTCCCTCTTTGCTTCACTCTTTCATTTGCTTTTGAGGGTTGTTTCAAGCTTGGGATCCTTTAAGCTTGAGATTGAGGTCATGCTTTATGGTTTAAACCTCTTTAAGGGTTCATTATCAACGGCATGATCTCTCTCTTGCCTTACATTATCCTTTGGTTGACACTTCTTTCATCTTAGAGGACACTCACCAATGGACAAATTGATTAAAGAATGATTTGGTAACTAAAATGTGTAAACAAAATTGGCAAGTAAAAGTGACAAGATAAGCATTTCTTTGTGTTGCATTGCATGTGTTCAAATCGGACGTTAATTTGAACACAAGGAAAATGGGACATTTCATACTCAAAAGTGATGAATGTGCCACTTTCCTAGGTCTTTGTTGTCCTTCATCATGCATGATAGGGTGATGGCATTTCAGTCTTGTTTTGCACTCATTCAACTTGTACAAATTAGTCCCTTGCCATCATGCATGGAAATTGCTTGATTGATGGTTTGATGGCCAAATGTATCACTCCTTTGAGCTTGTGTCGATGATAAGGAGGGATACACAGTATAAACAACCTATGAGAATACCCTCTCTTTGCCCTGTGTGCTCTCTGTTGCAGCAAAAAATGGTGCATTATCAGTGGCCTGCCAGCCACCAGTGTTGGACGACAACCCCTCAATGGTGGCCGACCGGCCACCACTTCTGGCCTGCCAGCCACCAATGAATTTTGAGCAGTGTGCTTGTGAAGCATGGGAGAGTTGATCTGGAGAAGGAAATAGTGCAAGGGTTGTGCAAACAGAGGCATTCGAGGGCAGACAGCGGATGTTCTTCGGGTGGAAACCAAGCATGCATGGGCCTCCCTCGCATCCCGAGACTAGTTATCTTGTTAAGTAGTTTAATTTAATTAGTCTATGATTAGCCTATGTTGTAGCTAATTAATTTGTGTTGTAATAATTAGCTTAGTTTAGTTAATTAATTCATTTCAAGTGTTGTAATAATTAGTTAAGTAGTGTAGCTTAGCTAGTTTCATTCGGACCCTCCTTCGCGAGAGCGTAATGTTGTAATAAGTGTGCGTGTGTGTATGTCTTCCAATCCCACGTCTTTCTTCCTTTTACTTAATCGCTTTTGTTGGTTAGATTAAGGACATGTTTCAATTAGCATACCTTATGCTTGCATACATTCATCTTGTCTTGCATGCACCAAGGCTCGGTGCATCATTCAAACTGCATTGTTATTTCAATATCTTATTTGAATATGTGTTTAACCGCATGTTATCAAATTGCTTCATATGCCATGCTTAGTAGCCGAGCCTATTTTAGTTGCATTCTTCGCATATGTTGCATTAGACATCTTGCATAATTAGGAATCATGCATATTTTTCTAACTTATGTTTTCTTAGCTTGGAGTACTAGGTGAGTTTTAGTGCTTTAGCATACTTGCATGGGTGTGAGTGTTTCCATGACTAGCATGCTTGCCATGAGGCTATATGCTTATTTGATAAACTGAATGAATGCCTGTGGATGAAGGCTTGTTGTTTGAATTGGAACGATTCAACAAATGTAAGTTCTAAGCCCACTTTGTTGAGTGGCAAATCAGTTTTAAGCCCACCATGTTTGGTGGCAAATTCGCAAACTTTAAGCCCACTTGAGGTGGCAAAATCAAACCATTTTCGCAAAACAAACATGAACTGAATTGTTCCAAATCGAGCAAACTAGTCTATATTTTCTTATGCGCATCACATAGTAAAGCTAGCCTAATAATCAAAAATAAAACACATAATGTTTATAAAAAAAATCATATCATGATTAGTAGAGGCCGATCTTTGATCGGGCGAGCGAGGGTGCTCAATTCATGACCTTTCCCTCTCGTACCTAAGTTCCTGAGCCGAGGCAACTTTGTTGATGACGGACACGTGGCCTTTGGCACGAGTCATGGGTTTCCTAAATTTTTCAAAAAATAAAATATTTAGGTGGCGACTCTGTATCTGGCAAAGCAGTCCAATTTTGGCACTTTTTGATTCAAAATAAATTTCCAAAACGATTTGTCAGATTTGGACTCTTTGGTGATTATCAGTTTCACATTGCACTTGTGAGATTAGATTCAGAACCGCAGGAGTCCGAATTGTAGGGCTCTTTTCGAGCTTCTAAAAGGGGGCGCGAAAGAGCCAAGCTACAGTTTCTGGCGACTCTGCTGGGGATTTAGAGAACTTGACTTGAACTCATGATATATCATTTTATCTACACTTATGTGTTTCTTTGCATTTGTATTTGCATCGGTGCGCCTAAGTCACAGTGTTTGTCATTTGCTATTCCTAAACGGTTTGCCAGAGGCTCGCTTGGAAAAGCTTTCCCAAAGGTTGACCGGTTGTGGGCTCTGCCACGATGGGAACACAACCCTTGGATCTGGACTACCGCTGTACCGTTTGATCCTCCTTTCACTTCTCGGTGTTAAGTGTGAGAGGTATATTAGGTAGTCTTGCTGAGGTACCCTTTTGACCAATTGGCCTAGTTTCATATCGGAAACCATAGAGACTGTTCCAAACTAGGACATGTTACTTACCCGAATGCAGGATTGTATGAAACCAATTTGCATGAATAGTAAAACCCTAGTTTTGGGTAACCCTACCCCATCATAGGGGTGTTTTGGCTCTCACTTGCTTGGTATGTGCTTTTAGAGTGAAACTCTACAGGAATGTATGTATCAGTTGCCAGTCTGGGTATCAGTTTTGAGAGGCAGAATTCAGTATTGAGCATGGTTTTGCAACTTTGGTTACATCAATGTATTGATTAAAATCTGAGCTGAGGTGTTGTGCGGTTTCTGATTTTGTTTTCCTTTTTGCTTTATTTCTTTTTGCAAGGTAGTTTTTCACCATTGCTTCGGATAGTCCTATTACCCCTAAGCACTTTGGACCCGTGTGAGAAGCCTGTACAGATCCAGGGATCTTGTTAGGGGACAACCAATGTTTGCTTCGCACCCATCGGTTACGAGACGGAGGAGGGTTAGGCATAACTCACCAGTCCAGCAATCACCTTTTACTTCACATGTGCCCAGCCAAGCTCAGTCTTCTACTTCCACTCTAGTAAGAGAGTATTCGCCAGTTCCAATGGCTCAACATCCCCCAGTTATTATGGAAGACATGCTCTGTCATCTCCAGCAGACCATTGAAACCATGTAGCTAGATGTTGTTGCCAAGCTAAGGTCACACCCCCAAGCAGAAGTGATAAATAGGCTTCAGCAACAGCAACCACCACAGCCAGCAGTAGCTTTTGCATCCTATGCACCTCCAGTGGGTATTCCAACATCTGGAAACACCACCAACGTTCAAGAGAATCTGGGCATTCCAGCTGATCCGATCCAACCATAAACCTCCAAGGCACCGATTTACCAAACTAAGACGCCGTTTGAATTCGAGGTCGACCTTATTGCACCGAAAGTCAACAAGCTGGAAAAGTTTTTCAAATGGGCACAGGGTGTGAATTCAATCCCTGATATCGAGGATGGCTATACTGACTCATCAGTGACTTTGCCAGACCAATTCAAGATGCCATATATCGACCGGTTTGATGGTTCTAGGGATCCTATGGTCCACTTGCGGCTATTCTCAGACATCCTACGGCCAATGGGCCTTACTAGATTTCAGAAGTTGTCTCTGTTCGGTCGTATCTTGTCAGGGATAGCGGCCATCTAGCACGCAAAGCTAGAAGATTCAGTGAAATGCAGTTTGGAGGAGATGGCCGAGGCCTTTATAGCATAATACTTCTATAACACCCAAATTGAGGTCACGACTCGTGATCTAGAAGTGACTCGTTAGGAGCCAAAGGAGGGCTTCTCGACTTCGTAACAAGATGGAGGGCCAAGGCATCGATGATGACAACCAGGCCATCTGAGAAAGATGAAATACGAATGGTAGTCCATAATCTGCAAGGGAAGCTGTTGCAGAAGATGATTGTCTTACCGCTGCTTACATTTACTAAGCTCCACGAAATAGAGGTTCAGATCGAGGATGCGATAAAACAGGGCTTAATCACTGATGAGAGGGAACAACTCAAGAGGCCTTTTGTACGCAGTTCTAATGCGACTACTGGTAGTAGTGTAGCTGCACAACCTTCGGATGTGAGTATGGTCACCACCACACCCAAAACTGCCAACCTTGTTGCCAATACAAATCCACAAACCTCAACCAGCCAGGCCTGATCTCAAAGGGTCTTTACCCCACTTTATATGCCTTTGTCCAAAGCCTTAGGGGTCCTGATCAGAAAGGGGCACCTTAAGCCATTAGAATAATGCCCACTGCTCGATCCTCTCCCTCCAAGACACAACTCGGCCAAATACTGTGCTTTTCACTAGCAGCATGGTCATGACACTGATCAATGCTATAGGCTGCGTCATGAGATTCAAGATCTCATTGACAATAAAGTGATAGCACCTCCCCAAAAACCCAATGTCACTGCAAATCATCTCCCACCACATAACCAAGTTCCTCCACCCCGACATATAAACCTCATCCATACATTGGTCGTTCCTTATGACCCCATTATATATATCATCCCATCCCACCTACTTAAGTCGGCGTTGTTCATCCCTGAGAGCACGGACTTGTGCATGGTGAACACGTCTACACTCCAACCCGAACTAGTGGTGGTAACCGTGACAGATAAAGGGAGGTCAGCCTTGGTGGAGAATGTCAGTCCGTTGCTCGAAGGCTCTGAGGACTTATCTGAAGGAATGTACAACCCACACTGCTATATTGTGCCAATCAATCACGCTAAGCTGGAAGTGGTGTTGCCAGCTTGGATGGAGGTCAGTGTAGTTCGAGAGGATGGGCCAAGTCAGGGATTAGATGATCTAGCTGACCTAGAGGAGGACATAGACAATTTGCAGTTCTTTGATGAACAAGATCAAGGGGACGTGCATATTGATTGGTTTGATCTGAATGGGTCAACAGACAATTCTAGGTGGCAAAGTGATGAACCTGATAGAGATGATGGAACTAAATCGAAGCTGGAAGAACAAAAGGCGAGAATCGCTACAATGACCGAAATGGCCGATGGAAAGGGTAAACTGCCGGAAAACACCGGTGTAGAACGATTGGCTTAGGAACTGGGCATTGTCAATACTGTACATACTGAACAAGAGGCCGCGTTGGAGCGGTTTGAACAAGAAATGGGTAGAGACAACCAGAAAGCTGGAAAAGCCCAGCACCATGTGGGAGAGATTTGTAATGAGAAGGTAATCCGAACGGAGCCGGACGAGTGCTTGTTGGCTGCCAAAGGAGTCTGGTGGGATGATGACGACCTACACTTGGCCCATACCGATGAGGATTGGGGTGAAGACCTTCCTGACGACACTTGGTACGTGGAAGAAGTTGACCATATGACAAGAAGTGGCCGATATTGCAAACCACCGCATCTGGACCAACCAGAGGCATTCGAGAAGGATAAAGAAGTAGAGAAACAGAAGAAAAAGTTGTTAGAGGAGAGGCTGTGCTAAAATAGTTGAAGAAGATTCAAGTTGATATATCTATCTGGGGTCTGCTTATGGCCTCGCGAGTGCACATATAGGTTGTACTGTCGGTGATGGATAAAGTTAAGTTGTCCATCGACAGCCCCCGGAACAACTGGTGGGATTAGTCTTCCCGGGAGACGCTGTGCCAACTTTGACCTTTTTAGACAAGGAACTGTCACCCGAAGGCTCTGCACAAAACAAACCTCTATACATATCAATGGAGTGCCGAGAAAGTGGATACCAGTGGTATTGGTCGACACCGGGTCAGCAATCAACGTTTGTCCTTGTCACACGATGTATGCTATTGGCCTGAAACTGGCTGATTTTGTGCCTATAGCCCAGGTGATTCGGGCGTATGATAATACAAGCAAAGAGGTGATGGGAATAGTGCAGATCAGAGTACAGGTCGGCCCAGCTCAACAGGACATCGAGTTCCATGTCCTGGATGTTCCGGCCACTTTCAACTTACTACTTGAGCGACCCTGGCTGCACCAAGTGAAAGCTGTCTCTTCTACCCTCCATCAAATGCTGAAGTACCCCCATGGAAAACGGATAGCCATAGTCTTCGGGAATTCATCTATACATCCTTCGTCAGAGATCACTACACCTGTGCTGGAGATTGTGCATGGTGAAGAGGATGTCTTCCTTTCGAGGTTTACCTTGGCTGAGGCCCGAGTAGTGCAAAATATCTTGGCTATTGATGAGGGCTTGTATGTTAGCGCCCAATCTGTGTACTTCATGAACAAACTCCAACACATGCCAGGAATGGGGCTAGGAAGAAGCGGCCGGAAAGGCGTCACTGCATTGGCCAATGTGCCACATAACCCGCATGCCTTTGGTCTTCGCTATACGCCCACCAAAGAGGACTGGGTGAGGAAAGGAAAAGAGATGGCCGGAAGAGCCAGAGCTAAGCAGACCGGGAGGCGCTACGAACTTGTGCATAGACCAATCTGGGGAACCCTGAATGGCTATTTTGTTTGAGATGGTGAAGACTTCCCATTCTGTGGTTTCCCCGAGCCGTGGTTCAACTCTGAAAAGAAGCGGTTCCCGGCTTTGAGATTTTCTTTGACTTGCAGCTGCAAGACAGTGATACGGAAGAAATAGCTGGACCAACTACTGAAGCTGCGAAGAGCACAGAAAGTGATTCCGACCGCAACGTCCTCGAGATAGGAACAACACTGGCATGTCTCCTTTCGGATCCTCTGATCAACTCAGAGAGCTTGGGAGATAACCTGACCATTTCCATGATCGGAGACCAACCGGGTGCGAACCTTTCTAGCAGCATCTTGGATGCATCAGACGCATCATCCCTCGCTTAGTAGCTAAGGAAGGCTACCTGCCTAGCAGTTTGAGTCGGGTAGTGAGCCAAAATTAGATTCCACGGAGTCTGTGGAGTCGGAATCAGATTCTGGTTCTTCTGAGTTTAGGTTCGGCATTCCTGGGGTTGATAACCCGGATGCCAAGGTTTTGTCTAGATCGTCCTTTTCTTTTTCCTTTGAGCCGGTTGTAACCGAGGAACTGGATCAGCTTGACCTTGTGAATGAGAATGCCACTGTAGATTCTGAGTATTTCTCTATGCCTCTTGTTTATAGCATTGATTATGATTTTCAAAATTTTGATGAAAACGATGAGGAAGGAATTCCTCTGGTTTTGAAATTTTTGATTAATCGGGAGGAGAAGAGGTTTACAAAACCCCTAGCTGATGAAATTATTGCTTTTAATGTGGGTACTGAGAAGGATCCATGTTTGGTTCAGATCGGGTCTACGTTGTCCTCGGAGGAGTGCGAGCGCATAGTCGCTTTATTAAAAGATTTCAAAAATGTTTTCGCGTGGTCTTACGAAGACATGCTGGAATCGATCTTGAGATTGTACAGCATCGGATCCTCTTGACCCTGAGGCTCGACCCAACAAGTAGAAGTTGCGGAGAATATGCCCGGATTAGGCTTTGAAGATTAAGGAAAAGGTCACCAAGCAGATAGACGCAGAATTCTTGCTAGTATCTGAGTATCCAACTTGGTTGGCCAACATTGTTTTAGTGCCAAAGAAAGATGGCAGAATTCGGGTGTGTGTGGACTTCAGGGATCTGAATAGAGCTAGTCCGAAGGACGACTTTCCTCTAACGCACATCGATGAATTGGTAGACTTCGCCGCAGCCATGCATTGCTCTCCTTCATGGATGGATTTTCCAGGTATAACCAGATTCTGATGGCACTCGAAGGCAAAGACAAAACTACTTTCACTACACCGTGGGGAACCTACTGCTACAGAGTGATGCCATTTGGGCTGAAGAATGCTGGGGCTACCTATCAACGGGATGCAACCACAATTCTACATGATATGATCCACAAAGAGGTCGAGGTGTACGTGGATGACATGATTGTCAAGTCCAAGGAAAGAGAGGACCACTACACCGCCTTGGAGAAGTTCTTTCAACGGATTACAGAATACAGACCGAGGTTGAATCCGTAAAAGTGTACTTTCGGTGTGACAACAGGAAAAATGCTGGGTTTCTTGATTATACAGAGGGCATCGTGGTAGATCCTTCCAAAATCAAGGCCATCCTAGAAATGCCACCACCAAGGACTAAAAAGATAGTGCGAGGCTTTCTGGGTAAAGTGCAATTCATAAGATGGTTTATTTCAAAATTAACCTTGACTTGTAAACTACTATTTGGTCTCCTAAAGAAAGGAAAGTAGTTCTAATGGGAGGATCGGTGTCAAGTTGCTTTTGAGCAGATCAAGCAGTACCTTCAGAATCCACCTGTGTTGTCGCCGCTAGAGTCGGGAAGCCTTTGATTCTGTATTTGTTAGTGACGAACACAACGATGGATGCATGCTTGCTCAAGAATCTGAGGATAGGGTGGAGAAATCCATCTATTATTTGAACAAGAAAATGCTAGATTACGAGACCCGCTATATCTCATTGAAGAAAGCTTGCTTAGCCTGGTATGGGCTACCAGGAAGTTGAGGCACTACTTGTTAGCTCACTCCGTAATTCTGGTTTCGAGATTAGATCACATCAAATATCTCTTTAAGAAACCAGTGCTTACGGGTAGGCTAGCCCGTTGGTTACTTCTTCTCTCTGAATTTGATCTAAAGAATGTTACTCGCAAGTCAGTCAAAGGGAGAGCAGTAGCTGAGTTCTTGGCAGATCACCCAGTGGAAGGGGATGAAGCGGTAGAATTCCTGTTCCTAGATGAAGCAATTCTTCAAGTCGAGGAAGAGATTTGGACAATGTACTTTGATAGAGCGTCTAATCAGTACGGTTACGGGATAATGGTGTTACTGATAGCACCGACAATTTCCATATACACTTAGCCTTCAAACTCCGGATCAAGGTATCTAATAATGAAACAGAATACGAGGCGTGTATCGCTGGTTTGGAAGCCACCCTGGAACTAGGGGCAAAAAGGTTGGATGTCATTGGGGATTCGAACCTAGTTGTGTCTCAAGCAAAAGGAGACTAGAAGGTCAAAGAAGAAGAAAAGATAAGATCTGTCACCAGACCTTGGACGTTCTGACTCCTAGGTTTGAGAAATTGACCTTCACACACTTACTAAGAGAGAACAACACGTTCATTGACGCCTTATCAACTCTGTCTTCTATGATAGACATTCCGTTTAGAGTCAGATGCGTCCGATCATCATTGAGCACAGATATATGCCAGCCTACGAGACTATCGCCGCAATAGATGAAGTTCAAGATCAAAACCTTTGGTTCTATGATATCTGGAGCTTCTTGGAAAATGAGGTTTATTCACCAGGGGCAAATGCCAAAGATAAGAGGGCAATGCGGCGGATGGCCGTTCAATTTATCATCTAAGGAGGTAAACTGTACAAGAGGTGTCATTTGGGAATGCACAAGTTGTGTATCGACGCAGAGGAATCAAAGCGCCTAATGGAGGCCATCCATGGGGTAGAGTGCAGAGCGCACATGAATGGAGTAATGTTAGCCCAGAAAATTCTCAGGCAAGGTTACTACTGGTCTACCATGGAGAAGGATTGTATCGGTTTTGTTCGGTGATGCCACAAATGCCAAATTTATGCTAATCGCATGAATATCCCGCCGTCGAAGCTGTACAACATGACTTCACCATGGCCTTTCTCGGTCTAGGAAATCGATGTCATTGGCGCAGTCACACCGAAAGGGTCAAATGGGCATGAATACATTCTGGTGGCAATTGATTATTTCATAAAATGGGTGGAAGCTCAGTCTTATGCAGTGTTAAAGGAAGCACATGTGGCTAAGTTCATCCGAAACAACATCATTTGCCAATATGGAGTCCCAAATGAGATCATTTTAGATAATGGCTCCCATTTCAAGAAAGAGGTGATAAACTTGTTGGAGAAATACAACGTGGCTTTTCATAAGTCATCCACATACCAGCCGCAAACCAACGGAGCTGTTGAGGCCGCCAACAATAACATTAAGCATATTTTGCAAAAAATGGTTGAGACCTACAGGGACTGGCCAGAAAAATTTCCATTTGCACTCTGGGATATAAACTTCAATCCGGACGTCTACTGGGGCAACTCCTTACTCGTTTGTTTATGGGATGAAAGCTGTTCTGCTGATCGAAATAAAAGTCCCATCGCTGCGAGTTATGGCTGAATGTCAGATAGGAGAGGCAGATTGGTAGCAGAGCAGGTTTAAAGAACTGATGTTGTTCGATGAAAGAATGCTGAAAGCACTATACCATGTTTAGGGTTATCGACGCAGGATTGCCAGGGCTTTTAACAAGAAGGTTAAGTCCGAATCTCAAGGAAGGGGATTTGGTGCTGAAAGACAACCGAGCTCCCATCCACGACCCTAGGGGCAAGTTCAGGCCCAATTGGACTGGTCCTTACATCATCAAAACTATTGGTCAGGTGGAGCTGCTATTTTTATGGACCTGGATGGCCTAGAATTTTCCTAACCGATCAACATGGACAAGTTGAAGAAGTATTATCCCTGAGAGACTCGCTAGGCCGAAAACCCGGAAGGGCAACCTAGGCAAATGTTAGAGCACAAAAATTGGAAATAATTAAAAACTGAGCTCGCAAGGTTGAAAACCCTAAAAGGCGGCCTTGGCAAAAGTTAGAGCGCAAAAGAAGAGCATTAATACTCGAGTGAACTCGAACCGAACTACGTAAGGCCTGATTCCCATCTTCGGGATACGTAGGCAACTTCATCCTGAAGTTCGGCTGTAAACACCTTCGATTCAACTGTCCTGTCCATGTGTTGATCAGGTCATCTTTGTCTATTCTTTATCTGGATGTTCGGTTGTGATCCTCTTTGAGAACTGGTTACAGTGCTGAGCAGAGTTATTCAGTCAAGGGGCAATTTGTGACCTTCGAATTCGGGGTTGTACATCTCGAGGATAGATTTTGTGCGTGTCAAGTTGTGATCCTTATCGAAAATGGTTTTGAAAAGTTTTGATAAAAGTTGATTTTTGCTCAAATTTTACCTTTTACAACTTAGACCATTTTTGGACCAAAAGGAAAATTTTCAGTGCCCACAACTTAAATTTCATTGAGTTCAATACAAAGTTCTCCAACTCTCGATACAAATCAAAGCTACTTTTATTACATTCAAGAACTTGAAAAGTAAGATCAAAGCAAATAAACTGGAGGCATAGATGAGTCAGATGCTCCTGCGTCCCCCGTTTGTGCTTGTGGAAGCTTCTCATGCTAAAGTGGGCTCGGATTGCGTCTCATCTTCAAGCCAAGTTAGGCACTCGCCAAAAAGTGCACAACTAAAACTAAGGCAGCAGCCAGAAGCTCTCTCGTCCTGCAAACAATGAGGTATCTAGCCAAATATGAACCTCGGATGGAGAATGAAACCGGATATTCTGCCCCCTCCTCTGGGCAAGTCTGCTCATGTCCAAACTGACGCCTGAACCGGAACGGAAAGTAAAATACACAGTGTGTAAGGCCAAGCAGTTTAATGCCAAGTTGCCGAGCCATGCTATAGCTCATTTTCGGTCAGATTAAGCCAAAGGCAACGCCAAGCAATGTTAATAGTAGACCTGCTGCATATCCAATGGCACCACCATCCCTCATTTGAAAAATCCACTAGCTGTTGGAGGAAGAAGTATACTTGGGCTAAGTATATAGGGCAAGAGTTCACTACTTCAGCTTGTCCATAAGCCGTATCTGGAGAAAGATGAAAGAAAAAAGAGATTAAAGAATAGAGAGATGTATGTTGAGAGAAAAGTGAGAAAAGGGCTTTGAGAGAAAAATAGAGCATGAGTGCTGAGAGATGTGAGAAACAGATATTAGAAAGGGTGGGAAACATTACCTGAAGAAGTAGTGGATTTCCCGCGAATTTGTTTTTCTCCCGCCGATGTAAGGTGTCTAAGCCCATCAAAGTCTCGGCTAACACCAAACCAATGCAACTCTTGCCCTCTTTTAAACCTTGGGCCACTTCAATTAGCCAGATGCTAGACCCTCTGAAACTGGGGGCAAGAAGGAAATGAGCTAACATGCACAAACAAAGCGCGTGTTGTTGACAACCCCGCCAAAGAAGGTCGCCTCGGTCGCCAACTTCAGAAAATTGATGAATTAGACTAGAAATGTCCAGCTCTCCGTTGTGAACCAAGGATCGGGCCTCGTGTAGAGTAAGCCACACATTTGTCCCAAAGTTTGGATGTGACCAAAACGAGGCTGAGGCAAGATTTCCTCATTGTGCCGGGACTCCATTAGCACTTGAAATTCTTCGATTGTCGGGCATATCTCTTGTCCCCCGAAGCTAAAGACATGTGTAATTGGGTTCTAACACCTAGCCGTGGCGTGAAGAAACGGGAAACAAAGTCGAGAATGACTCAGCAGGAAAAGTGCATTTATGCCAAAACCCCAAAAATTCATCTTTTTCGAGCCATCTAAAGTTATGATCCAATCCAAGAGGTTTTGGGCAAGAAATCGCTCCATTTGTGGCAAAAACAACAGCTAAAATGAGTTTTGGAGAAAAAATGACGAAGGTGAAGCTTTTTGTAGAAGATAAGGAAGTGAGTGGAAACCAGCTGTCAACAATCTGGAGGTTTTGCACATCAATAGTTGGCAGGCCACTGTTAGTGGCCGGCACATTCCATCCATGGCTGGCATGTGGCCGGCAAGCTCTCTAAGTGGCCAGCAGCTGTCTTGTCTGTCCTGCTGTCCACCTGTGTGCTGAGAATGCTGGAAACATGTGTTTTGTTCTGTTCGTTATGCATTTTAAGGTCTTATTTTGAGTCTTTTTGGTTTTAGCAAGTTTGTTGAGTTGTATTCAAGTTGTTTTGTTTTGTTTATTGAGTTGTTTTGTTGTTTATTGAGTTGTTTTGTTTTGCTTATCGAGTTGTTGCTATTTCGATTATTGAGTTATATGTTGTGTTTAAAATTTCAGTTGTTGGTCAGTTCGGTACCTGATTAAGACTGTTGTGACAATACAAGTACTCGGTTTTCAGTATCAAATTCAATCTCCATTCCATGCTAAGTGGTGCTCATGATGCAAAATACAACACTTTTTTAAAGAAAAACTGGTTTTCATTTCGATCATGGTTGTTTTTACAAAAGTGCATTACAAGTTTTTAAAGTAAAATAAAACCTTTCTGAAGCTATACAAAGTGCTAACACTACTAACCAAAAGAAGCTACGCAAAAATACAAGAAAATTAGCGCCAACCATCTCAGGCTCGAGAGGCCCTCTTCGTCCTCTTCTGGGTGGGGACTCAGAGCTGTCTCCATTAGCATCGCTATCTGACTCAGATGTCGAGCCAGAACCGGAATTATTGCCACTCTCTGTCTCAGAGCCAGACTCAGCATCATTTCCACTCTCAGAGGACTCAAACTATAGACTCACTGCCTCCTCGAAGCCACTGGTCTCGGCATCGTCATCACTCAACACTGGCGCTGACGGGCTCCTCCGTCCTCGACCACGACGTCCCTCTCGGCTGCGCACTGGGGCTTGTCTCTCCCTCTTCTCTGTTGCTGGAGGAGGTGGTGATGGTGTAGGCGCAGCTGCTGCCGCTGGTGCTCTCGGTATGGTTAGAACCTAAAAAGATACTATATTGACACATCATATACAAAATATAGTTGCAAATGCAGTATTATAAAAGTGGAAGAATGCAATGAGCCAGATACAGTGCATGTACAGTACAGTTTGTCATGTGTGGTATATCAGTGTGATGTGACAAGGAAAAATGCGTGCTGTGATATGAGTATCAGTGCAGTGCTACAGTAAGAATGATGTACCCAACAGTGCGGAGAATACTGAAATGCGGGCAAAGAATAGGGAAAGAATATCTGGATGCCATGGAGACTGAGCAGTGCCTCCCTCCTTAGAATCATGCTCTCAAATGAGGCTACTAGCTCGAGCAGTCCCTCAGTGTATCCCGGGGGTACCTGTGGATGTGTTGGGAATGATCAGTATCCGGAAGAAACAAATATCAGAAGGAAAATGGAAAGCTACAGAAAATGTGGTACATATCGGAGGTGCATCGTGAGCTCGGACGTATCTATGCTCGACCTTTGCTAGCTCAATTGGAATCTGGTATGACGTCCCGATCGGCCTCTAGCATGTCAACATGGTTGGAATCTCTGGCCAACTAGTAGCCTGTCTAGTGGGAGGAACCCCTCCAGCCCTGGCCCTCGTCGTCCGAGTCCTACTCGCCGAAGGGGCATCTACTGCTCTACCTACACGAAGCACGAGCACTTGTCAAAGAAGGCATAAGGTGTGTCTAGATGAATATCGCATAATCTACCTCCCTAAGGAAGTAGTCGGCGTCTGGGCCCTGGTGAACTGAATCATCTCTTGGGAAGAGAGGCTCTCTGTGGCCCTCATAGGTCGGAGGCGTCATGGGAAGGCGGCATGGGAACTATCGGCAAACCAGGCCCTCGAGTAGAAGCTGAAAATGGGGAAGCCCCTTGAGCTCCGGCATACTAGTCCTGGACTCCATCCGGTATCGTCGCCCAAGGCTGCCAAGCAATCTGCGAACAAGGGTTACACAGAGGGTTAGTCATCGTCAGTAGCTGAAGTAAAGAAAAAATAACTGTGAGTTTTGAGTTACCTTTGCAGCAGTCACTGTGTCGAAGTACCGACGGAAGAATGCAAAGGTCTCCCAAGTCCTCCGCAGGCATCTCCTATCATATCGGTGAAAGTATGTGTAGCTCAACTTTCTTCGCGCCCCCCTTTCAGAGAAGCTCGAATTGGTCCTACAGTTCGGACTCCTGTCACGGTTCTGAATCTAATCTCACAAAGTGCAATGTGAGATTGATAAACACCAAAGAGTCCAATCTGACAAATCATTTTGGAAAATCAGATTTTGAATCAAATAATGCCAAAACTGGACTGCTTTGCCAGATTACAAAGTCGCCACCTAAATATTTTATGTTGGGAAATTTAGAAAACCCTAACTCATGCCAAAGGCCACGTGTCCGTCATCACCAAAGTTGCCTCAGCTCGGGAACTTGGGTACGAGAGGGGAAGGTCCTGAAATGAGCACCCCCGCTCGCCCGATCAAAGATCGGCCTCTACTAATCATGATATGTTATTTTTATAAACCTCATGTGTTCTTATCCGGTTATTAGACTAGCTTTACTATGTGACGCACACAAGCAAGCATAGACTAAGTCTCAAGACTTGGAACAAATCAACTCATGTTTGTTTTCGAAAATGGTTTGAATTTGCCACCCTCAAGTGGGCTAAAACGCGGATTTTCCATCAAACATGATGGGCTTGAAACATGATTTGCCACTTCGCAAAGTGGGCTCAAAACTCACATTTATCGAATTGTTCTAATTCAAGCAACAAAGCCTTCATCCACAGGCATTCATGCAGTTAATCATGTAAGCACATAGCCTCATGGCAAGCATGCTAACATGGCAATATGGCAATCACACTCATGCGAGTATGCTAAAGCGTAAAAGCTTACTCGAGTACTCCAAGCCAAAACAAAAACTAGTTAAAAAAATGCATGATCCTAACTGTGTTAAGATGCCTAATGCAACACATGCAATGATGCGATTAATAGGCTCGGCTACCAATATGGCATATGATTTTATTCAATTTGATAACATGCTTTGAAACACGTATTCAAATAAGTATTGAAATACGATGCAATTTGAATGATGCGCCAAGCCTCGGTGCATGCAATACAAATGAATGATACAAACATGCAAGCATAAGGTATGCTAATTGAAAATGACCCTAAACTAACCATCAAAAGCGGATAAATAAAAGGGAGAAAGACGTGGGGTTGGAAGACATGCACACACGCACGCACACTTATTATAACATTATGCCCTCGCGAAGGAGGGTCCGAATGAATAAGCTAACTAGCTACGCTAATTACGCTAACTATTACAAACCAAAACTAATTAACTATTCTAAGCTAATTATTACAAACCGAATTGAATAACTAGCTACGCTAAGCTAATTAAGTACAACACTTGAATTGAATAATTAGCTACGCTAACTAACTAAAGCAATTTAAACAAAGTAGGTAAATGGCCTCAAAGGCGAGGGACACATGCATGCTTGGTTGCTTCGCCCAAACATGCCATTGTCTTGCCATCGGATGTCTCTGTTTGCACTGTTTGATCACTGAAAATTGTATCAATTTCCAGATTGCCTCTGCTCTAACACAGGAACATATTTGTGCAAAAATTCACTGGTGGCCGGTCGGCTACAAAATGTGGCTGTCGACCACCTTAACTGGCCGGTCGACTACTTCAAGTGGCCGGTCGGCCACCCCTTTTCTGGACTTCTTTTTTTGCTGCAACAGAGAGAAAACAGAGGCAAAGCAATGCATTTTCAAGAAATGTATGTACTGCTACCCTCCTTATCATTTCACAAGCTCAGAGGAGTGTAGTTCTTGGCTCTTAAGCCACCAACCAAGCATTTTCAATGCATGATGGCTAGAGAACCAAGCTTGTACAAGGTCAATGAATGCACAAACAAGACCAAAACAACCACCACCCTATCATGCATGATCAAGGGTAACGGTGACCAAGAAAAGTGGCGTGTTTCATCACTTCGATTATGAAACGTCCCATTTTTCTTTATTTGGATTAACATCCGATCCAAACACATGCAATGCAACACAACATGCTTAACTTGCTCAAGTTTTACTTGTCATGTTTTATTTACACATTTTACATTACCGATTAGTCCTTTAACCGGTTAAGTCCAAAGTGAGAGTCCTCTAATTGGAAAGAGGGCTTAAGACACAAGTACCTTGAGCATGAAAGAGGCCTCATGCTATTGGTAATGAACTCCCGAAGGAATTAAACCATTAGGCATGAGAGCCTCAATTCCATGCTCAAGCTAACAAGAGGCTCAAAGCCACTTTCAAAACAAAGTAAAGAGTGAAGAATAGGGGAAGGTTGCAGATATTTCAGTGTTGAAATGGCATGCAAAAGGACACTAAAACATGAAAACAACACATGCAAGTCATGCTAAGAGCCTAAAACATTAAGCTAGTGAAGGAGTTTGCACCACAACCACACAATACAAGCCTCAAAGGGCCGAACCAACTCGAAATAGGGTTAAAACATGCCAAAACAGTGGCTAAAACTTGCTGAGATTGAGGCACAAAAAACTAGAAAAACATGCTCACATGTTAACTTGCAAACAAGACTCAAGGCATAACTCTCAAAAGCAATGAAAGAGTGAAATACATGAGCATGTGATAGAGCTATGATGCTGAGATTGCATGCAAAATGATGCTACAACATGCAAGCAACTCAAACACTTCATGCTTAAAGCCTTAAAACAATGAGCTAGTGAAGACCATTACACTATAGCCATGCAATATAAGCCTCGAAGGACTTAACCAGCCCAAAATAGAGTTAAAGTAGGCCAAAATAGTAGCTAAAACATGCTGAAGTTAAGCTAACACAAGCTAGAAAAATAGGCTAAACCATTAGGCATGCTAGACTAGTAAGCACAATTGCACTACAAGTACAAAAAGCAAGCAACAAATGCTCTAACCAACCCAAAACAGAGTTGAAACATGTAATAACAGAGCATAAAACATGCTTGAACTAAGCTAACACAAGCTACAAAAACATGCTACTATGTAATGCTAACTAGGCATGGAAGTGAGGCACAAGGAGGGGAGGCTAACCCCTCCATTTTTGGACTTCAAAACATACTTTTTACTATTGAAATAACTCTGAATTTCAGTGGTTTAAAGGCCCAAAAAGTTTGACTTCAACATGCTAAAAGATGATGCAAAGGCTCATACAAATAAGCAACAAGAAGGGTAGACAACCCCTTAGCACAAAATGGCTTCAAACCAACATGTTAAGGCTCAAAAGTCAAAACTTTTTGTAGTTGAAAACTAGGCTCAAAACAGTATAAAAAGATGGCAAAACAAGTATATAGAAAGAGCTCAAATGAGGTAAGTCTTATACCTTTGAAGCACAGCACTAAACAGCCACTCTCTTAGGCTCAAACAACCTTCCAATAGCCCAAAGTTGGTTCCAAGAGGCCTCAGCTCCAAGGTGGTCTAATTTGGTTAAGGGCTAGTGTGCAAATGTGTAAAGAATTCTAACTATCAAGCATAAACAAGAGGAGAAAGAGAGAGAATTCTAGAGAGAGAGGGAGAAATTTGCTTAAAATTATCTAACCCCTCCAAATGGGGGAGAGACCCCCCATTATATAGAAAATCAAGCTAAAGGCTTGCATTCATCCTCCATACACGTGTATGGAGATGGCCTTCAGTGAACAACAACTGGCACAGCTGGCAAAGAAATATCTGAAAGAGGAAGAAAAATGGCCGTCGACCACTTTAGGTGGCTGACCGGCCACCTCAACTAGTCGACTGACGAATTCAAGTGGTCGACAAGAGGAAAAACTGGCCGACAAGGTCCCTCCCCTTCTAGGCAAGAGGCACCAAGGTTTGGCCCAAAAACAAGCACAAAACAAAAAGGGTTTAGAGGCTCAAAGACAAGGCGTTCCGCCGAGAACTTCGGGCGCTCAAAACAAGCACAAACAAGCACAATCATTGAGTGCACAAACAATGACATCTAAGTCTTCAGGTTAGTCAAAAATGAGGTGTCTACAGTATGGCACAACAGGAGGCATCTCTACCTCCGGCTCCGAAGTGAGCATCAAGAAATATGCGTATACCCAAAGCTGCAAAGAAAAAAAAAACAACAATGAGTATACAGTATATAAGCACAGAGAATGCAGAATCCAGAATGTAGAATGCAGAAAGTAAAATGTGTGTGCAGTATACAGAGAATGCAGAATGCAGAATGCAAAAAACAGAATGTTCGTATAGTGTACAGAAAGTACATATACAGAAGGCACGAAATAGCATGTATGTGTGCAGCGTACAAAAAATACAAATGCATAATACAGAAAGTAGAGTGTGTAGTATACAGTAAGTATAGATACAGAGGATGCATAATGTGCAATGCAGAGAGTGCAGTATATAGGTGTTAACAATGCAGTGTGTAGTGCACAGAAAGTGCAAAGCAGAAAGCACAGAAATGGCGAGGAAAAAATGTAAACTCCCAAGCTTGCCAGTAGCCTCCGACTTTGTCTCTCCTCATGCGGGATGTCAAGCTCATATACCCATACAATGTGGCTAGGCCAGCACCGCCCCAATCATAAAGCAGGACCTGAGATAAGTCCACCAGAGCGCTCAGAAAATATAACCCTACAATGTTCCACCTGTTCACAAACAAGGTGGTGCTGAGCAGGAGCATCAAGAAGCCTTGGGCATAATGCTTGGTATCCTCTGGGGTCTCTGGCTCTCTCCTCAGAAATGCTCGACGAACCAGCTATATCGTACCATCCTCGGTCGGAAGAAAGATGGACGTGCTCCTAACAGGTATAGCCAGGCGGCCTCCCACTCGCCTATGTCCATATCGTAAGGGATCCGATGACCCCCTACTTCTACCCCTGTGAGCATGGTGAAGTCATAGGGAGTCATCGTCATCTCCCTAGTAGCAGAGAAGTGGAAGGAGTTGGTGGTATCCCACCACTGCTCCACTAATGCACCAAGAAGCGGGCGACTCGCGATATGGCACGATAGCCCCATGAAAAATAAGCTAAAGCTGGCCTCGTCGATGATGTAGCGGACACCGGCAGAAAGCTCCACATACCAGTCCCTCGCGGACGTGGCTCCATACACGCAGCTCCATTGTAACCACGACTGGTAATGCCTCTACATGGCCCTCGGATGTGAGTATGGTCACCACCACACCCAAGACTACCAACCCATTTGCCAATACCTCCAACACAACTTCACAAACCTTGAGCTATCAAGCCCAAAACCAAAGGGTCTTCACCCCGCTCTACATGCCTTTGTCCAAAGCCTTAGGGGTCCTAATCAAAATGGGGCATCTTAAGCTGTTAGAACAACGCCCACTACCCGATCCTCTCTCTCGAAAACACAACTCGGCCAAATACTACGCTTTACACCAACAGCATGGTCATGACACTAATCAATGCTTTAGGCTGTGTCATGAGATTCAAGATCTCATTAACAATAAGGTGATAGCGCCTCCTTAAAAGCCAATCGTCACTACAAATCCTCTCCCACCACATAACCAAGTCCATCCACCCTGGCATATAAACCTCATCCGTACACTGGCCATCCCTTATGACCCCAGTATATACATCACCACTTCCCACCTACCTAAGCCGGCATTGTTCATCCCTGAGAGCACAGACTTGTGCATGATGAGCACATCTTCACTCCAACCCGAACCAGTGGTGGTGACAGTGGAAGATAAAGAGAGGTCAGCCTTGGTGGAGAATATTAGTCCATTGCCTGAGGGTTCTGAGGATTTATCTAAGGGGATGTACAACTCGAGTTGCTATATTGTACCTGTAGATCAAGCCAAATCGGAAGTGGTGTTGCCGATTGGGATAGAGGTCTGTGTAGTTCGAGAAGATGGGCCAAGTTAGGGATTAGATGATCTAGCCGACCTGGAAGAGGACCTAGACAATATGCAGTTCTTTGATTAGCAAGATCAAGGGGACGTACATATTGATTGGTTTGATCTTAATGGGTCAACAGACAATTTTGGGTGGCTAAGTGATGAATCCGATGTAGATGAGGGGGCTAAATTGAAGCTGGAGAACAGAAAGTGGGAACTGCTGCAATGGCCGGAATGGCCAATGGAAAGGGTAAACTGCCGAAGAACACTGGTGAAGAACAATTGGTTCAGGAACTGGGCATTGTTAGTACTGTACATACTGAACAAAAAGCCGCGTTTGAGCGGTTTGGGCAAGAAATAAGTAAAAGCGATCAGAAAGCTGGAAAAGCTCAACACCCTGAGAGGGAGATTTGTGATGAGGAGGTAATCCGAACAGAGCCGGACGAGTGCTTGTCGGTTGCCGAAGGGGTCTAGTGAGATGACGATGACCTACACTTGGCCCATACCGATGGGGATTGGGGTGAAGGCCTTCCTGATAACACTTGGTATGTAGAAGGAGTCTACCATATGACAAGGAGTGGCCGATATTTCAAACCACCGCATCTGGACCAACCAGAGGCATTCGAGAAGGATAAAGAAGTAGAGAAACAGAAGAAAAAGTTGTTAGAGGAGGAGGCTGTGCTAAAATAGTTGAAGAAGATTCAAGTTGATATATCTATCTGGGGTCTGCTTATGGCTTCACGAGTGCACAGACAGGTTTGCTGATAGCGATGGATAAAGCTAAGTTGTTCATCGACACCACCCCAGAACAACTGGTGGGATTAGTCTTCCCGGGGGGCACTACGTCAACTTTGACCTTTTCAGATAAGGAATTACCGCCAGAAGGCTCTGCACATAACAAGCCTCTATACATATCCGTAGAGTGCCGAGAAAAGTGGATACCAGTGGTGTTGGTTGATACTGGGTCAGCAATCAACGTCTGCCCAACTCGTATAGCATATGCCATTGGTTTGAAACCGGCCGATTTTGTGTCTATAGCCCAAGTGATCCGAGCGTATGACAATACAAGCAAAAAGGTGATGGGGACAGTGCAGATTAGAGTACAGGTTGGCCCAGCTCAACAGGACATCGAGTTCCATATCTTGGATGTTCCGGCCACTTTTAACTTACTACTCGGGCTACCCTGGTTGCACCAAGGAAGAGCTATCTCTTCCACCCTCCACCAAATGCTGAAGTACCCCCACGGGAAAGGGGTGACCATAGTCTTCAGGAATTCATCTATACATCCTCCGCCAGAGGTCACTACACCTATGTTGGAGATTGTGCATGGCGAAGAGGATGTTTTTCTTTCTGGGTTTACCTTGGCTGAAGCCCAGGCAGTGCAGAATATCTTAGCCATTGATAAGGACTGGTATGTCAACGCACAATATGTATACCTCATGAACAAGCTACAACATATGCCTGGAATGGGATTAGGGAGGAGCAGTCAGAAGGGCGTTACTGCGTTGGCTGATGTGCCACATAACCCACATGCATTTGGCTTGGGCTATACGCCCACCAAAGAAAACTGGGTGAGGAAAGGGAAAGAAATGGTGGAAGAGCCAAAGCTAAGCAGACTGGGAAGTGCTATGAGCTTGTGCACCGACCTATCTAGGGGACCCTGAATGGCTATTTTGTTCGAGAGGGAGAAGACTTCCCATTTTGTGGTTTTTCCGAACCATGGTTCGACTCTAAAAGGCAGCGAGTTCCCGGCTTTGAGATTTTCTTTAACTTGCAGCTACAAGAGAGTGATACAGAGGAACAGGCTGAACTAACCACTGAGACTGCAAAGAGTACAGGAAGTGATTCCGACAGCAATGAACTTGAAGTAGGAGCAGCACTGGCATGTCTCCTTTCGGATCCTCAGATCAACTTAAAGAGCTTGGGGGATAACCTGACCGTTTCCATGATCGGAGACCAATCGGGTATGAACCCTTCTAGCGGTATCTTGGATGCATCTAACGCACCATCCCTCACTTGGCAGCTGGAAGAGGGCTACCTGTCTAGCAGTTTTGAGTCGGGTAGTGAACCAGAATTTGATTCCACCGAGTCTGTGGAGTAGGAATCAAATTCCGATTCTTCTGAGTCTGGGTCTGGGTCTGATATTCCTAGGGGTGATAACCCGGATGCCGAGGTTTTGTCCAACTTGTCTTTTTATTTTCTTTTGAGTCAGTTGTAACCGAGGAATTGGATGACCTGGATCTTTTGAATGAGAATGCCTCTGCAGATTCTGAGTACTTCTCTATGCCTCTTGTTTATTGCATTGATCATGATTTTCAAAATTTGATGAAAACGATGAGGAAGGAATTCCTCTGGTTTTGAAAAGTTTGATTAATCGAGAGAATGAGAGGTTTGCAAAACTCCTCGCTGATGAAATCATTGCTATTAATGTGGGTGCTGAGAAGGATCCGCATCTGGTCCAGATCGGGTCCACGTTGTCTTCGGAGGAGCGCGAGTGCTTAGTCACTTTATTAAAAGATTCCAATGATGTTTTCGCGTGGTCCTACGAAGACATGCCTGGAATTGATCTTGAGATTGTACAGCATCGGATCCTTTTCAACCCCGAGGCCCGACCCATCAAACATAAGTTGCGAAGAATACGCCTGGATTCAGCTTTAAAGATTAAAGAAGAGGTCACCAAGCAGATAGATGCAAGGTTTTTGCTAGTATCTAAATATCCAACTTGGTTGGCCAATATTGTCCCAGTGCCAAAGAAAGACGGCAGAATTCGGGTGTGTGTGGATGTTAGAGATCTAAATCGAGCCAGTTCGAAGGACAACTTTCCTCTACCACACATCGATGAATTGGTGGACTTCACTGCGGACCATGCATTGCTCTCCTTGATGGATGGATTTTTCGGGTATAACCAGATTCTGATGGCACCTGAAGACAGAGAGAAAACTGCTTTCACTATGCCGTAGGGAACCTACTACTACAGGGCGATGCCGTTTGGGCTAAAAAATGCCGGGGCTACCTATCAACGGGCTGCAACCACAATTCTACATGACATGATCCATAAAGAGGTCAAGGTGTACGTGGACGACATGATTGTCAAGTCTAAGTCTAAGGAAAGAGAGGGCCACTACACTGCCTTGAAGAAATTCTTTCAACGGATTAGAGAATACCAGTTGAGGTTGAATCTGTAAAAATGTACTTTCGGCATAATAGCAGGGAAAATGCTGGGTTTCTTGATCACACGGAGAGGCATTGAGGTAGATCCTTCCAAAATCAAGGCCATCTTAGAAATGCCACCACGAAGGACTGAAAAGGAGGTATGAGGCTTTTTGGGTAAAGTGCAATTCATAAGACAGTTTATTTCTAAATTACCCTTGACTTGTGAACCACTATTTGGTCTCTTGAAGAAAGGAAATAAATTCCGATGGGATGACCGATGTCAATTCGCTTTTGAGCAGATCAAGCAGTACCTTCAGAATCCACCCGTGTTGTCTCTGCTAGAGCTCAGGAAGCGTTTGATTTTGTATCTGTCAAGGGATGCATGCTTGCTCAGGAATCAAAGGATAGGGTGGAGAAAGCCATCTACTACTTGAGTAAGAAAATGCTGGATTATGAGACCCATTACACCCCGCTGGAGAAAGCTTGCCTAGCCTTGGTATGGGCTACCAAGAAGTTGAGGCACTACCTGTTAGCTCACTCTGTAATTCTGGTTTCGAGATTAGATCCCATCAAATATCTCTTTGAGAAACCAACGCTTAGGGTAGGCTAGCTCGTTGGTTGCTCCTCCTTTCTGAATTTGATTTAAAGTATGTTATTCGCAAGTCTGTCAAGGGGAGAGCAGTAGCGGAGTTCCTGGCAGATCACCTAGTGGAAGGGATGAAACGGTAGAGTACCTATCCCAAATGAAGCTATTCTGCAAGTCGAGGAAGAGATCTGGACAATGTACTTTGACGGAGCATCTAATCAATACAGGTATGGGATAGGTGTGTTGCTGATAGCACCCGACAATTCTCACATACCCCTAGCTTTCAAACTCTGGTTCAAGGTATCTAATAACGAAGCAGAATACGAGGTGTGTATCGCTGTTTGGAAGCCGCCCTAGAACTAGGGCAAAAAGGTTGGATGTCATCGGGGACTCGAACCTAGTTGTGTCTCAAGGAAAAGGAGACTGGAAGGTTAAAGAAGAAAAGATGAAGATCTATCACCAGACCCTGGATGTTCTGATTCCTAGGTTTGAGAAGCTGACCTTCACGCACCTACTGAGAGAGAACAATAGGTTCACTGACGCCTTATCAACTCTATCTTCTATGATAGACATCCTGTTTGGAGTCCGGATGCGTCTGATCATTATTGAGCAGAGATATATGCCGGCCTACGAGTCCATCGCTGCAATAGATGAAGTTCAAGATCAAAACCCTTGGTTCTATGATATCTGGAACTTCTTGGAAAAGGAGGTTTATCCACCAGGGGCAAATGCCAAAGATAAAAGGGCAATACGGCAAATGGCCGTTCAATTTATCATCTGCAGAGGTAAACTGTACAAGAAAGGTCATCTGGGAATGCACAAGTTGTGTGTCAAAGCAGAGGAATCAAAGTGCCTAATGGAGGCCATCCATGGAGAGAGTGCAGAGCACACATGAATGGAGTAATGTTAGCCCGGAAGATTCTCAGGCAAGGTTACTACTGGTCTACCATGGAGGAGAATTGTATCGGTTTTGTTCGGCGATGCCACAAATGCCAAATTCATGCTAATCGCATGAACATTTCGCCGTCGAAGCTGTACAACATGACTTCACCATGGCCTTTCTCAGTCTGAGGAATCGACGTCATTAGCGCAGTCACACCGAAAGAGTCAAATGGGCATGAATACATTTTGGTGGCAATTGATTACTTCACAAAGTGGGTGGAAGCTTAGTCCTATGTAGTGTTGAAGGTAGCGCATGTGGCTAAGTTCATCCGAAACAACATCATTTGCCGTTATGGAGTCCTGAAAGAGATAATTTCAAATAATGGCTCCCATTTCAAGAAAGAAGTGATCGACTTGTTGGAGAATTACGTCACTTTTCATAAGTCATCCACATACCGGCCGCAAACCAACGGAGCTGTTGAGGCCGCCAACAAGAACATCAAGCATATTTTACAGAAAATGGTTGAGACCTACAGGGACTGGCCAAACAAATTGCCATTTGCACTCTGGGGTTACAGAACTTCAATTCGGATGTCTATTAGGGCAACTCCTTACTCTCTTATTTATGGGATGGAAGCTGTTCTACCGATTGAAATAGAAGTTTCATCGCTGTGGGTTATAGCTGAATGTCAGATAGCAGAGGCAGACTGGCAGCAGAGAAGGTTAAAAGCACTGTACCATGTTCAGGGTTATCAACATAGGATTGCCAGGGCTTTTAACAAGAAGGTTAAGTCCCTGATTCTCAAAGAAGGGGATTTGGTGCTGAAAGACAACCGAGCTCCCATCCATGACCCTAGGGGCAAGTTCAGACCCAATTGGACTGGTCCTTACATCATCAAAACTATTTGGTCAGGTGGAGTTGTTATTCTCATGGACCTGGATGGCCTAGAATTTTCCCAACCGATCAACATGGACAAGTTGAATAAGTATTATCCCTGAGAGGCTCGCTAGGTCGAAAACCTGGAAGGGCGACCTAGGCAAAAGTTAGAGCACAAAAAATTAGAAATAAAAAAATTAAGCTCGCAAGGTTGAAAATCCAAAAGGGCGGCCTTGCCAAAAGTTAGACCGTAAAAAGAGAGCGTTAATACTCGAGTGAACCCGAACTGAACTGCGTAAGGCCTGATTCCCATCTTCATCCTAAAGTTCAGCCGTAAACACCTCCAACTCAACTGTCCTGTCTATGTGTTGATCAAGTTATCTTTGTCTCTTCTTTATCTAAATGTTCGGTTGTTATCCTTACTCTGAGAGAAGAGCTGGTTACAATGTTGAGCAATTTGTTATCTTCGAATTCGGGGTTGTACATCTCAAGGATAGATTCCATGCGTGTCAAGTTGTGATCCTTATCGAAAATGGTTTTGAAAAGTTTTGATAAAAGTTGATTTTTGTTCAAATTTACTTTTTACAACTTAGACCATTTTTGGACCAAAAGGAAAATTTTCAGTGTTCACAACTTCAATTTCATTGATGTCAATACAAAGTTCTCCAACTCTCGATACAAATCAAAGTTGCTTTTATTACATTCATAAAACTTGAAAAGTAAGATCAAAGCAAATAAACTAGGGGCATAGATGAGTCAGGTGCTCCTGCGTCCCTCACTTATGCTTGTGGAAGCTTCTGATGCTAAAGTGGGCCCGGTTTGCGCCTCATCTTCAAGTCGAGTCAGGCACTCGCCAGAAAGTGTGCAGTTGAAACTAGGAGCAAGGGGCAGAGGCACTCTTGTCCTCCAAGCAGTGAGGTACCTAGCCAAATGTGAACCTCGGATTGGGAATGAACCTGGGTATTCTACCCTCTCCTTTGGGCAAGTTTGATCATGTCCAAACTGACTCCTAAACCAGAACGGAAAGTAGAATACACAGTGTGTCAGGCCAATCAACTCAATGCCAGGTTGCTAAGCCATGTTGTAGCTCATTTCAGTCAGATTAAGCCAGGGGCAACGCCAAGTAATGTCAGCAGCAGACCTGTTGCACATCCAGTGGCACCAGCATCCTTTATTCGGGAAATCCTGTAACGACCCCAAAATCCGTATTAGAGATTACCTTTATGGCCTTATGGGTTAATGCATTTTAATTTAATGATATCTATTCAAATTGAGGAATTATTTGTTGAGCCACGGCTTTAAAATTGAAATTACCGACCTTTACGAGTTCAGAAATCACAATTGAGTACTTGGGTGTGTTAATGGAAATTTTTAGAACTATTTGGGAAAATTAATTGGAAATCTAATTTGTCTGATTCGTTAATGCACGTTTGGGTGGTTAACTTGGTACTGCAAATTGAAGGCCTTAGAGGTTTCAGAAACCAGAACAGGGGACATATTTATGATCAGCACAATTTTTAGAGTCATCTGGGAAGTTTAATTGGAATTTGATTTAATGCGATTTGTAAGGCCGCGTTTGGCTCTCCCTATTGTGTTAAACTTATATGTGTGTATATTTAATGTATATGTATATGAGAGGCATGAGTTGAACTCATCTCTTGGAACCTAAAAATATTTAAAGGAGGGAGAGGGGAAACTGTGAAAAGGAGAGAGAGAAGAGAGACAAGCTCCTCAATATCCATGGTGGTTTTGAAGATGCTTGAAGGGAATTGAAGAAAGAAAAAGAAGATCACCCATGGGAAACTTGGGAGAAATTGAAGAAAGCTAAGAGAAAGACAAAGATTGAGCTAAGGTATGATCATCTATCTTGAATCCTTATGTTTAAAGCATCAATTACATGAAATCAAGGATTGATATGGAAGATGTGAACTTTGAACCCCAACTATGGCTATATTATGCTCTTGTGTTCTTGTGCTTGGGAATTGAGTAATATTTTGAGGTTATGATGTTTGATGGAGATTAATAATGTGAAATTTATCATGTATTAAAGGGTTTTGGGCTTTGATTTACATGAAATTGAGGTTTGATTTTGAAAATGAGAAGTTCCAATTTTACAGCCATTTTCGGACTGCAAACTGCCCAGGGCCGCATGTGCGGCTCTGTTTCCCGCACGTGCGGGAGACAGCTCTGTTCAGCCAACTTTGAATAAGCATATATTTTGCCTCCGGACTCCGTTTTGAGTGATTCTTGAGCCTAAAATCAAGCCCTAGAAGTCTAATTTCCAATGGTGTGGTCTCACTCCCAAATTCTAAATACAGAAATAGTTATGCCCAAATTAGTGACGACTGTTCACTTTCTATCAACCAGTTTTGTACAATTTCTTCACCTAAACCATTTCCCATCGATTTCTCCTGTTTTCTGAGACATGGATTATAACTTATTAAGGAGTAATGAGCTTGGTACCACCATGGCTAATTGATTGAATGATCAAAAAGAATAAGTAAAGGATCGATTATAATCTCATATTATGTGTTGTGCACTGTACTTGTAGGTCGAGAAGAGGACATCGTCCCATTACTACCGGGAGCCGATCACTGTGAGCAATAGTAGTGTAACAATATGTTTCACTTACTTCCTGTGATTATGATTTATGTATTGTTATTTGTGAATGGTCTATTCCATTGATATTGTGCTTTGATTCAATTAATGGATATGCTTGAATAATGGCATTAATATGGACCTAAGGTCGTTCTGTCCCTAGTGATAGACGTGGGCCCGAGGCCATTATGATGTGAATTGTTCTGTTCCTATTAATGCAGTGATACATTTGCCTTCTGTTATTAGTTATCATTAATGTTCTGTTATCCGCAAGACAACTATGTCGACTTGTAATAAATCATGGGAAAATCTTTGTACACTATTGAGGAATAGTACCGTAGCAGTACGTTTTGCTTACTGTTAATAGTTAATACCGACGTTCTGTTATCTGCAAGTTAACTATCTGAATTCATGATGAACAAATGGAACATATGTGTATTACGGAACAATGATATCTTTGTGTATCTGGAATCATTATGTGTTGTTAATAATGGGCCCGAGGCCAATCTGTTGATATCTGGGCCTGAGGCCACTCTGCATAATATGTTGGGCCTAAGGCCATTCTGTATTATCTGTGGGCTTGAAGCCAATCTGTATCATGTCTGGGCTTAAAGTCGTTATGTGTTACATCTGGGCTTACAGTCAATCTGTATCATGTCTGGGCTTAAAGCCGTTCTGTATTACATCTGGGCTTACAGCTGATCTGTATTATATCTGGGCTTACAGCCGATCTGTATTATATCTGGGCTTACAGCCGTTCTGTATTATATTTGGACTTATAGCCGTTTTGTATTATCTCTGGGCTTACAACCGTCTTGTATCATATCTGGGCTTACAGCCGCTCTGTATTATATATGGGCCTGAGGCCGTTCTGTGTTACATGTGGGTCTAAGGCTGTTTTAAAATATGATTATGTATAAGATCTGTGTACTGTTTGATATGCATATTTACATTCTCTAAGTCTATGCTCAATTAATTAACCTCCTTAGATTGCTATTATTCACTGAGCCTTGCTCACTCCATTTTTATGAATATTTCTATAGGTGAGCTGTCGGAGATTGACACTAGAGTTATACTAAGGTTCGCCTGTTTGCCAAGTCACCTGGGGTATGTCTCCGTGTGGGGGCCTTAATTTGTGTTGGGAGTCATATAAATTATTAAGTCTTATGTAAGAGTGTGTGAGATCTATATGAATTATGTGATTATATATAACTCTGGGAATGTATTTAAATGTTTAAATCCAATTAAACCATCATGTATGCACAAGCTGAATGGATGTTGTCTTTTGTTGATATTGCTTCCACCTAAGGCCCCGTATATGGTTAAATATTGTTTTAAAATTCTGTTTTGAGGCCTATGTACAGGCCAGTCATGGACCAAACTTTTAGGGGCGGGTTTGGGTCGTGACAAATCCACTAGTTGTTGGTGGAAAAAGTATGCTCGGGTAGAGTATGCAGGGCAAGAGTCCACTACCTTCAACTTGTCCATAAGCCATATCTGGGGAGGGATGAAAGAAAAGAGAGATTAAAGAATAGAGAGGTGTATGTTGAGAGAAAAGTGAGAAAAGGGCTTTGAAAGAAAAACAGAGTATAAGTGCCGAGAGATGTGAGAAACACATATGAGGTGGGGAGAAACATTACCTGCAGGAGTAGTGGACTTATCGCAAATTTGCTTGTCTCTCACCTATGAAAGGCGTCTAAGCCCATCAAAGTCTCGACCAACGCCAAACCAATGCAACTCTTGCCCTTTTTCAAACCTTGGGCTACTTCGACTAACCGAATGCTAGACCCGCCGAAACTAGGGGCAAGGAAGAAATGTGCTAGCATACACAAACAAAGGGCGTGTTGCCAAAAATCCCGCCAAAGAAGATCGCCTCGATCACTGACGTCGGAAAATTTTTGAATCAAACTGGGAATGTCCAGCTCTCCATTGTGAACTAAGTATCGGGCCTTGTGTAGACTAAGCCCGCACTTCCGTCCCAAAGCTTGGATGTGACCAAAAAGGGGCTGAGGCAAGATTTTCTCATCGTGCCGGGACTCCATTAGCACTTGAAATTCTTCGATTGTCGGGCATAGCTCTTGTCCCCCGAAGCTAAAGACGTGTGTAATCGAATTCCAACATCTAACTGCGGCATGTAGGAACGAAAAAAAAAGTGGAGTACGACTTAGCGGGAATAGTGCATTTATGCCGAAATCCCAAAAATTTAGCTTCTCCGAGCCATCTAAAGTTGCAATCCAATTTGAGAGTTTTTCGGCAAAGAATGGCTCCATTTGTGAAGAATTTGCAGCTAAAATGAAGAAATCACGAAGCTCAACCTTTTGTAGAAGATAAGGCACTGAGTGGAAGCCAAGTGGCAGCAATCTGGAGGTTCCCCATATTGATGGCCGACCGGCCATTAGTGATGGCCGACAGGCCACCTTGGTAGCCGACCGGCCACCACCGGTTGCCGACAGCCTCTATTTATGGCCAACAGCCTTCTTTTCTGTCCTGTTGTCCACCTGTGTACTAAGAATACTGAGAGCATGTGTTTTGTTCTGTCCTTTATGCATTTTATGGTCTAGTCCTGAGTCCTTTTAGTTTTAGCAAGTTTGTTGAGTTGAATTTGAATTGTTTTGTTTATCGAGTCGTTTTGTTTTGCTTATCGAGTTGTTGTTATTTTGATTATCGAGTTGTATGTTGTGTTTCAAGTGTTGGTTGGTTCATTACCCGATTAAGACTGTTATGGCAGTACAAGTGTTCGGTTTTCATTATCAAATTCAATTTCGTTTTCATACAATGCGGTGCTCATGATGCAAAATACAACACTTTTTCAAATGAAAGCTGGTTTTCATTCCGATCATGGTTGTTTTTACAAAAGTGCAGTATAAGTTTTTAAAGCAAATAAAACTTGTCTGAGGCTGTACAATGTGCTAACACTACTAACAAAAGAAACTAAACAAAAATATAGAAAATCAGTGCTAGCCATCTCAGGCTCAAGAGGCCCTCTTTGTCCTCTTCCTGGGTGGGGACTCAGAGGTATCTCCATCTGCACCGCTGTCTGAACCAGACCTCGAACCGAAACCGGAATCAACGCCGCCCTCTACCTCAGAACCCGGCTCACCATCACCCCCACTCTTAGATCCCGAGTCGTCGTCGTCGTCTCCACTCTCAAAGGACTCAAACTGTGGACTCACTGCCTCCTCGGAATTGCTAGTCTCGAAGTCATCATCGCTCAGGATAGGCTCTGAAGGACCACTCTCATCTCTGGTACCCCTGGCTCTGCCTCGGCTGTGTGCTGGAGCCTGTCTCTCTCTCCTTCTTGCTGCTAGAGGAGGTACCGCTGGTGCCATCGGCATGGGTGGGACCTGAAAAGACGGTTGTCATATGTCAGCCACAGTATGCGTATCAGATACAAGTATGGTGTGCATAATGAGTATATGCAGAAGTCAGGTACATTGTATGATTGCAGTAAGGAAGTGCAGTGTTTCAGATGCAGTGTATCAATGCAGTGTGAGGAAGTTTTCAGTTGAAATGTCAGTTTCAGTGTGTCAGTAGAAATTTGATGACTGGAATGTAAGAAAACTGAAGAAATGACCTGAATGTCGTGGAAGCCGAGCTGTGCCTCCCTCCAAAAATATCATACTCTCAAATGAAGCTAGTAGCTCGAGCAGATCCTTGGTTTATCCTGGGGGTGCCTACAAATGCATTGGCAATGATCAATGTCCAGAGGGAACAAATATTAGAAAGAGATTGGAAAACTAAAAAATGTGGCACATACCGGGAGTGCATCAGGAGTTCTGACATATCTATGCCCCGCTGCAGCAGGCTCAATCGGAATCTGGTATGCCTCCCCGATATACAGCCAACATGTGAGTGCAGTAGGCAGCTCCGGCTAGCCGGTCCTCTGTCCCACCTGGGTAGCCCCTCTACCATGTGCCCTGGTCACCCTAGGCACTCTAGCTCTCTCTCTCTCGCATCTGGAGCCCTCACTCCCTCACCCCCACGAATACCGGTCAAAGGAGGCATGAGGTGTGTCTGGATGAATGTTGAATAGTCCCCCTCCTTGCGAAAGTTGTCGGCCTCCAAGCCCTCCGTAAACTGAATCATCTCCTGGAAGGTGAGTCTCTCTATAGCTCTCATAGATGGCGGGGGCGGCATAGGAACTACTGGCTAAAGCAAGCCCATGGTTTGGCACATGAATCGCTCGTCTAGAAACTAGGCTCGGCAAACCGGGCCCTCAAACAAAAGCCTAAAACAGAAGGCTCCCGAAGCTCCAGCGAACTGGTTCCTGACTGCAGCTGGCATCGTCGCCCAGGGTTGCCAAGTGATTTGTAAATAGAAAATGCATAGATTGTTAGTGGCCATCAGATATCGAAGTATGAATCAGAGCCCAAGTAGAATGAAAATAACTGTGAATTTTGAGTTACCTCTTCTGCGGTCACGGTGTCGAAGTACCAATGGAAGAATGGAAAGGTCTCCCTGGTCCTTCGCAATAATCTGCCATCGTACCGATGAGAGTACGGCACAACGGGGAGCATCTCCACATCCGGCTCTGGAGCGAGAGTTGGGAAATATGCGTACACCCAAAGATGTAAAGGAAGAGGCAATAGTGAGTATACAATGTATAGTGTACGGAAAGTACAAGCGCAGATGCAGAAAGTAGAATGTGTGCAAAAGGTGTATACAGTGTACAAAGAGTACAGATACAAAGGATCTAAAGTGTACGGTGCAGAAAGTGCAGTATATGGGTGTAAACAATACAGCATGAATTGATGTAGAAAGTGCAAAACAGAAAGCACATGTGTTGAACAGATATAAAGCAAGAAACGCTTAACAGAAAGTGTAAAGTGCAAAGAGGGAACTGAGATGTGTACCTCCCAGGCTCACTAGTAGCCTTCGACTCTGTCTCCGCACCCGCGAGATGTCGAGCTCATATAGCCATACAATGTGACTAAGCTAGCACCGCCCCAATCGTAGAGTCCGAGCTGAGATAAATCTACCAAGGCGCTCAGAAGATACAATCCTAAAGTGTTCGCCCTGTTTGCGAACAAGGTGGTGCCGAAGAGGAACATCAAGAAGCCTCGGGCGTAATGCTTGGTCTCCTCTAGAGTCTCTAGCTCGGTCCCCCAGTACTGCTCTGCGAACCAACTGTATCGTACCATCCCCAGTCGGAAGTGAGGTGGGCGTGCCCCTAACAAGTAGATCCAGTCGGCCTCCCACTCGCCCATGTCCATATCATAAGGAATCGAGTGACCCCCTACTCCTATGTCGGTGAGCATAGAGAAGTCATAGGGAGGCATCGTCATCTCCCCGGCGGTAAAGAAGTGGAAAGAGTTTGTGGTATCCCACCACCTCTCTACCAATGCTCCTAGGAGGGGACGACTCGCGACAACCCGAGTCAAGCCAAAAGAAAAGAGGCCGAAGCCAACCCCAACGATGATGTCTCAAACCCAGCTGGGAGCTCGTCATACCAATCTCTGGCGATCGTAGCGCCATAGCCTTTGAAGGCGCGAGACTCGCCCTGTGGTAAAAGGAGACAGTGTATGAAATGTATCAGATAAGGGTAGTGCATGAAATGCAACCAAATGAAAGAATGCATCAGATGAAGATAGTGTATGAAATGTATTAGATAAGGGTAGTGCATGAAATGCAACCAAATGAAAGGAATGCACCAGATGAAAACAGTGCATGGTTAGATAAAGGCAGGGTATAGGATGCAATCGGGTGGATCCAAATACAAAGCAGTGCAAGAAATGCAGTAAATAGGGTACAGTTGGATAAAGCAGTAATGATAGCATAGTCGAATAAAAGGGAGTGCAAGAAATTCAAATAAAGAAAGACAGAATATCTGAAAACAGTGTTCTTACCTCAATGGCAATGGCCGATAAGTGAGACTCCAGCTCCCTCAACAAAAGGTCCTCCGGTGCACCGTGGGTGAACTCGGTGAAACGTCTGATGCCTCTAGAAGTAGGCAGTATGTGTGTCTGTGGATGATATCATGCCGCATCGAAAGGCCGAACCCTCGGTGGCAGCGGCTCCGGCTCCGGCTCGACCTCGAGCTCAAACTCTGCCTCTAAGTCGGCCTCAAGGGCAGCTATCGGCTCCTCTACCATCGGCACAGGTGGAACTACTGGGGGAACCTCCGGAGGAGCCCCGTCGTGAGGAATCTCGTCCGCCATCTGGAAATAGGTGCGAAATGGGTGAAAAGTGAAGAAAAATGAAGAAGAAGGATAAACTTTGAAAAAGTCAAACCCTAGGAGAGAGAAAGTTGAGGAAAAAGTCAAAGTCAGGAAAAGTGCACAAAACTCAAGAGAAACTCGAGGGGAATGAACCTAGAATGGTGGAAATGAGGAAAGAAACTCCGAAATCGGATTTTAATCAGTTCAAAGTGAAGGAAATCAAAAGGGATTTAGCGAATCAACTTCACGTAGGGCGTTGGAAAACGCGTATAAAGCTCGGATCTAGAGAGGAAAAGTATCTAGGGAGAGAGAAGGAGGATTTTCAGCTTTAGAGGAGTAAAGAAATGAAGTATGGGTGAGTCTATATAAAGACCCGTGGTGAAAAGACCAAATTGGCCCCGATCTGCCATCAGTGGCCTACTGGCTACCATTGGTGGCCGACAGGCCACATTGGTGGCCGACAATGCTTAAGGGTGGCCAACAAGTGGCCGACACCCTTCCTTTGTGGCCGTCCAGTGCCCAGTGCTCCTCCATTGAGTTTTGATGTTGTTTTGTATCCTTATTTCTCAAGGAATGCATGAAAAGTTCACCTTTAAGTTCAGATTGCCTCTGTGGAAGCTCAAAACCGTGTCTTCAGTGCATGATGTTCATTTCTAGTCAACATGAACAAGGTGTATCCTTTTAAAACATGTTGCAACTCGTCCGAGAGGTAAATCGGAAGTTGCTACTCAATTTGTTGTGTTGAGAATACGCTTTCATCCTTGCATAGAATATACATTGTGTGCATGCATAGAACGTACATTTCGCACATATGGTTTTGCATAGAATATGCACTTTTCCCTTCATGCATAGAACATGCTTCCAATCTATCTTGCATAGAACATGTTGTTAATACATTTGCATAGAACATGCCTTAACATTATTGCAATTGTGCATAGAACATGCACCCTTAATATGTTGTACTTGTTGAGTTTTTTTTCTTACGCAGGTACGATATTGTATGTATGGTTCATTCAGCGAAGCCAACACAGTCAAACGGTATTGTATGTACGGTTCATTCAGCGGAATTCCATGTAAAGTCATTCGTGCCCTTCGAATTGCTTCCTTCCTCCCTCTCCTCGAGCGTGAGACATGTTAGGATTACTCCTTTTGGCTAAAAACATTTGGGGTGCGTCCTGGTGTTTACACCACTCCTTTTGGTTAAAAACATTTGGGTGCATCCCGGTGTTTACACCACTCTTTTTGGTTAAAAACATTTGGGTGCGTCTCAGTGTTTACACCACTCCTTTTGGTTAAAAACATTTGGGTGCATCCCGGTGTTTACACCGCTCCTTTTGGTTAAAAACATTTGGGTGCATCCCGGTGTTTACACCGCTCCTTTTGGTTAAAAACATTTGGGTGTGTCCCCGTGTTTACACTGCTCCTTTTAGTTAAAAACATTTGGGTGCATCCCGGTGTTTACACCGCTCTTTTTGGTTAAAAACATTTGGGTGAAATCAGTTTAGCAACTTTTCATATAGGGCTTCGAGCCAAATGCAACTTTTCATAAGCGTATCGAACCGAGTAATAGGTTGTTCAAGCTTGGCTTGAAAACTTAACAAGCTTAAAATTGTGTTCAAGTTTGTCTTGTTTACATAACAAGTCGATCTCGAACAAGCTTTTAATGAGCCAAACACGAGTCGAACTCGAGTAGGTTGGTTCATTTAACAGCCCTAAAAATAATGTTGGTTTTAAACCTTGACTTTATGAACATATATGTGAAAGAACCTTTTTATGGACTGATGTGTGGTCTAATTAATTTTGCTTGAAGATAGAAGTGGGGATTCTGTTTGAAAATAGTTGTTCAAAATAAATTCCACGAAGTTGATTCGTTGTGTCCTTTTATGCAGAAGTCTTAGTCTGGTTGATCATGACATGCTTTACTGAAGAAGATATGTTAGATTCTATTTTTGGATATGAAAGTGATGCAACCTATGTTCTATAAATAGTTATGGCTTTTTCTTTGGAGAATGAAATATCAGTAAATCTGGCTTAAATAGATAGTTAAATCTCCATTCACTCACAAGGAATTGACAATGAACAATGGTCAATAAAACAGAGAACATGCTGAAAATTTCTAAGACATGCAATAAACTTAATTCTAATGTTTTTAAAATGTCACAATTTACTTCAAGCAACATTACAATTGACATGTAACAACCGCAAAATTAAAGAGAAGAAAAATTGCCATAACTCGAAGCAACACTAAATCTAAAATTATAGTTGAAATTATTCAGGCTTCTACTGCAAAATCATACATAAGGGTGGAACATGGTGATCGGATGTAAACAATAGGAAACACGATTAGAGAGATGGGACAAGAATGATTAGACAACTAGATTGTAAGTGGGAAAACAATGATCAAAGGATAGAATGGAAGGGGGTGAGCAATGCAAAGGAAGTAGGAAACTGACCAAGATGTATAACACGAGAAGATGGAAAAGAACAGAGAGAAAGAGAAAATGAGAAAGGAGTAAGACAGAGAATAGCTGCAGCTCTTGATTGCGACACAAGGCTTAGTTTGGTTTGTTTTGGTTTGGAAATTAATGCTAGGGAGAGATGCTATAGTCATTTATTTGACTCCAGAGTAGCTAAGGGAAGTAGGTTGTCTGGCATTATTGTTGAATGTGGTTCACAAGGAAAGCTTCTCAGATTCCATGAGTTGGTGGCATATGTAAAATGACATTTTATCTTCTGGTGTTTTCTTCACAATATTGTAATTGGTGACTGCCATTTACTTAATTTTTGGCTCACAATGAAGGGCTTCCACATTAATGGTCTTATCTAATTCTTTACAAGTTTCTAAGGAAAACGTGTAGCACAATGTCCAAAAAACTTGTGACATGGAAGTGTGAGTGATTGACATCTCTGCATAGTTTGGGGCATTAAATAGTAACTTGCACCTGCAATACTTCATTTCCGTATCAAAACAGAATTAGGTTTGCTAGTGCATGTGCTGATGGAATTTGGTGTAATTGAAAAGGTGGATAAATGTCAAGTGAAGTAAATGAGCACCGGCTGTGTAAGAGAATCCTGTGCCCAAGGGCTTTAGTGAAAGCTAAAACTGAGATGCATTGGTGGTCGTATAAGGAATAACATGCAGCAGTGATGGTGAGAAGGAACGTTGACTCTAATGAATTGTCTAAAATAGAAAATGAAAAATCATTGTAAGATATGTCTGACTTTACTGTTTCAGAAAACCCACATAACAGACAGGCACAGTTCAGCATGCATGTGTATGTGTCTGATTGGGTGAATAAGGGTGTGTGTTTGCTAGTCATGATGATGGCTCCACTTCCATTTTTTTGTTCTGTATTGTTTCCTTGTTTCCATCTGTTAGCTCCTTCAAGTCTTATGAACTTAAGTTATGGATGCACAGATGGTTGTCAGCCAGAGGAACTGCCGAATGTGCTCTGGGCCTACCGGACAACAGTGTGGACCCCCACCGGAGAAACCCCCTTCCGCCTAACATACGGCGCTGAGGCGGTTATTCCAGTGGAAATCGGTCTGCCTACTCCACGAGTTCTGCATTCGGATCCAGCGCTCACTGAGGAGCTCCGTCGGGCGGATTTGGACCTAATTGAAGAGCTCAGGGAAACCGCTGCAGTTAGATTGGCCTCATACCAACAGAAAATGAGAACGCATTACAACCGCAAAGTCCGACCACGGGAATTCGCCGCAAGAGATCTTGTTTTAAGAGAGGCTACCCTCGCCACCAAAAATCCGACTGAGGGAAAACTGGCCGCCAAATGGGAGGGACCTTATGTCGTGAAAGCCAGACCGCGACCGGGCACTTACCGAAAAAGGTGGCCCTCTTTGGATGTCCTTCGCTCAGAAGGAAAAATGTCTTTTCTGCTAAAAGCCTGCACATTTTTTTCAGAATTCAAGAAGACACCGTCAGTCAATTGTCTCATTGAAAAATTTCATCTCTCTAATCTTTCTGGTCTCATCTACATATACTTACTGATTTATTTGGGAAGAGCCATTATTTTTATTTTTATTCTTTTGTCATTGTTACATGCTCACATTCAGGTATGCAGTAAATGCGTCTTGAAATCATCATTCTAGTTTGTGAATCAGAGTGTATGGAAAGGCAATAACAACAATTTGAAGTAGAGCTTTTGAGATGTATATGTCAACTTATTTCTTTATTATATATGAATGGCCATTTTATCCATTTTAAATGTATAGTGTTGTCAATGTATACAATAAAATCTGAAGTATTGGGTACTAAAGTTAAATTTCATGATTGAAGATCAGAATTGGTTTCTCTTTTTACCCTTCCTTTTTCTTTTTAAATTCCCAATGATATTATTCTAGCTTGTGCATCCTTGAAGTATTGGGTAAATAAATACTAAGAAAATAATCGTTCGTATATACAATGTAGGTGGGTCCCTCATTTTGATGATTTTGGTTCTGGTCTTTCATCTTATTGGGTCTATGATTATGTACAAAATGATATAAATTACAATGCAATGTAGCTATGATGTACTTTTTAAAAATGTGTGAGCAAAATTTACCATGATGCAATTGATGCTAATTTCGCCTCCCTAGGTTATTGAAAAGAATCAAAATTTACCATGGTACATGTAGATCTACCATTCCATTATTTTCTAAATATAATAGGTCTAATATATGTGTGTGTGTGTGTGTGTGTGTGTATACGTGCGTTCACACAACATTTGTTGTGTGAATTTGTAAAATGTACACACACGCGTGCACGCAACATTTGTTGTGTGAATTTGTAAAATGTGAGAAAAACAGTAAAATCTATCCAGTGATATATAACAACCCTCTTTTAATTGTGTTGCCCAATGACACAAATATTTTGGAAAAATCCTATTTAGGTGAGATTTTTCACCTAGTTGAAGAAACTTTGCCTTTGAAAACGCTAGCTAACGCAGGTAAGTTTGGCACGTAAATTATGTACAATCAGGCAAGTTTCCATCACTGGCAACTCAGTACATATAGTTTGGAACTCACCTCTTCTTTTGGGACTTGTACTGTATAACCCAATCACTCGTGTAACCAATTACTTCTCCATAATGAACAAAGAATAGACAGAAATTCACCATAAATGGAAAAGGTTGACATAGAATCTACAGTTGATAGATCACCTTTCAAGTTTTTGGTACAAATCTAATAGTGCCTGATAGAGAATGGCAGCCGCAGGAGGCCGAGGCAACAATCCAAGAAGAATATAAATGCAAACATGACTAAAGACCGGTGTTTTCCCATTCAAAGACTCCCTGACGAGTGCTGAACTTATAACATGATCGAATAGACAGAAATTCACCATAAATGGAAAAGGTTACCATAGAATTTGGAATTTTTTTGGGTGCAGATGGTGACAACACTCCTTTCAAGCGAGCATCCAACAAATGCACATGGAAAAGAAAATATAAGCAATTTCATCATACCATCCATCCTATTCTCCTCTTTAGTCATGTTCTATGACATAGAAAAGAACCAGTGGACAAAACTGTCTGAAAGAAGGAAATATGATATTAACACAAGTCATAGTCAAAGTTATCCTTAAAACCCGCCACATAAATGCAAACATGACTAAAGACCGGTGTTTTCCCATTCAAAGACTCCCTGACGAGTGTTGAACTTATAGCATGATCGGATACAGCTAAGTATATGTACAACTTTTCTCCAATTTCGGGGCTTATGAGCAGGGGTGGTTTAGCCAAGTAGGCTTTCAATTCTTGTAATGCGAGATTACACTCTGGAGTCCACTCAAACCGAGATTTCTTTTTTATCAACTGGAAGAACATTGGCATTGGTCTAATGATTTGCTGATGAATCTGTTGAGTGTCACTACCATTCCTGTAAGCGTCTGGATTCCTTTTATGAATGTGGGAGGAGTTAAATTGAGCAGCGCTTGAATTTGATCAGGTTTGGCTTCTATTCCTCGGTGAGTAATGATATATTCGAGGAACTTCCCAAACCCAACCCCAAAGGCACATTTTGCCGCATTGAGTTTGATCTTGTATTTTCGAAGTACCCCAAATGTTTCCTGGAGATTATCTAGATGATTCTTGGCCTCCCTTGACTTGATCACCATATCATCAATGTAAACTTTAAGATTTCGATCGATCTGCTTACTGAACATTTTCGTAACCAGTCGTTGATACATAGCCCCTGTATTTTTCAACCTGAATGGCATTACCTTGTAGCAGAATAGTCTGATGGGGGTAATGAAGGACATCTTCTCCTGGTCCTCTAAGTGCATAGCTATCTGGTGATATCCTCTGTATGTCTAGGAAACTCATCCTCTCATGCCGAATGTCACGTCTACTAGCTGGTCAATTTTGGGTAGGGAAAACTGTCATTGGGTAATGCCTTATTCGGATCGGTGAAATCCACACAAACTCTCCACTTCCCAATAGTGTTAGACAGCCACTTCAGGTATTGGACTTCACGAATGGCACCTGATTCGAGCAGTTTCGCAACTTCCTCTTTTACGACTTCCACGTATTGTGGTACCGATCTTCTACTTTTTTGTATCATCGGCCGCAAGCCTGGATTCACGTTGAGCTTGTGGCACATCACCCTTGGATTGATTCCTTCTATTTCATATGGGGTCCATGTGAAGACATCCTTGTAGCGAAGTAAAAAGTCAACCAATTGCCTTTTTTCTTCTAAGGTGAGACTCTTTTCTACAAGGAAGAATCTTTCCTCATCTGCAGGGTCGATTAGTATTTTTTCGAGTTCTTTTACACTTTTATTGCTAGGCTGGGGATTAATCTCCTCTTCTTCTAATTCACTGCCTGAACTTCTTGTACTCTTGGCCTTGGGTTGATACTGCCATACACATTTTTTCTATTGTCTGATCTACTTTTATTGTCCTTATGATGCCTCATTTTAGGAAGCATATGACTTGGTGAAAAGTAGATGGGACGGCCCCCATTTGATGTAGCCACTCCCTTTCCATTTATATGGGGACTGCACATTAACTACTTGGAATTTGACTTGCCAGAGTTTTGATTCGGCTTTTATAGGAGGAAAAAATTTTCCAAGGGAAAAATTGGACTTGAATTGAAACCGTAAAGTAGTGAATCAATTGCTAGTAGGGCTTCTTGAAGAGCCCATAGTACATAATTTCTGCAGAACTCCCTTGATTTATCAATATTCTCTTAATAGTGAATTCCCCGATCTACACAGTTATCACTAGAACATCATTGTGGGGATGACGAACCCATGTCAGGTCTTCATCGGAGAATACAATCCTCAATTTGGAAGAACACATTTTTTTAGTGGAGACTCTTAATAAAGCCATTACTTCCTTGTGAGGTACCGACATCCTTATTTCTTCCTTTTTTCGGCCTGCCTGCATTTTCGCAGGAACTAAATATATCATGTTGATGGTCACCATTGGTTGCGCGTCACCACCTTTGTCCCTTCCTTTCTCTTTCCGATCAGGGAAGGCATCTATATAAGATCGTAGGTGCCCAATTTGTGCCAATTCTTCTAGAAACTGTTTCAGTGCCTTGCAATCTTCCGTAAGATGTCCGTAATCCTTGTGGTAGAAACACCGCAACCTACGATTTTGAAGAGATGGATCACCAATCAACGTGGGAGGCCAAGAGAAGTAGGGCTCATTTTGGATTTTCGCCATCAAATGGTATATTGGCTCGGTAAAAGTGGTGACGATTACTTGAAAAGCCTCCTTCCTAATTTTTTGTTGTTTAGCGATGGCATTTGATTCCTCTCTCTTGATATTGGAAGACTTTTTCTCGTCTTTTCTACGAACCCTTGGCGGGAGCTGGGCAAGTTTCGGTTCTTCGACCCCTCAAATGTCATCTTCAATCTTGCAATGTTGTTCTACTCGTCTCATTAAACTACCCATATCGATGGGCGGCTTATTTGTTAAGGATTTGTCGGAGCTTATGTCACGCCTCGGATTTCACGAGAGTACGGCCCACGTGAATAAATCACCCAACGATAAACAACAGATACTACACTCATACAGATGTATATGATATAGTCACACAATACATGTGTTTATCCGATTTCATACATTCTTAGATGCAACATTTAAGTCGAATGGATGTTCTGTAATTAAAACATACACAGATGTGATAAATTAAATTGAACGCCGAGAGGCTTACATCATATTCAAAAAGTGTAACCCTTACAAGAATAGCACACGACCAATAAATAACATAAATGGCCCATGGCCTACAAACAAAAGAACCACCCTACACGGTTCTGAACACAACTTCAATGTCTCAGTCCACATCCATATAAGCACACCTGAAAACATTTTTAGCCACGTAGGGTGAGCATAAAGCCCAGTAGAGAATATTTCAAAAACTAAACATGCTCCACCGGCATAAATGATCATGATGCAATAAATATATATATATATATATATATAATATGCCCAAATGCATTTTCAAATCCATTTGACTTCTCAACAAAATCCTTTCTTTCCAATTACCAAAAACTTACATTTAATCAAAACATTTTCTGAGTTCAAAATATCTGTTTGATATAAAAATCCCTTTCCAAAAGCAAATCCAGGTATATCAATACCAACCAGCAAATACATTGCTAAATCAAATGCGAATACATCGCTAAACAAAAGCAAATACATTGCTAAAACCATTTCCAAAACATCCTGTTCCAAAACCAAAATGATAATAAATAAAATGAGTAAATCTCCAGGGTTGGTGTTTATACTAGTAACTATGCAAGTCATAAGGCCATTTTTACCAGTATTACCCGAAAGGCTCAACACCTACCGTGTGGGTTTTAGGTCTTACACCATGGACACACAGGCCAACTTAATTCTACTTTAACACCCCCTACCCAGCTTCACTATTTTATTTACCCTTTTAGTAGCACAATACATGTGATCCAAAATATTGTTTTTTCAAAACGATGCAAATGTTCCAAAACATAAAACGAGAATTTCCAAAACCTCTTTCCAAAACATACGGTTTCAATTTTCAAAATCCATTACATGCTCCATCATATGAATGATTTCAAATTGCCTAATCCACATGCAATTTCTAACACACAGCAATGCTATCCTCCACCGATAGCCAAAACAGTTATCTCTAATGCAATAATTAAAAGATAACAATACAAATATATTGTTTCAAAAGAGTAATAACACCCATTGTTTCAAAATCCAACAACCATCCCCTTTCCATTTCTTCCCAACCAAACCATTTACCAAAAATCAATCCAACTCCTAAAACAATATCATTTAGGGTTTTCTACAAATTGAGGCTTTTCTACTTTTAGAAATCCATATGCAATTTGTATACCAAAAATAACCGTAGTAGCATAACTATAGCCCAAAACCCCCAAATTTCACAAAACCGTCAAGCCCAAAATAACATTTCAAAATTAACTAAGAGAACACCAAATATAAATAACAAAATACGCCACAAATACACTACCGAACTCATATTGAGTTAAGAAAATAGACCCTACCCCTTGAAGCGAAGAGGAGACAAGCCGAAAAATCGTCGGCGATGAAAAGATGATCCACTTAGATTAAAAGGAAGCCCTTGCCGAGCTCTACATTTTTAATCAAAGGGACACTAGTGTAGAAATCAACGGATCGAGGTGTATATAAGGTTTAGATATGGTTTCTAGAAAGAGAGAGAGTAGATCTAAGAGTTTAGAATGTTTAGAGAGAGAGAGAGAAAGAGAGATGAAAAAGTGACTTTTACGAACTGATATACGCGCAGACCTCTCGAGCGACTAGACACAATAAGTGAGACCGCTCGGGCCAACATTGCTCGAGCTCAAGAATGACCGCTCGAGCGAAGAATGCCAACTCCCAATATCTTTGTAGGCTTGCAAAAGTATTGAGAGTTCTCAAAGACCGCTCAAGCGTAAGAAGCACCGCTCGAGCGAAGAGGCAAAATTCTGGGCAACAATAGTTTTGAAAAACAAGCTACCAACATGTTTCAAATGCAACCGAGACACTCCAATAATCAAACTCAATGAGGAATAAGGAGAAATAAGACATGAACAACCATATAAAACAATGAAACCCGGATCCGGAACATCAACGGGTCGGGTCAAAACCAGAATCGCTATAACCTCTCCCTTTAAGGAATTTCGTCCCTAAAATTAAAGAAACGCCAAAACCAAAAAGGTCACCTAATCTATAAAAGAAACACAATGCTAACCCAAGCTTAGATCTATCTGGGGATACATTCCCGGACCTTGGTCCAACATTTCAGGGCCCCAAAGACACCCGAACACCAAAATACTAAGAACAGGCACGGATGCCTCTTCGACCCACATAACTCGTAATGGTCTATGAGACAAGAGACAACAACTACCACAACAACAACAACCACTGGGACTCAAAGATGTCAACTACGTCCGAAACACCTACAACACCCAAAATCACCACCGAGTACTCAAACACTCAGACACAGAGAATAAGAAAACTCCTTGCATACAAAGCTCCTAGTCAACTCACTCGTAACTCGAGACATAAATAAAACACGATCAATCAACAACGTTATGGCCTATCAATGCCCGACAATTCTAAGTCTTTGCAAAAATAGACATACAACATGTAACTAGTAACTCAGGCTAGATCAAAACACTACTTCCAAATACAAAATATAAGATACCCCATTCAGGTTAAAGAAAATTACTTATTTTCCCCATTTATCTCAAAACACTTTGCTTTCCTAAAAGATGTTCAAACCCGCACAGTCACGATCCAAATGCATTTTTCAATCATCCACAACAAAACCAAGAGATTTTCAAATTGTTTTTCCGAAAACCATAAGTGTTACTCATAACATCAAAATCAGTTTCATTTTGAAATTTTTTTTTTTTTTTTTGGTTGGATTCAGCTTTGTATTAAACCAAAAACTTACATTTCAAACCCAAAACTGTTTTAGTTCAAGAAAAGTACCCAAGGCCACAACACTAAAAAGAAAAGTTTTGTTTTCCTCAAAATCATTCATTAGCATTCCTCCACTGAATCACAACACAGTCACCCAACAAAACCCATCACACTCACAGTGATGCCATAATACCAGAACCAAATTTCCACGATAAGAATCCCTAGAAATTTCTAAAATGCTAGCACGCAATAACACAAGAGAAAGAAATTTCGCACCCACCAATCACATAATGACGCAAAAGTGTAGTAAAACCGTAACCCCAAGCCGGTTACCACAAACTCAAAACAACTTCTCAACCGTCCATATGGGACTTACATGCAACACCATGACACCGTTCAATTACACAGCCAACCTATTCCCGAGGTGACTATATGTCAACCAACCCAAATACCAACCAATCAACTATCTAACACCACTATCCCGCACCATTCTCCAAACGCCGACATACCACTTAACTTCACCTAACTTAACATCAATACCAACATCTTGCCCAACCTCACCAACCCCGAAATAGAGTTCCATACAAAACCACCAATGCCCGTTGAATCACTCTGAATTCCTCATAGTTAACCCATAATACTCTAATTCTCAACTCACCCATCATGCGCATGCCTATGTAGCATGCACATCCTCACTTCACATTTGAGTCCGAATTGGATTTCTCAAGTTAAAACACAACACAACCCCCCTCAAGTCAATGCACACACCAACACTCCACACCATGCACACAAGGACCGATAAGGTCAAAACAACTCTAACAGAGCGCACCAATCACTCCACACAATCTTACTACTTCACCCTAAGTTCCACTCTCCAAAACTACTCAATCCGAACATTAACTACGCTATTGCCTCACCGAGGCACTCTCCCGGGACCATCCCATGACCAATCCCCTTCCACACATCATCTAACAATAATACACAAACCATATACTGTTACACACAACACAAGCGAAATCCCATTACTTATTCCACAACATCTCACCCTTAACCCCAATGGATTATCTCAGCACTAATCCCTTATTCTACCAATCTACTCACAATCTCAACCGAGTTTACAACAACGAAATTCACATATTTATTCTCTCGCATCAAGCCATATAGCGATCCCGGGTTTTACCCCTTGTTATGCAGTGATCCGGACTTGGTTCCGTAGATGTTAGCAGTTGTTTATATCTTGTTTACATCCTTTCATACTTCGTATTTGAGTTATAGGATGTGTTGGGCAGTTTTGTTTCAGGTTGGTTGTGTTTGGGAGCCTTAGGTTGCTGCCCAGAATTTTGGACCTTCGCTCGAGCCAGGGTTTGGTCGCTCGAGCGAGAGTGGAGTTTTGTGCCTGGTGGATCGAGCCAGAGCGGCTTCGCTTGAGCGAGCGATTGCGTCTGGTTCTGGACCTGAGAGTTGCATTTCTTGGCTCAAGCGAGCTTTTCTTCGCTCGAGCGATCTGGTTGTTCTTCGATCGAGCGAGCGTTCCGTCGCTCGAGCGTGCGTCTGGTTGCAGACCTGAGGGTTTGAGTTCTTGGCTCGAGCGAGCATTCTGTCGCTCGAGCGTGCTTCTGGGTTATTGGCTTAAGCGTGGTTTTCTGTGTCTGGTCGCTCGAGTGACCAAGTCTTCGCTCGAGCGAGCCTGTTTTATATCAGTAGGCAGCAGCGGGGAAAAGATCACTTTTTCACCCTTTTTATTTTTGAAACCCTAGATCCGAGACTCTCTCTCTCTAAACTCATATTCTCTCTAGGTTTTCATCTCCTTCTAGTGTGAATCCATCCTAGGCTCTTTGTAAGAAAGATAGAGGGTGGCTTGGGCTTCATTCTAATCTGAAGAATAGTGGATTTGGAGCACTTTGATTTCGGGTCATCTTCTCCATTTGAGTTCTCCATTTGAGGTAGGGATTCTCCTTGTTTCTTTTCAATACTCCATCTATAGATAGACATGTGGTAGTTTTTGTATTGCATGAAAATTATATCATGTTGGATTTGTGAAAATCATGAGGTTGAACCTTGGGTTGGTTGTTGAATTTGGGTTTATTATCATTAGTTGTGGTTTAGGCTAATTGGAGTGTTAATTAGCATGTTGTTATTGAAAGAAGAGGAAAACCCTAATTTAATGATTATGACTTAATTTGCATGATTAATTTGGAATGGCTTTGAAAAGAATGTAGTGGATTAAAATGAGATATGGCCTTATTGTCCATGGAATTGATTTTGTGAAAACAAAAGGTATGGAGTTGGTTTTGTGAAAAACAAGAGAAAATGGAATTTGTTTTGTGAAATGGGAAAGATATTTTTGAGTGAAGTATGAGAATTGGATTGTTGTAATTTGAGTGTTGAACACACATATGTGGAGGTTGTATCTTTAACTACCATGTTAATGTTGTTGTTGGGTTTGTGATCTCATGATGATTGAGTCTTTTAATAGATGTACTAAATACCTGCATCTAGAGGTTTTGTCCTTGGTCATCGGTGGAGGATGACACGGTTGCGTTGAATTGTCGTGTATACATTACACCATTGTTGATTGAACATCGTATATGATGAAATGTTGAGATACATTATATATTTATACTTGTTAGGGAGGAGAGAGGGGTTGTACTCCAGTGTGTGTGAGAAGATAGGGAATGGACTCCACACACCTATGTGTTCATATACCTTAACACATTGTTCGTATCCTGATAGTTTATGTGTATGTTTTATACATGTTGGTTATGTCTTGTTGTATTGTGGTTGTTGGTGTTATACCCTGCGCTGATAATCAGAGGTACCGTTACCTTCCAGCTAGCACCTGGAGAACTGAATGTGCTGAGAATCTAAGGTACCACACCCTTCCAGCTAGCGCCTGGTAAATTGGTATGTTGTCGTGAGAAGTGTATCTTTGGCTTACTACGCACATAGCTAGTAGAGCAAAGTTTTGTTGTTATTGTTTCAGTGTATCTGGGAACATTGTGGATTGTGTTGGTTACAGTTTTGGAGGGCCGAGTTACCTCATTGGTTTATCTTATGCATGTAGTTGAGTTGTTATCTCCCTTTTATAAAGGTATGCATGTATAGTTATGATAGAATTGGGATTGAACCGAAATGACCTTTTGTCTTTTGGAAGTGTGAAGAAAATCGAACATTCTAGAAATATGTTTTGAAAAGGCACATCTGTTGCATGTGAGGAAAATGGAAGAGAGTAATGGGCTTAATGAATTTATTTCCTAAGTAATTGTTAATATTAGGAAAGAATGGGAATGGGGGTTAATGAAAGGAAAAGAAAGATAAATCGCTTATAGCGTTGAATGAAATGGTTGTTTTCGAGAAAAGTTCATACATATATATATTTTGTATAAACTGTCACATTACTATTCTAGTACAAGAATGAGTGTTCATGATCATAGCTATCTGTAAGTTGTTATTGTTGAGGATCATGTTGAGATCCCTACTGGACTATATGTTCATCCCACGTTGTTGAATCTTTTTCAGGTGCTTAGCAGGACGTGCTACAAGATTTGGGATCTTCTTATTTGTTGGCCACGGGGCCTCTTTGTTGTTGGCGGAATGCCATATGTGTAAAAGGGTGTAGACGTCCCCGAACGCCCCGGGAGGGTTACTCCCGTTCTGTTCGTTTTGCGGGTCTACTACAGTTCAAGGACTCGATGTCACGGTTCTTAAATCTGAACCAAAGAGTCCAAATCCGGCAAATCGTTTTGTGAAATAGATTTTTGAAAAGAAGTGCCAAACATGGACTGCTTTGCCAGATACAGAGTCGCCACCTAAATATTTTATTTTGGGGAATTTAGGAAACCCTGACTCGGTGCCAAAGGCCACGTGTCCGTCATCACCAAAGTTGCCTCGGCTCGGGAACTTGGGTACGATCGGGGAAGGTCAGCTATGAGCACCCCCTCTCGCCCGGTCCGAAGACCGGCCTCTACTAACCGTGATATCCAATTTTGAAAACGTTATGCGTTCTTATTCCGGTTATTAGCCTAGAATTACTATGTTATGCGCACAACAAACAAGTATAGACCAAATCGCCTAAATTGGAACAAAACATTTCACGTTTGTTTTGAAAACGGTTTGCTACTCATAAGTAGGCTAAAATGCGGGTTTTGCCACTCTCAAGTGGGCTTTTAGAAAAGATGGTTTTGCCACTATCTAGTGGGCTCAAAACTCACAGTTTTCATGCATTGTTCTAATTTAAGTAATTTGACCTCCATCCACAGGCATTCAAGTAGTTATATCACATAAGCAGCTAGCCTCATGGTAATCATGCTATTATGGCAACATTCACACGCATGCGATATGCTAAAGCATAAAAGCTTACCTAGTACTCCGAGCCACAATAAAAGCTAGTTAGTAATCAATGCGTAATCCTAGCTCATGTTAAAATGGCTAATGCAACACAGGCAAAATGCAACTAGAATAGGCTCGGCTAATCTAAGCATGGCATATGACATGCTACAAGTAACAAGTATTCAATTTGGAAATTGAAATACAATGCAGTTAGCGTGATGCGCCGAGCCCGGTGCATGTAAGACAAATGTATGGATGCACGCATGCGTTGCATAAGGCATGCTAATTTAAATATGCCCTAATCTACCATCATAAGCAGGTAAATAAAAGGGAAGAAAGACGTGGGGTTGGAAGACATACACACACTCACGCACACTTATTACAAATACGCCCTCACTCGGAGGGACCAAAAGAATATACAGTCCGAATAATGAATAAATAAATTATTACAAAATTTCTAATAAGTTAGTAAATAAATGCAAAAAGAAAGAAGGCCACAGCCCCCGCCTCGGGATGCGCGAATGATGCATGCTCGGATCCGACTCGCCCGGGGAACCCGTACCATGCCACTGTTGCCTCTGTTTTTACTGTCCTGCTTCTCTGGAAAACTTCCAAAGTCTCAGGAAATGTTCCCTGCACACTGAGGATCATCATCGGCTGGATGAAATGGCCACCGGCCATGTAGAATGTCCATCGGCTGCTCATGAGTTCATCGGCCACACATAAATGGCCGGTCGGCACTATATACTGCCGGTCGGCAAAAACTTCCTGCAGAAGACAGTTTTGACAGCAACAGGGGACAGACAGTGGATGGCATGTAATTTCAGGCAAATGTGAGCATGGCCATGCTCCCTATCATGTGTTAGACTCAAGAGAGCATGGCCCTCGACCCTCGGGCCATCAATTATGCATCTTGATGCATGATGGCCTAAAGGGATCAAGGTTGCAATTCAATGTATATGCATGCAAACAAACAAATGAAGACCAAGACCCTATCATGTCAAGGTCAAGGGCCTTGGTGACCAAGAGTTGAGACAAGTTGCATCACTTGTAGTATGAACTCCTATCAACTCCCACACTTGGCTTGACACCCCAAACCAAGTAATGCAATGCATGTTATGCAAACATGGCTCAACAATGCAACCTAATGGTAAGATACAAATATGCCAAATGTAATGCAACATGCAAGGTGCAAATGCAATGCAAACATGGATGATTATGCAATGGAACTAGCAAGTGGCAAGACCATATTAATCAAACATGCAACCAACACTTAGACAAATGTGCAATGGTGGACTTAAACCATAATGGGGCAGCCCTTAAACCTCCCCAAAATAGTGGCAAAAAGTGCCCAAAATGATGGACAATGATTCATGCTAACATGCAAACCAAAAGGGCCCAAGTCTAAGGCACAAAGTGGAGCATTCCACTACCTACTAAGATGACCATTCATGACATGTATTAGACAAGTAAAAACAGAATTTTAGCATGCAAAAATACACCCAAACCCTTTGATATGGCAGCCCCAAAATACCTTAAACATACAAGCATGCACAAGGCCTATTTCAAGGCATAAAAGGGGACACCTTCAAAGCATGAGAGAGGTCACATATGCAAGCATACACACATGATTTATGGACTGAAATAGGATCCTAAATGATGCCAAATCATGAGGATGGCCTAAGCTAAATACATGGCACATTTCTAGGCAAAGTACAGCATTACAAAGCAAGTATGAGATGCATGCTAAGAGCTAATGAACCCATATTAGACAGAGGTTAAACATGCTCCAAAACATCCAAAAAAACTCTGAAATGAAGCCAAATGCAAGTGCTCATACATGCTATCACATTGAACCAAAAGTAAAGGTCAAAGAGGGACAAAGGGGAGAGGGGTGTCCCTCCCCTATACAAGACTTCAAACCACCTTCTCACCACTGAAAATCCACTAGATTTCAGTGGTGAAAAGATCCAAACACACAAGCAAACAAAGCCTTACCGAAAAGGCACCAAAGAGGCCAAAACAAGGCCTAAGTGGGTGAGTTTGCACTCAAACCACAAAATTACCTTAATGAAAGTTCTAGAGCAAGAAAAAATAAGACTTTTTTTAGTTATACACAAAGCTCAAAACACAAAGAAAAATAGGTCAAAAGTCAATGCAAGATTTGGGAAACTAAAGTAAAGTAGTTACCCTTGAAGAACCCTTGAAGAACATGTGGTGTAGCCCCCTTCTAATGATCAAAATCAGTCCAAAATCTCAACAAACAACCCTCCAAGTCCCTCAATCTCGAGCTAAGGTGTAATGGTGTGTGTATTGGTGCAAAAGTGAGGTAAAAACACACTATTTAGGCTTAAAACACACACACAAGGATGAGAGAGAGAGAGATATAGAGAGAGAGAGTATAACACAGATATATAGATATAGAAGCTCTGGTTTTTGCTCAAAAATGGCTAACCTCTAACAAAGGGAGAGAGATGGTGCTTATATAGGCAAAAAAACACTCAAAGCTTCTCCAAGAAGCTATAACAAAAGGGGCAAAGGGTGCAAAGGGGTCTTGGCTTCTTGGAGAAGCTAAGACAGCTGGCCAAGCTTCTCCAAGAAGCTTGGCCAAAGGGTGCAAGCTTCTAGAAGGTTTGGGGGTAAAAAGGTGCAAAGGGGTCATCCCCGTGCATGGGGAGTGGTGTGGGTGCATTCCAGCTGGCACAGCTGGAATGCACTATGCTCCAATGGATGCAGAAAGGTCACCGGCACAATAAAGTGCCGGTCGGCTAAAAATAGTGCCGACCGGCCAAAGTTTTTAAGAAAACACTGCCGGTGGTACACCTATGCAGCCGGTGATGATATGGGAGGGCTGATGGGGTGTGGGGGTGGCCAACAAGCCATTCCCTGCCCTTCAAGGCAAACACAGAGGTGTTTGGTGCCAAAACCAAACACGAAGCAGTCGAGTCTGGAGGTCCTGAGACGAGGCGCGCTGCCAAGACCTCCGGGAACTCGAGACGAACACAAACACGGATAATCACCGTGTGTTCAAATGGTGACGTCCAAGTCTTGAGGACGGTCAAAAATGGGGTGTCTACAAAGGGTTACACCCTTCATTTGATTATTTAATGTTGTAAGCCTGAGGGCAATTTATTTAAGGATGCTCATGTTGTATTTAATTTTCATTCGAATGAGAGAGTTGTTGTTCATTACTTCTAATCGAACATTTGAGTTTATTTCCGCATGTTATCTCTGAAATTGAATTAAATTAAGGAACTTGGTAATGACTTCGAGTAATAAAAAGTGGGGTGTGACAACTTGGTATCAGAGCTACCGGGTTTGAATACCTTGAGCTCGTGGGAAATGGTTTTTACCACAGTGGGTTTACTACGTGTAGTGAGGACGTTGCATATAGTTAACATGAAAGTTAGGACTTATGTGTTGCATTTATGTGAGCATGGGATTCAGTCTCTGGGATAGTATTCATAGTCGGTGAACTTGCTTTGAGGTCCTTTTGGAAACACGCCTGATCAACGTGGTTTCTGATAGGAATTCCTTGAGAGTTCCGGGATGAGTGGCTATCTTTGTGGACTTGATTCGATTATGTGTTTACGTGTTTAGATGATTATATGCAATAGAGATGTATATTTTGTGACTAAGTGAGTCTTGTGACTTAATAGTAGTGGTGTGTGCCTCGGAGAAGGCTATTGTGTTGTGCACTAAGCGTGGTATTTGCTTTTGTGCTTTATAGGATGTCTACACGAGGAGGTAGAGGACGGTTGAATAGTAGGAGTGTCGGTAGGGGCACAGCAGTTCCTTTAGCACCCGCCGTTGCAGCATCGGTTGTCGGCGAGGATGTCGCACGTGAGATTGTGAGAGCGGTGCAAGACGCCCTAGCTCGTACTGAGGGCGGCAGCGGGCATGCTCTCAAGCTTACTAAGGAGTTTTTCCGCTCCGGCCCACCTGAGTTTGTGGGGGAGGCTAAACCATTGGAGGCAGAGAGTTGGTTAGAGCAGATTACCAAGACTCTTGATATGCTCAGAGTCGAAGATGAGGAGTTAAGGGTCTCTTTGGCGACTTTTCAGTTGAAGGGTGATGCGAGTTATTGGTGGAAGTATGTTAAGAATACTGTAGGTAGCACGTGGGTTGCTTTTACCAAGGCCTTTTGGGCCAAGTATTTCCCTCCTTCTGCTCGGGAAAGGTTGAGGGATCAGTTTTTGGAGTTGCGTCAGGATGATACTCCTGTGGCACCGTTTGAGATGCGGTTTGCTAGTTTGTCGAGGTTCGCTCCAGAGTTGGTGGCAACAGAGGAGCGTCGTTGTTTTGAGTTTGAGAAACGGTTGTGTTTCGATATTCGGGAGAAGGTAGCTGGATCCTTTTTGAAGGATTATTATAATTTAGTCGAGGCAGCGGCCCATGTGGAGGCCATGGTTGCGAGTGATGATGGGGTTAAGGAGGAGACCATCTCGGTAAGTCCTACGGTTCCTAAGCGCTCTAGGCTCAGTAAGGGGTGGAGGCGGAAACATGCTCAGTCAGGGGCTGGTTCCTTTTCTTCGCCAGGGGTTTCGGACACTTCGGTTGGGAGGTCCAGGGAGGTTCAAGTTTCAGACCAGTCTCAGAGTAGAGGGTCTGGTGGTTGTTTTGTTTGCGGTCAGCTGGGCCATGGTAGACGTTTTTGCCCTATGTGTGTAAATTCTTCGGGTGTTTCAAAACCTAGTCAGACTCAGTCGTACCCGTCCAGTCGGGGACGTTATCGGTACCAGAAACGGGCAGGCCAGGCTTCGGGAGCCTCGCGAGGGGCGACTTATTAGTGAGCCCTATAGTGTTACCCTGGAGAGGGACTTTTTGTACTGATTGGCCGATGGTGTATCATGTTGTTGACCGGAGTACTGTTGGATGCTGAGGCACCATGTTTATGTATCGCATATGTATGTATAATGTCGTTTGTTTAATCCTCATGTATTGGGGAGTATGCATGAAATCTCGAACCCTCTTTTATATATGTATTGAGAAGTTGTTAATGGAATCAATGATCCTAGTGTTGTTGCTTGCTTGGCACTGTGTATTGAGATAGTCTTATGACGGCCTGTGGGCCTTGTTCACTTTTAGAGATTATTTGTTGAGAACGGGAATCCACGGGTGGATGTGATCGATGTGATGGTTTCGAGAGTTGCGTGGTATTAGCAAGGTTATGTGAGATTTGTATCTCGGGTTAGCGGGAATGGTACCTGTATGTTGGTTCGTGTTTTGGGCTTTGCTAGTTAGTGAGTCCATGGTGACCCCATCTGTTGTATAGGGGTAGTGTTCGTATTGTGATTGGTTATAAATTGTGGGGTATGGTTTGTGAGTGGATGCAAGCAGCATTCTTTAGAGGAAGAACAGGTTGTGTTCTAGAGTAACGAGAATAGCGTTGGTCAAAATTGTCCTTCGTGGTTGGGTTGGTGTGATTAAGATTGACCATGTCGGTCTTCGGTCGAGGAGATGAGCGGGCTTGTTATGTAGCCATGGGGAGGGAAATGGTGATTCCCTTAGACGCAGTGTTGATGCGGTTTAATTTTAGGAGATCCGGTGAGATTCTAAAATTTGGGGTTTGTGTAGGGAACTCCGTGTTTGGGGCTGGTGGTTTAAGTGGCACATCAGTGTGTGGATTACTGAGTGTGAAGTTTATTGAGTTGATTAGTCAGCTCGTTGGTATCGGGTTTTGGGTTGACATTGGTCACCTTGAGGTTAGTCTCGTTTATTGTAGACTTTGTGTGTTGATTAGGGGAGACTGAAACTAATCATCCGGGTTGTGTCATTGAACATGACGGTTATAATAATACAGCAAATATGTGTATTGAATGATCATTGTGAATGATTGGATTTTTTTTATATACATTATGTATATATATTGTTTGGGAGGAGATAGGGGATGGACTCCGATGATACAGCACCAAAATGTGTATCTATTGAAAGATTGATATAGCTCATATGCTTATCTATTGTGAAGTGAAAAATGTTTTATATGAGTTACTATCTCATTTAATTGTTTGGCCAGGTTCTGAGCCAGGTGTATGTTACTAAATTGGTTAAGTAAAGGGAGGCGGAATGAAATTGCAAAACCATGAATTTCTTATGCCTTATGTGTTGATATTACTGTTGTTATTTCTATTAACTGTCATTATAGAAATGTTATGTTCTGTGTTGGTTGTGGCATCACTATATGCGTGACGGTTGTTGATAGTGTTATTTTGGAAAGAAATGGAAAACAAAACTTTTTCCTAGTATTTGGGCCACCTAAGGGTGTTGTTGAGAAATTGATTTAATTCCAGAGTTTTGAGGAATTCCAAATGAATCTTTTTGGCAAATAAACTGTGGATGATTATGTGTTTTGGATAACACCGTGTTTGTGAAAAATATTTACAAAACTTTTGAGTTTCGCATGGAAAATGAAAGATTTATTTCGGAATGTCAACATTGAAAATTTGACTATCCTTGAGAAATGTCTCTTGAACAAGAATGTTTTCTTATTATTTTCTCAGAAGATTTGCTTTGGTTGCATTTTGGGAGTTATGTTGTTGAGTAGTGGCTTAGCTTGAAGCGCTAGTTGGTTGTTGGTAAATTGTTTCGGGGAAGGTTTGGTCTGGTTGAGACTTTCGTGCCTAAGTGTTGTCTTTGAGAAAGTGTTCCCTTGGTTAGTCTCTTCCTTGGCAACAGTGAATCGAAGGTTTGTTGTGAGATTAATTTCTTCCTTTGGGACTCGGATGCTGAGTGCTTTGTGATTTGTTGGCCTTGTGTTTAGGCATTTCCTTAATTTCGGGGACGAAATTCTTTAAGGGGGGGAGGTTATAGCGATCCCGGGTTTTACCCCTTGTTATACAGTGATCCGGACTTCGTTCCGCAGATGTTAGCAGTTGTTTATATCTTGTTTACATCCTTTCATACTTCGTATTTGAGTTATAGGATGTGTTGGGCAGTTTTGTTTCAGGTTGGTTGTGTTTGGGAGCCTTAGGTTGCTACCCAGAATTTTGGACCTTCGCTCGAGCCAGGGTTTGGTCGCTCGAGCGAGAGTGGAGTTTTGTGCCTGGTGGATCGAGCCAGAGCGGCTTCGCTCGAGCGAGCGATTGCGTCTGGTTCTGGACCTGAGAGTTGCATTTCTTGGCTCGAGTGAGCTTTTCTTCGCTCGAGCGATCTGGTTGTTCTTCGATCGAGCGAGCGTTCCGTCGCTCGAGCGTGCGTCTAGTTGCAGACCTGAGGGTTTGAGTTCTTGGCTCGAGCGAGCATTCTGTCGCTTGAGCGTGCTTCTGGGTTATTGGCTCGAGCGAGACTTTCTTGGCTCGAGCATGGTTTTTTGTGTCTAGTCACTCGAGCGACCAAGTCTTCGCTCGAGCGAGCCTGTTTTATATCAGTAGGCAGCAGCGGGGAAAAGATCACTTTTTCACCCTTTTTTTTTTTGAAACCCTAGATCCGAGACTCTCTCTCTCTAAACTCATATTCTCTCTAGGTTTTCATCTCCTTCTAGTGTGAATCCATCCTAGGCTCTTTGTAAGAAAGATAGAGGGTGGCTTGGGCTTCATTCTAATCTGAAGAATAGTGGATTTGGAGCACTTTGATTTCGGGTCATCTTCTCCATTTGAGTTCTCCATTTGAGGTAGGGATTCTCCTTGTTTCTTTTCAATACTCCATCTATAGATAGACATGTGGTAGTTTTTGTATTGCATGAAAATTATATCATGTTGGATTTGTGAAAATCATGAGGTTGAACCTTGGGTTGGTTGTTGAATTTGGGTTTATTATCATTAGTTGTGGTTTAGGCTAATTGGAGTGTTAATTAGCATGTTGTTATTGAAAGAAGAGGAAAACCCTAATTTAATGATTATGACTTAATTTGCATGATTAATTTGGAATGGCTTTGAAAAGAATGTAGTGGATTAAAATGAGATATGGCCTTATTGTCCATGGAATTGATTTTGTGAAAACAAAAGGTATGGAGTTGGTTTTGTGAAAAATAAGAGAAAATTGAATTTGTTTTGTGAAATGGGAAAGATATTTTTGAGTGAAGTATGAGAATTGGATTGTTGTAATTTGAGTGTTGAACACACATATGTGGAGGTTGTATCTTTAACTACCATGTTAATGTTGTTGTTGGGTTTGTGATCTCATGATGATTGAGTCTTTTAATAGATGTACTAAATACCTGCATCTAGAGGTTTTGTCCTTGGTCATCGGTGGAGGATGACACGGTTGCGTTGAATTGTCGTGTATACATTACACCATTGTTGCTTGAACATCGTATGTGATGAAATGTTGAGATACATTATATATTTATATTTGTTAGGGAGGAGAGAGGGGTTGTACTCCAGTGTGTGTGAGAAGATAGGGGATGGACTCCACACACCTATGTGTTCATATACCTTAACACATTGTTCGTATCCTGATAGTTTATGTGTATGTTTTATACATGTTGGTTATGCCTTGTTGTATTGTGGTTGTTGGTGTTATACCCTGCGCTGATAATCAGAGGTACCGTTACCTTCCAGCTAGCGCCTGGTAAATTGGTATGTTGTCGTGAGAAGTGTATCTTTGGCTTACTACGCACATAGCTAGCAGAGCAAAGTTTTGTTGTTATTGTTTCAGTGTATCTGGGAACATTGTGGATTGTGTTGGTTACAGTTTTGGAGGGCCGAGTTACCTCATTGGTTTATCTTATGCATGTAGTTGAGTTGTTATCTCCCTTTTATAAAGGTATGCATGTATAGTTATGATAGAATTGGGATTGAACCGAAATGACCTTTTGTCTTTTGGAAGTGTGAAGAAAATCGAACATTCTAGAAATATGTTTTGAAAAGGCACATCTGTTGCATGTGAGGAAAATGGAAGAGAGTAATGGGCTTAATGAATTTATTTCCTAAGTAATTGTTAATATTAGGAAAGAATGGGAATGGGGGTTAATGAAAGGAAAAGAAAGATAAATCGCTTATAGCGTTGAATGAAATGGTTGTTTTCGAGAAAAGTTCATACATATATATATTTTGTATAAACTGTCACATTACTATTCTAGTACGAGAATGAGCGTTCATGATCATAGCTATCTGTAAGTTGTTATTGTTGAGGATCATGTTGAGATCCCTACTGGACTATATGTTCATCCCACGTTGTTGAATCTTTTTCAGGTGCTTAGCAGGACGTGCTACAAGATTTGGGATCTTCTTATTTGTTGGCCACGTGGCCTCTTTGTGGCAGAATGCCATATGTGTAAAAGGGTTACACCCTTCATTTGATTATTTAATGTTATAAGCCTGAGGGCAATTTATTTAAGGATGCTCATGTTGTATTTAATTTTCATTCGAATGAGACAGTTGTTGTTCATTACTTCTAATCGAACATTTGAGTTTATTTCCGCATGTTACCTCTGAAATTGAATTAAATTAAGGAACTTGGTAATGACTTCAAATAATAAAAAGTGGGGCGTGACAAGCCAACTCACAAAAGCCTACCACACTACAACGCCACAGTTACCACGTAACAACCCAAACCAAATAATAAGCAAACACAACATCTCCATCCATCAGTGACCAATAAGGTCAACTCTTTAATCCACATTCTATCCCATCACCCAGTATATGAGTACAACCAAAATACTAAGTCCCCTGGTCAAACTACCAATTGCTAATTGATTGAGGCCGAATTATATAACACTGAGGCCGATAACTAGAATCTCTTAACCTTACTTGCCTGTCAAATTATACATTTTATACTTGTTTAATGTCAACCAGGTTGGATACCGTGGGAGCATAAAATGAGCAAAAATAGAGAAGTTTGGAGGAAAAAAATACTTCCACACGTGCGGAGGACCATTCCCGCACGTATGGCCCATCCAACCACAGCCAAATAGAGCCTAAGAAATTACACGTGTGGAGGCCCATAACCATACGTGCGGAACTTGCGCCGCACGTGCAGTGGAAATTCCCACACATATGGCCGTACCTCAGGAAACGTGCCTGTTGTTTTGAATTTGAAAAAAAAAAAAAAAGATAGCAAAGGTATAAAGAGAGGAAAGAAAGGCTGGATGAGGGTTCTAATTATTTTCAAAGAAAGGAGGGGCTAGGGTTTGGAGAGAAAGGAACTTGAAGCTTGAAGCTTGAAGAATGTCTCCCATGGTGGCTGCTTCTCCCTCTACCTCTTCCCACTCCTCCATGAGTGGCTAGGCTCCTATTTCTAGGGTTTTGATGAAACCCTAGCCAAGAAAACAAGGTTTTCTTTTTGCTTTTTGATTATGTAAAGGTTTGAACAAATTGTATGGTGTTTAAGAAGTTTTAAATATATTTTTCAGTATTCTCTTTAAGTATTCTTCTCTCTGTGATTGTTGAATGCTTTCCATGCAATGATTTTCTATTCTTTCATATTCAAGATATGAGACGAGCCATACTACGAGGGACGAGTCATTTTGCTACCGTAGTTTAGAGCGAACGACTCATACTACTTGAGATGGTTTGTACCTATACATTGAATATTATAATTTTCTTGATCAATACTTCGAACTTGTAGTTGCGAAGTATTATTTAGTTCGAACCGTAACATAATTGATTTTCAAATTGAAACCTTATTTATATAACTAGTGGTGAATTCATTACCCTAGGTTTCTCCAACAATCAGTAATTCCAATTTCATTTTTAATCACTATTTTAATTTGTTAGTATTTTAATTAGTATTAGTTCATGAATCAATCATCTTTTTTATCAAAATTAATTTAGGAATTTAGCAATTAAATTAGTTTAATTTCACAATTGTCCCTGTGGATCGATACCTGGACTTGCCATTATTCTAAAGAATTTGATACAGTTTAGAGTTTATTTTTGGTGTGTGAAACAACCTATCAGATTTTGGCTCCGTTGCCGAGGACTTCTGGAGAAATTAATTAATTTAAAGTTATATTCTTATTTTAATTTTTAGTTTAGGATTTTATGCTTTCGTGTTGCTAAGTGTGCAGAGTTTTTGCAAGTGAAGCTATCACTGAAGTGCAAGCGGAGCGCAACCGAGCTTTAAAAACAAACCGCACCACAAAAGTGTTTAAAAAGAAAAAGAAAAAGAAAGCAAATACTCACAAGCAAAACACCAAAGTGCTAAAAAGAAAGAAAGAGCTTAATTGGAAATTGGAGACAACGTCTACAGGTCAAGCACCCGCAAGACGAGTAAAGCGTTTTCGTTAAACCACTGTGAGTAGTTTCTCCTTTGGCATTTTGCTTTCATAACTTAGTGCACAAGAGTCGGAACTTAGTGTGTCTGTGTGTGAGTGGTGTATGCACGGGCGTCATTCTTGCCGCCTTGAATTGTGGAGTTTGGACCTTGAGCTAGAAAGGACTCTTAGGAACCTTAGAGCTTCTTCCCCATGTTCTTAGGCTTGAATACCCATATCCATACTCAAAACCACTAGAGATGGCGAACCCGAATTTCCCGAATGGGCCCAACCGGACCCTTAAGGATTACTTCACACCCACTACATATACATTACCATCATGCATTCAGTTGCCCGACACCACTGTTGCTCATTATGAGATTAAGTCCAGCACCATCCGAATGCTCCCATCATTCCATGGACTAGCTCATGATGACCCTTACAAACATCTGCATGAATTTCTGGAAATTTGCTCTACAGTGAAGATCTAGAATTTCACCAATGAGGCCCTAATGTGATGACTATTCCCAGTTTCACTAAAGGACGAAGCTAAACACTAGCTGAACTCCTTACCTGCTAATACTATCACAAATGGTAAGACCAACCAACTCAAGTGAGCCATCACCAATTTTACTCAAAGTGATAGCGAGCAATTTCATGAAACATGGGAAAGACTTCGTGATCTTCTCCAACAATGTCCCCACCACCAAGTACCTAATTGGCAACTTGTTCAGACCTTTTACTATGGCTTAACTGAGCCTCGCCGCCAAATGTTGGATTCTTCTTGTGGTGGGACATTTATTTCCAAAAATGGCGCTGAGGTATGGCAACTATTTGAGAACTTAAGTGATAATTCCCTTCACCATGACTCTACAGCCCAGCAAGTCCGGTAACTAGTAGTTGGAGCCCCTCAAAGAGGGGCATTTATAAGATAGGGCAAAATCTAGAGTTAGCCCAACAAGTAGAGGCATTGTCCCGAAAGATGGACCAATTATTACCTTCAGGACATGCCCTTACACAGCAAGTTTAGCCTCAATTTTAGGAGGCATGTGTTATTTGTGCGAGCCTTGCTCATGACTTGAGTGAGTGCCCTTCGACATCACAATTTTTGGAATTAGTCTAAGAGCATGTGAATGCGGCTCAAGGATTCTCCAGACCGGGTAATGAACCATATTCCAACACATGCAACTCGAGATGAAGAAATCACCCTAATTTTTTATGGAGACCTCCTTCACAAGGAACTTCTCACAATCCTCCACCACCAAGGCATAATTTTAATAATTTTGCCAACTAATCTTCCTACCGACCACCACAACCATACTGGCAACCACAACCCCCGCCTGTTCCTCAAGGCAACTCGGCCTTTAAGAATCAGGTGTTAAAAGTTCTTTCAGAGCTTAAGGGGTTAGCACCAGTAGTTCACTCCCATACTCACTCCATTGCCAAGCTAGAAGCCCAATTAGGTCGACTGGCTAATAACATGAATAGGAGAGATGAGGGAAAATTACTGAGTTAGACTGTGGCCAACCCTAAGGGTCAATATGGGACAGAGGGGTCAAGTGGGAATGGAAAGCACCATGAACAGGTGCAAGTGGTTATTACTTTTAGGAGTGGGAGAGAGTTAGAGCCTTGGCCAGTTGCATCTAATGCAACCAGGGCTAAGAAGGGTTACCACAGTGGTAAACCCAATGAGAGCAACAAAGTTGGAGAAACATATAAAGGTGATGACTTAGTCCCTAGTACTTCACATGAGTTTAAGGCACCATATGTGCCTAAGGCACCCTTTCCCCAATGCCTTGATACACTGTCCCCTTCTAATAAGAAGGTAGCATCCATGGAAGTGATGATGGAGATTTTTAAACAGGTTAAAATCAACCTCCCCCTGCTAGAGGCGATTAAGCAAGCACCCCCTATCCCAAATTTCTGAAGGACCTTTGTACGCAAAAGCATAAATTTCGGACACACGTGTCCTAAAAGGTCGTACTTACGGAGCAAGTAAGCTCCATTTTGTTGAGTGACACACCCCTTAAGCTTAATGACCTGGGTGCCCCAACCATTGCATGCATTATAGAGGATCATTTCATTGATAGTGCCTTGTTAGATTTAGGGGCTAGTGTCAATTTGTTGTCGTACTCTGTGTACAAGGAATTCAGGCTTGGCGAGTTGAATCCTACTACTGTCACACTCCAGTTGGCTGATCGGTCCCTCAAAGTGCCACGTGGCATGATTGAGGATGTGCTAGTAAAGGTCGATGGATTTTATTTTCCTATTGATTTTGTGGTTTTAGATATGAAACCGGTAGCCAGCTCTAGGAAACAAATCCTGGTGATCTTTAGCCTACCTTTCTTGGCTACGGCCAATGCGTGTATAAATTGTTATACCAGGGTTATGGATGTTTCATTTCAGAATATGCAAGTGAAACTCAATGTTTTCCAAGCATCCCAACAACCCCCTAAAAGAGAGGAGTGCTTATTTGTGGATGTTGTGGGTGGGATAGTGGAAGAGGCTTTACCCTCTATTCTTGTAGAGGTTCCTCTAGAGGCTTGTCTAGCTCATTTTGGCTTCGAGCATTTTCATATTAATGGGTCAGTTAAGGAGGTGAATGCCTTACTTAATTCTTTTTCTACACCGGATTTTCCTCCATGGAAAGCCCGGTTTGAGTCCCTTCCTCCTCTATCTAGAGAGCCTGCCATACCATCTCTAGTCACATCACCTACACTTGAGTTGAAGCCACTCCTAGCTATACTCAAATATGCATTTTCAGGGCCTCAAGAGACTTTATCAGTCATCATTGCATCTGACTTAACTGCAGAGTAGGAAAGTCAATTAATGAGTGTTCTTGTGGCACATCGGAGTGCTATAGGGTGGTCGGTGGCTGATTTGAAAGGGATAGATCCCTCCATGTGCATGCATCATATACATCTAGAGGAGGATGCCAAACCTTCTCGGGAAATGCAACGGAGACTTAATCCCAACATGAAAGAGATTGTAAAAAAAAGAGGTTTTGAAATTATTAGATACAGGTATTAGATACCCCATCTCAGATAGCAAGTGGATGAGTCCCACACAAGTGGTGCCCAAGAAATCGGGTATCACTGTTGTGGAGAATGAGCAAGGAGAGTTAGTCCCCACACAAACCACTACTGGGTGGCGAGTGTGTATTGATTATAAGAGATTGAATTCCATGACTAGGAAGGACCATTTTCCATTGCCATTTATTGACCAAATTCTTGAGAGGTTAGCTGGGCAAGGTTTTTATTGTTTTCTTGATGGCTACTGGGGTATAATCAAGTCCCGGTGTACCCCGTTGACCAAGAAAAAACCACATTCACTTGCCCTTTTAGCACTTTTACTTACAGGCGCATACCCTTTAGGCTATGTAAAATACTGACGACTTTTCAACAGTGTATGATGGCCATTTTCTCCGACATGGTGGAGAAATTCTTAGAGGTTTTCATGGATGATTTCTCGGTGTTTGGATCGTCTTTCGAGGAATGCCTTAGAAATTTGACTAGAGTATTGGAACGATGTACTGAGGCAAACCTAATTTTGAGTTGAGAGAATAGTCATTTTATGGTTCATGAGGGTATAGTGTTGGGACACATCATGTCCCCTCGAGGTATAGAGGTAGACAAAGCCAAGGTTGACCTCATTTCAGGCCTTCATCCCCCTACTTCTATGCATCAAGTTCGGTCTTTCCTCGGGCATGCAAGTTTTTACTGTCAGTTCATCAAAGACTTTAGCAAAATATCCCATCCTTTGTGTAGTTTACTTGCTAAGGACATACCTTTTAACTTTGATGATGCATGTTTGAAGGCTTTTGAAACGCCTCGAGCAGCCCTTACTACTGCTCCAATCATGAAATCCCCAGATTAGTCGCTACCTTTTGAAATCATGTGTGATGTCTCAGACTATGCAGTTGAGGCAGTTTTGGGCCAAAGGGTAAATAGGGCACCCTATGTTCTATACTATGCTAGTCGCACTCTCTCGGATGCACAATTGAATTACACTACCACCAAGAAAGAGTTGTTAGCCGTGGTGTTTGCCTTAGATAAATTCTGATCCTATCTCCTAGGTTCCAAGGTCATAGTTTTCACTGATCATGCCTCTTTATGGTATTTACTATCAAAGAAAAAGACCAAACCTAGGTTAATTAGATAAATTTTATTGCTCCAAGAGTTTGACCTAGAGATCCGAGATAAGAAGGGATCTGAGAATGTGGTGGCAAATCACCTTTCCCAAGTCCTTGTTGAGTACACCAGTGACCCTCTAACTTTGCATGATTCGTTCTTAGACGAACAACTTCTTGTGGTGTCACGAGCAAGCCCCCCATGGTTTGCTCATATTGTGAATTACTTGGCCATTGGGAAAATTCCTCAAAATTGGTAAGCAAGATAAAGACCGATTCTTTTTACAAGTCAAGTATTATTTTTGGGAGGATCCGGAGTTATTTAAATATTGCTCTGATCAAGTGATCTGACAGTGTGTACCAGAGAGTAAGGTGCATAGCATTTTTACATTTTTTCATTCTTCTACATGTGGCGGTCATTTTAGTGGGCATAAAACAGCCGCCAAAATTTTATAAAGCGGGTTTTATTGGCCCATCATTTGTAAAGATGCCCATCAATTTTGTAGAACTTGTTTGCATTGTCAGCAAATAGGTTCGGTTTCTCATCGTGATATGATGCCAATGTCCCCCATTCTTGTGGTAGAGATCTTTGATGTTTAGGGGATTGATTTTATGGGCCCTTTTCCCATCATCATTTGGGTTTGAGTATATTCTCTTAGCAGTAGATTATGTCTCTAAATGGGTGGAGGCGATAGCTACCTGAACAAATGACCATAAAGTAGTGATAAAGTTTTTGCATGAAAACATCTTTAGTCGTTTTGGGTTTCCTAGAGCCATAATAACTGATCAGGGTATACATTTTTGTAACCGGTTCTTTGAGTCAATAGTCAAGAAATACTCTATCACACATAAAGTTGGCACTCCATACCACCCTCAAACTAGTGGCCAAGTAGAGGTGTCCAATAGGGAGGTAAAGCACATAATGGAGAAATCAGTGAGGCCGGATAGAAAAGATTGGTCAAAACACTTGATTGATGCATTATGGGCCTACCACATTGCTTATAAGACACCCATTGGGATGTTACCATATAGGGTGGTGTTTGACAAATCTTGCCACCTTCGGTTGAACTTGAGCACTGAGTGTTGTGGGCCATAAAGAAGTTTAACTTTGATATGGCTGCAGCTGGACTTAACCGAAAATTACAACTCAATGAGTTAGGAGAGATTCGAAATGATGCATATGAGAGTTCGAAAATTTTTAAAGCTCGGGCTAGGGAATTTCATGATAAGCATATTAATAGAAAATCATTTGAACCCAGTTAAAAAGTATAGCTCTTTAATTCAAAATTAAGACTCTTTCCGGGTAAACTTAGATCAAGATGGGATGGCCCCTTTGTGGTCATTGAGGCATTTTTTCGTGGCGCCGTTGAGATGCAAGATCCACGAAATGGCCATACTTTCAAAGTGAATGGCGAAAGACTGAAGATGTATATAGAGGGGATTGGGAATGGTGATATGATTGAGTCCATTGCTTTGATGCACCCATTTTACTTTGATTAAAATATTGATTTCTTATTCGCTTTTTTTACTTTCTATTCTGATTTTTATTCTTGCTATGCTTTACTTGATGTCGAAAAGACGTTAAATCCTCTAAAGGTGTAATTCCTTTGGTGTTAGCTATGCCCGAACAGCATCTGACAGTCTGGTATAGCCACCTAACTATGTTTGTAGTGAGTTCCTAAGAGACCAACTAAGACGGTGGAAACTAGAGTTTGAATGGCAAAGCCTAGAATGCAAAGCTTTGGAATTTTTGAGGCTAAAGTCTGGTTTAAATACCCAAGGGTGTGGAGATTGCTTCAAAACCACCCCGGCTTGAACTCTGTATGGCAACCCCATAGGTCGAGTTAGCCTTAGGCGCCTCAATTCTAGATACTAAATCAACCTAGTCTGTCACCCTGTTGGAGAATAAGGAAAATTACAAACATAGTTAGGGAGAAAAGTAATACCCGTGGTTTTCATGTGAAGATTATACCTTTGTTAAGCATTTAGATGTTTTCGAAGTCCTATATTTATTTCGAATGCGCAATGAAGGTAGAAATGGTCTAAAATGTGTTTAGACTGTACTTGGGTTAAAAATTGTGTAGTCTTTGAAAAAAAAATAATAATTTTCCCGCACGTGCGGCAAACTCCACCGCACATGTAGCAATAATTCAACTCCCCTCTTTCGCTACTGCTTTAGATGCAGGTACGGAATTTGGTGCGTGCACATCACAACACATGCAACATGATCTTTCGTACGTGCGGCACAACATTGAGTTCAAAAAAAAAAAAAAAAATTACTACAAATTTTATTTTATTTTTTTGTTTATTATTATTTTCCGTATTTATTCAAAAAAAAATTATTTTTCTATACAACCCTATTCCCACTTCCATCACTCTTACAGATTTTGTCTCTCTCTCTCTCTCTCTCTCTCTCTCTCTCTCTACCTTATCTCTTTCTCCCTCCTTCTCTCTCACTCAAACCCCACCACCATCAACCTTTCTCCATTCTTCTTTCCACCATCACAAACCATCAACCTTCACCATCACTCTACTACCGAAGCTTCACTGCCGGAGCCCCCTTTTCTCTCTTTCCAATGAATCTCCGGTGACCATTATTTTTTCTGGAAAATCTCCCTTCTTTCTCTATTTCTTCACTCTTTCAAGGTAAATCCTTCTTTTTGCTTAAGATTTGTGTTGTACTTCTTTCAATCTTAAACTTTAGTTTAATTGATTTTAGTTTTTCTTTTGTTGTCCCTATTTTGTTCATTGTTCATCTCAAAAAAAAAAAAAAGAAGAAGAAGAAAAAGAAGAACTGAAACACAATGAATCTGGGGGAGCAACAACTGCATGTGCAGCCCCCGTCAGAGCACGTGCGGCAATTCAAAAAAAAAAAACTAATTCTTTATTTTATTTAATAGGTTGTTTCTTGTCTTTTATTTTATTTTAATTTTTATTATTTTTATTTTGATTGGGTACAATAGTGTAGTTCATTACTTGTTCAGTTTAGTTAGTTTTTAATTATTTAGCCCTTAGTTATTTACATAAAATAGTAATGTGTTTAACTACCCCATTGTTAGCTAATTAGTTTAATGTACATACATATAACTAGTTGTGGTATACTAATTGAATTTCATACTTGTTAGTGTTGTGTATTTATTTATTTATTTATTTATTTATTTTAGTTTGTTTAACTTATTATTTCAAAAAAAAAACAAAACAAAACAAAACAAAAAAATTGATGAGAATTTCATGTGGTGCAATACGTGGGCAACCTTTTGCTTTCATATTCTATTTTATTCCCATGCTAGTTCCATGGGTATATGTGTATGTTTTTGGTGTGTGTAGGACATGAGTAGACGGATATCCACTCGGGCCTATAAAAAGGCCAGAGGTTTGTCCTTTTCGACACCACCGTCGTCGCCGTTACCACCATCCTCACCACCACCGCCGGTTGAGTTGCTACGATCGGAGTGGGCTTCACGCCCGCTTCACAAGCTCACTCAATTCAACATCTCATATTTTCAGAATGACCCAGTCACCTCTTGGGCCATTGAGCAACTTCAACTCCGGCAACAGTTGGGCATTTGCACTATTACGGCACCCACTTATCCTCGTTTGGTTCGGCTCTTCTACCAGAACTTGTACGAAGAGCCCATGGTGTCCTCTCCCGACCTCCTGTCCACCATTGATGGCCACATCTTTAGCATCACATAACCCATGATTGCCTAGGTGTTAGGTTTCTTTGACCAGCAGGATGACTAACCTTTCCTTGAAGTTACGGGTCATCAACCCATACACCATCTCATCCAAGAGTTCTTTCTGGGGGCCCACGGTGACCCTAATTTCACGTGCCTGCGCCGGAGCAAGTTGCCTGGTGTAGGCACCCCATTTTTTACCGTCCTCAAGACTCGGATACGCTTGCAGGTACATCCGATGACAAGTGTTATTGCTCGTCGGGTACTCGAGCTTCGTGGCAGGATGTTCCAAGTTTGATCCTTCCAAACCCTATTTCCATTATGTCTCTTTTTTGGACCATGAGTTGGTATTTGCCTTGTGAAGTCCTTGATGGCATGCCGGCCATCAGAAAGGGCTGTCGGCCATAGGTTAGGCCCTGCCGGCCATCTAGAGACCCTGCCGGCCATCAATGAGGCACTGCCGGCCACCACTGATGGCCGGCAGCCACCTTATTTCATCAGATATTTATGTTAGATATTTTGGGCCAACTGTTTTTCACTGAGCCATCCTCCATACGTGTATGGAGGGATGGAGGCCATTTCAAGCTTGTTAAGCAAGCTTTGCATTGCATTGCTCTATATAAGGGGAGCCCCCTCCCCTATCTGAGGGTTCAGCATTTTTAGAGACGAGTTGTCTCTCTCTCTCTGGAATTTTCACTCTCTCTCTCTCTCTCTCTCTCTCTCTCTCTCTATATTGTGCTTAATGGTGTCTCAAAGTGTGTTTTCTCTTCACTATTGCACTACAACACCTAGTAAAACACCATCACTTTGTTGCTGAGGTATTTGAGGGTCTTGTTTGGACTCAAAAGGCTGATTTTGGCTCAGAGAAGTGGTCTTCTTGCTGCTGTCCTTCAAGGGTGAGTGTATTCTCCTTTTAAGCTTACTCTTGTATGCCATCTTAGCCAACTTTGCATGCTGTTTTGGACCTAAGTTTCAACTGAAAAAAGTTCTGTATTTAAGTGCTTAAAATGGTGGTTTAAGGCCTAGTTTGAGTTAGGGGTGGTTTACCCCCTTTGGTGGTTTGTTTTACCTTGCTTTGTGCCATCTTTTGAGGCCTTTAAGACCATCTCTTTTTGGCCTTCTCACCACTGAAACTCAGAGGAGTTTTAGTGGTGGAAAAGTGGTTTTGATGTCCCATATGGGTGGGGGTTGTCCCCTCTCCCTTTCTCTTGTTTACTTGTGTTGATGGCCCTTCAAAAGAGCATGTATTTATATCTTCTTGAGGCTTTGTTTGAGCTCATTTTTGTGACTTTCCAGACCTGCCTTAACTCTATTTTTGGCTGTCTTGGTCACCTCTTGCATGCTTCACACACTTGTAGTACAATCTTGTATGCTAGCCTGGCTCACTTGGTATTTTGGCCTATCATTTTAGCATGTTTTGGCTCTACTTCAGCAAGCTTTTACTCATGTTTTTCCATGCTTAAGCCCTGTTTCAAGTGATTTTGGTCATGCATGCCTTGCTTTGTATAGCCATAGTACAATCTTGCTCACTAGCTTTGTGTTTGAGGTCCCTAGCATGCTTGGAATGTGATGATTGCATGCCTTAACCTCATTTCTCACATGATTTCAGTGTATATAGCATAGTCACACTCTCACATATTCCACTCTTTGATAGCTTTTGTGAGTTGTGCTTTATGCCTTGTTTGTGAGCCAATACATGAGCATATCTTTCTTGCCATCTATGCTGCGAGTCTAGCATGTTTTTGCTACTATTTTGACCTGCCTTAGGTCTTTTTGAATGGTTGAGGTCATTTGAGTATGGCTTAATATGGTTATAGTGTAAAGGGCCTTGACTAGCTTTGAATTTTGGGGCCTTTAACATGTTATACATGTGATGTTTGCATGGTATGGCACCATTTAGCATGTAATTTCAATGCATATAGTGTAGTCACACTCTCATATACTTCACTTCTTCATAGCTTTTGAGGGTTGTGCATTATGCCTTGCTTATAGGCCAACATGTGTGCATGTTTGTCTAGTCTTTTGAGCTTCATTTTCAGCATGTTTTGCCACTGTTTTGGGCATGATGTAACTCTGTTTTGAGCTGGTTTGGTTGTTTGAGCATTGTGATGCATGCTCATAGTTTTATCCTCTTCACTAGCCTTGGTGCTCTTGGCCCCTTAACATGTCTTGCATGCATTGCTTACATGGTAGAGTCTTGTGCATGCCAATTTAGCTTTGAAAAATAGCATGTTGTTTGCATACCATGTTGTTTGCGTTGCATCATGTTCAACCGGACGTTATGTTGAACATAAGGTTGATTGGATCACTTCATACTCAAAGTGATGAAAGTGACCCAATCTTCCTTGGTCTCTATTGCCTTTGATCATCCATGATGAGGTAGTAGATTTAGAGTCTTGTTTGCATTGCATTTATTCAATGTGTGCAAGATTGGATCTTTGCCCATCATGCATTCCAAATGCTTGATTGATGGTTTTGGATCCAATGGTACCCCTCCCTTGATGTTTTGAGATGATAAGAAGTGGTATAGTACATACATATCCTTGGGAGACCCTCCCTTTCCTCTGTCTTGTGCTCTGTTGCAGTTTAGTGTCACAGCACACCAGTGGCCGACAGGGCCACATTGATAGCCGGCACCCTCACATCCTTGGCCGGCAGGTGGCCGGTGTAGACGTCCCCGAACATCCCGAGAGAAATCTCGTTTTGCTCATTGGGCTTACTACAGCTCGAACTCAATGTCACGGTCCTGTATCTAATCTCGCAGAGTGCAATGCAAGACCGACGAATCATCAAAGAGCCAAATCCGGCAAATCGTTTTTTGAAAACAGATTTTTTTGAAAGAAGTGCCAAACATGGACTGCTTTGCCAGATACAGAGTCGCCACCTAAATATTTATTTTGGAGGAATTTAGGAAACCCTGACTCGTGCTTAAGGCCACGTGTCCGTCATCACCAAAGTTGCCTCGGCTCGGGAACGTGGGTACGATTGGGGAAGGTCACTTCGTGAGCACCCCCGCTCACCCGATCAAAGATCGACCTCTACTAACCATGATATCGAGTTTTGAAAACATTATGTGCTCTTATTCCGGTTTATTAGCCTAGAATTACTATGTGATGCGCGCAGCATACAAGTATAAACTGGATCGACTGAGTTTGAACAAAACATTTCGTGTTTGTTTTTTAAAGCAGTTTGCTACTCGCAAGTAGGCTAAAATGCGGATTTTGCCACCCTCAAGTGGGCTTAGAAAACATGGTGATTTGCCACTATCTAGTGGGCTTAAAACTCGCAATCAATGAATTGTTCCAATTCAGATAATCCGACCTTCACCCACAGGCATTCAACCAGGTATATCACATAATCAGTTAGCCTCGTGGCCAGCATGCTGTCATGGCAGTCACTTACACACATGCAGGGATGCTAAAGCATAAACACTTACCGAGTACTCCGAGCCAAAGAAAGAAGCTAATTAGAAATCATGCATGAATCCTAACTATGCTAAGAATGCCTAATGCAACACATGCAAAAATGTAACTACAATAGGCTCGGCTATTCTAAGATGGCATATGAGATGCAACAATCGATACATGTATTCAACTTGGAATTGAAATACAATGCAGTTAGCATGATGCGCCGAGCCCGGTGCATGCAATACAGATGAATGAATGCAAACATGCGAACATATTGATGCTAATTGAAACATGCCCTAAAACTAACCATCATAAGCTGGTAAATAAAAGGGAGAAAGACCTGGGGTTGGAAGATATGCATCACACACACGCACACTTATTACAAAGTTCGCCCTCTCGCGGAGGCTCCGAATAAATAATACACAACGAAATGAATAACTAACTACAGCTAATTATTACATAACGCTGACTAATTAACAAATTTAACTAAGTAAGCAATAAAACTATCATGCAAGCTATATGAAATGGACTGCCTTAGCTCTGCCTTGGATGGCAATGAATGCTTTCATGCTTGAACTGCCTTGTCCGGAAATCCCTCGCAACGCCCTGACTCGCATTTGTTTGCAATTGATGTCAGAAACTTGCACAAGGCTCCAGAAGGACGAAACTCCACCCTGGGAAGCTGTGGGAAGGCTGCCGACCAGCCCTTGGCCTTGGAGACCACCTGCCGACCACCTTTTGTGGTGGAGACCAAAAGAGGTGGTCGGCCTGCCAGAAAAGCTGGTCGGCCGACCAGTTTCTCCCTCATGTTCCTAGTTTTCTGCAACACAAAGCAAGAGAGCGGCATAGCAAGGTATTTTCAACAAATGTGTGCACGACCACTCTCCCATCATTGCACAAGCTCAAGAGAGTGTAGTCCTCGACCCTCGGGCCATCAATCACGCATCTCGATGCATGATGGCCGAGGAGACGAATTGCACGACTTGATATGGAATGAATGCACATATGAACACATAAATGCCTAAACTCCATCATGTATAATCCGAAGTGTCGGCAACCGAGAATCGAGGCACGTTTCGTCACTTGGAGCACGAAACGTCCCTCATTTCCCGTGTTTGGACTAAACCCTATTCCAAACACAATGCAATATACATGGCATACACAATATGACTAGCATGCAACCCTAAACGCAATGCAACATAATCATGCTAGCATGCGAGGGATGATATGCAAACATGCAACTAGCATACACAATGCTATGAACTAAGAATGGCATACTCAATGCACATGAACTATATGGCATACGCAATGCACATACAAAGATGGACATGCACGAAGACATGAACAAGGCATACACAATGCAACGATCAAGCATGCGACAACATGGATATGGCATACATAATGCAAGATGGACTTAAACTAAAATGAATGGGCCTCAGCCACACTCAAATCAGTGGCCATACATGATGAAAATGAAGCAACAACACACATGCAAACATGCACAAATGCAAGGGACCAAACCTAAGGCACAAAGTGCAACTCCACCAAAGCATGGTAAGAATGAAATATGGCATACAATCACATATTTTCCAGCTCCGAAATGACATGCAAGATGGTCCCGAATCATGCAAACACCTCACACAATGCATGCTAGATGGCCCAAATACCGAAACTAGTGAAGTGGATTACACTATAGGCATGCAAAGCAATACTCAAATGGCCAAACTAGCCCCAAAAAGTCCCTATGCAGGTCCAAAACAGTGGCAAAATGAGCTAAAATGATGGCTTGACATGCACCAAAATGAAGCTCATGCAATGGCTCACAAATGGGGTATAAAAGCACAACTCTCAAACACATTGAAGGCATGATAAACATGAGAATATGGCACACCTATAAACTCTGAAATATCATATTCAATGATGCCAAAACACTAAAATGCCTCAAGCAACACATGCAAGGGACCCCAAAACTCAAAGGTAAGCAAGGCTATTACACTACAACCATGCATGGCAAGCACCAATCGACCAAGAGGCCTAAAAACAGAGCTAAGGAAGCCCAAAATATGAACAAAACAGTTTAAGGCATGGCCAAAAAGTGCTAGATTCATAGACCAAAATAGCATGCAATACAAGCTAGTGAAGAGGGTTTACACTACAAGTATATGGAGCATTCAAGAGGTCACTAAACCAGAAAAATTCAGAGGTATGACATGCCAAATAAACCCCAAAAACCCACTGAAATATGGTCTATGCATGCAAGAATGAGATGCTCTTTTGATAGGCTATGAAGAGGGTTGTTCTACACATGCAAGATGGACACCCAATATGACAAAACCACCTCTGGAAAGAGGTTATGCAGGCCCTAAAAGTCACAGAATAGGGCCTGAAACAAGCCTTGGAAGCACGCAAACATAGGCTCCTTTGATATGCTAAATATGCTAGAAAACAAAACAAGGGGTGAGAGGGTCACCCCTCTCTGATTTTGGCTCTCAAAACCATATCCCAACCACTAAAATCCGCTGGATTTCAGTGGCTAAAGGGCCAAGCAAAGCTCAATACAAAAGCCTTAGGGCATGGCTTAAAACAAGGCAAAATGAAGCATGCAAGGGGGTAGATGACCCCCACCAACAAAATGACCTTAAACAAACATGTTAAGGACCTCAAAATAAGACTTTTTTCAGTTTACACCGAAGCTCAAAAATGCTTGCAAATGAGGCTAAGAGATGGATCAAAATAGGACTTAAAAAGGGAGAAAGTGTGTTACCCTTGAAGCTCAAGAAGACCAGCAACTTCTGGACCCAAAAACCAGACCTTCAACCTCTGAAAATGACCTCCAAGGTCCTCAAAGCAATGGTGGAAGTGTATGGCTATGAGGTGTAGTGATAAAGGGTCAAGAACTATGCACTTTGGAGCCAAAATGGTGAGATATAGAGAGGGATATATGTTTTGCCATCCAAGAACTTCTGAACCTTTACAAATGAGGGAGAGAGTCTCTCTTATAGAGATACAAACCCTTAGCTTCTCAAAGAAGCTAAAAACCAAGTTTGAAGATCCTCCATACACGTGTATGGAGAATGCAATCTGTGGCTTCCAGCTGGCACAGCTGGCAACAACTCAGCAAGACAAAACAGGAGGGCATAGGCCGACCAGTTCAAGTGGTCGGCCGACCACTTGCCCTGGTCGACCGACCAGGTAAAAAGGTCCAAGGTGGTCGGCCATCCCCTATGATGAAGCCCTAGAAGTTAGCTTTCCAATGGCGCCAGCCTTGCATTAAAATTCCAACTGTGCAAAAAGTTATGCCTATTTTGGTGAAGCCGCGCAGATTCGGTCCAATCGGATTGATGCCCTACTTCAACTAACTATATCTCCCCCGTCCGAACTTGGCTTTAGGAGATTCTTGAGTGCAAAATGAAGCCCCGGAAGTAAGCTTTGCAATGGTGGTGGCCTCATAGCTGAAATCCAAGTATACAAATGAATAGGCCTGATTCAGCGAGGACTGCTCGTCCCTCTCTTAGCGATTCATGTCCATTTCTCCCCCAACTGGGTTTCTTCCCTCTTCTCTTCTTTTCTTCAACTCCAAACCCCTAAATAAGGTGTTTTGAAAGATTTTTCAGAGATTTCATCTCTCTTTCGTTCATTTACACTTTGCCCTTGCTCGGTTTACCGAAAAGCGTGACATTTAACAAAATGCGAGCGTCGGAACATCGTAGAACTTTATTTTCAAAACATTTTGAAAGAGAGGGTTTCAAGATCTAAAATATTTTGATCAAGAAATGGGGTGTAAGGTTAGGGTTTGACTCTCCTCTTGCCGAAGAAATCGAACCTTTGCCCTGCTCAACTTTCTCCACCAAGTAAACCATCAGTAGTGCCCAAGTCTTAAGGGCGGTCAAAATGGGGTGTCTACAGTTGCCCCTCTTTGACAGAACTCGGAAGTCATACGTAATGAGAGTGAATGTCAAAGCCCAGAGACGACCCATTTTTGACAAGGCCAAAGACTTAGACAAACAAGCAAGATAAATGAAGAGATATGCCCGCAGGCGTGCCCGCAGGCAGGGGCAAAATGCAAAACGACGTGCACAAAGCCGAACGTAACTCACGATTATGCAAAGCAGCAAGCTGTAATGAAGCAAATATTCAGAATAAATGCAACAGTTTTAAGCAAGAATGCAATGCAAATCAAACTACATTTCATGCAGTAAGGATCATGTAAATAAAGCTGTAACGAAGCAAATATTCACAATAAATGCGACAATTTTAAGCAAGAAGGCAAATCAAACTACATTTCATGCAGTTATGATGTAAGAAGATTATGCAATCTTAGCAAGCATGTGCGATAGATACACAAAAATGAAGGGAGTGTGATGGATACACTATATGAATAAAGTGTGATTGATACACTAAGTGAAGCAAAGTGTGATAGATACGCAAAGCGAAACGAGTGTGATGGATACACTAAGCAAATACGTGATAGATACACTAAGCGAAGCGAGTGTGATGGATACACAAAATGAACACGTGATAGATACACAAAGTGAGCATAGTGTGATAGATACACAAAGCGAAGCGAGTGTGATGGATACACTATATGAAGCAAAGTGTGATAGACACTAAAAATGAACACAAAGTGTGATAGATGCACTATGTGAAGCAAAGTATGATGGATACACAAAAAGTGAACACAAAGTGTGATAGATGCACTAAGTGAACAGAGTGTGATTGATACACTAAAAGCGAACACAAAGTGTGATAGATGCACTAAGTGAACAGAGTGTGATTGATACACTAAAAGCGAACACAAAGTGTGATAGATGCACTATGTGAACAAGTGTGATGGATACACAAAAGAGAATGAAGTGTGATGGATACACTAAAAGCGAACACAAAGTGTGATAGATGCACTAAGTGAACAGAGTGTGATTGATACACTAAAAGCGAACACAAAGTGTGATAGATGCACTAAGTGAACAGAGTGTGATTGATACACTAAAGAGAATGAAGTGTGATGGATACACTAAAGTAAATGAAGTGAATATGTGCATGATAGATACACGAAATGAGGATGTGTGTGATAGATACAGAAAATGAGAATATGTGTGATAGATACAGAAAATGAAAGAAGTGTGATTGATACACTAAGTGAAGAGAGTGTGATTGATACACTAAATAAATGAAGTGTGATTGATACACTAAGCGAATGAAGAAAGTGTGATAGATACACTAAGGGTGAATGAGGTGTGATTGATACACTAAATAAATGAAGTGTGATTGATACGCTAACTGAATGAAGTGTGATTGATACACTAAATAAATGATCTCAAACGGAACTTCTTTGAATGAACCGTACATACAATATCGTGCATGAATGAGAAAGAAACTTGAGAGGTACAATGCAATACAATGCATGATGCAATAAACAAGCATAGCGGCGCTTTAGAAAGCACCTCATGGGGTGAGTGGCGATGAACCGCTCTACTCTGACGGGGATCTCCTCTCGTGCTCTTCGAACACTTACCTTCAACTGATAGTACAAAGGCTCTGAAATGCTGACAAGGGTTCTTCACGTAGAACACTTTGGATGCTACCTTTCTTCCTGATCATATTCACAACTTTCCCTATTCTCCAACGGGGTGACAGACTAGGTTGGTTCAGTATCCAGAATTGAAGTGCATACACGTTATCTCAACCTATGGGGCTTCCATACAGATTTCAAGCCGAGGACACGCCTCTGGGTATTTAAACCAGACTTTAGTCTCGGAAATCCCGAACCTTTGCGTTCTAGGCAACAGCCATTCGAACTCTAGTTTCCACCGTTGCAGTTAGTCTCCTAGGAACTCATTGCGAACACAGCCAAGATGCCTTTGGCAGGGAATGGTACTCAGGGAGAGCACTTTTGATCGCCATTCTGGCTTGAAGCAGACTTGATCTTGAGCTTGAGGTAGAGGCACACTCATACTTCGGAGCATTGGCAAGACCTGAAGAGGTACACACGGAATGCAATCTCGGAACTTACTGAAGTTGAAACAAACTCAGATACCCGACAATTTCCCTCTTTTCTTTTGCTTTGCAGTCTGGAACCTATATAGCTTCAGATAGGTCCTGGTTTTACTGTTCTCATGTGACCTGGGTTGAACCCTGCAGTTTTATGAAAGAACAGATCCTGTTTTGCACAAATGTAGAGAATGGCACAGCACTCGGAGCGCAAAACGATTTTATTTTTGAAATTGAGAGATGAGTTCTTGACTGGGGTATTGAGCCTACGACTGAACACAGCACACTACAACTCAACAACGGAAAACAAAAGGTAAACAACCTAAACACATTGAGTAACACTCGAAACGACTGAAAACAAGAATCTAGATAAAACAAAAAGACACGACACTCAGACGTGCACAGGGAGCCTGTTTCTCTAGGTATTGTTTCCCACCCTTTCTCATTTGTGATTCTCACATCACTCGGCCCTCAGGCTCTGTTTTTTTGAAAAGCCCTTTTCTCACTTTTCTCTTAGCGCACATCTCTCTATTCTTCAATCTCTCATTTTTTATCCCTCCCCTGGGTGGTTAATGGATAAACAAGAAGTTGCGGGCTCTTGCCCCTAGCATTCTGCTAGATTCTCTTTCTTCTGCTCACAACAGTGAACTTCCCCCACAGAGGGGTTGTGATGCGGCTGGATGTGCAGCAGATCTGTAATTGACATTGGTTGACAATGCTCTACTGGGGAGTTTGGACATGATTAGATCATTCCAATTCGTGCTTCGCACTTAGCTTGATACCTCGCTGCTTGAAGGATGAGAGAGCTTTCAGCCCTTTGTTGTTAGCTTCAGTTGTGCCCTTTCTGGAAAATACGATGCCCTTTCCGGCAAGTAGAGTGCCCTTTCTGGCAAGTGCATTGACAACGAGGAAAAGACAAGAAGCCTGACTCAACTGTGCCCCTAGTTCATCAATTTGACCATTTTTTGTTTTGGCTTTCTAAAACAATTTTGATCAATATGAGAGTTAGATTAACATGCTTGTTCGATTTTCTGATTTAAAATCATGCAGGTTAGGTTATAAGCACTGAAAATTTTCCTTTTTTGGGTCCAAGAAATGATCCAGTTTTGGAAAGATGGAATAATTTTTGAGACAATTAGTCAACTTGATTAAAAATTCTCAAAAACTATTTTTGCAAATGGCCACTGCTCGACCAACACAGAATTTACTCTTGAGATGCACAACCTCAGATCCAAAACAATGGAAATCTGCCCCTTTGGCTGAAGGATACCGCATGGCAACGGAAAGTTGCCCCTTGTTTGAATAGCACCACAGCACACTGTATGGCAACGGAAAGTTGCCCCTTGTTTGGATAGCACCGCAGCGCATTGTAATCAGTCCTCAGAGTGACGATCACAACCGAACTCTCGGATACAGAGAAGGCAAAGATGATCAAAACCAATACATGGACACAATCGATTTTGAAGTGTTTTACGGCTGGACTTCATAATGAAGTTGCCTACGTATCCCAAAGATGGGAATCAAGCCTTACGTAGTTCGAGGGTAAGGTACACTCAGGTATTAACCTTTCCTTTTGCGCTCTAACTTTTGCCAAGGCCGTCCCTTCCGGGTTTTCAACCTTGCGAGCTTTGTTTTTCTTTTCTTTTCGATTCTTTTCATTTCTTTTCTTCTTTTTTCTTTTTCATCTTTTTTTTTTTTCATTCTTTGCATTTTTTATTTTTTTTGTTCTTTTTCTTCTTTTTCTTGCTCTAACTTTTTCCTGGGTCACCCATCCGGGTTTTCGGCCCAACGAGCCTCTCAAGGGTAAAAGTTTAGCTTTGTCCATGTTGAATGGTTTAAGATCTTGGAGCCATCTGAATCCAAAAGAATGGCTGCTGTTCGCTGATGATGTAGGAGTCCATCCAATGGGGGCTAAACTTGCCCCTAGTGTTGTGGATAGGAACTCAGTTGTCCTTCAGCGATGCTTTCTTCTTTCTTCCCCTCTGGGATTTGGCATTCTTGTTGATCTTTGTTAGCTTGAGAAACATCCCAATTTTTTACTCTTCGAGCACCTTTGACATTTTTGCCCCTAGTTCGACGGGTGCTTCTGATCTAGCTTTGCAAGCTTCTTTTGACGACGTCCGACCTTCTTGATCTGACTTTCTTGCCCCTAGTTCAAGGGCTGCTTCTGATCTGGCCACACAAGCCTTACGTTGTGGTTGACCGTTGAACATTCTGAATCCCAATTCAAGGTTTGAAAGTGAGGGGTCGAGTCTCGAGGCTGAGAGCGATCCTAGGCTGCACAATCTCAAGAGCGATTCCACATAGGTCTTCGCAGGACAGCGCAAAAACATTTTTTGAAATCTTTTAAGAAAGCGACAAATCGCTCGCGTTGAAGACAGTGCGGAACCAATCTGGATCAAGCCAGGATCCTTCCCAGTACTCACACTAACAAGCATGATCTCATTCGTTAAGGGCTTAGCATGCCTCTCTTTCTCTCAATTGATCAAATTTTTGCAAATCCCGAGGAATTCCTTCCTCTTTGTTTTCACCGCAGTGTTCAAAAAGAGTTTTTGAAAAACTTAAGTCGATGTAATGAATTCAAGGCACAAAAGAGCAGGTGAGATGCACTGCCGTTTCATTCAAGTTTGCTGGCACAATAGGCTCAAAGCAGAAACAAGCACAAAAGCATGAAAACCACAGCTGTTTCAATTAGATCTACTGGTGTAACTGGCTCCCCGGCAGAAACAGACTCAAAAGAAAGCGAAAAGACAAACACAAAACAAAATAGTGATATCCGAGGTAACGCCCCCGGGATCACCCGACTCTAACAAAACAGGACTGACTCGATACAACAAGACAGACCCAACTGACTAAGTATGAAAAGACTGACTCTATATAACGGGACAGACTCTAAACGACATAACAAAAAAACTGATTCAATACCCGAATCAGAAAGCACAAAAACCAGCATTCACAAATGCTCAAAACAGTGCGTGCCATACGCCATATCTGGAGTAAACTGAGTGCCACCCGCAGGTGGTTCATCCCTCGATCACATAGTCACCTTATCCCCCGTAAGTTCACTGATCAAATGCCGATAGACTTTGCAAGACTGGTGCGGCGATGACCCTGTTGTCAAATAGATTCTGTACATCATGGCGCAGACGAAAGAAACTATCAGTGTCATGACCGGCTTGTTGATGGTAGGCACAGTACTTAGTCTGGTCATGCTTTGGAGGGAGAGGATCGGGTAGAGGCCGTTGTTCCAACGGTTTCAGATATCCTTTCCGGAGTAAGGCCTCTAGAGCCTTTGACAAAGGCATATAAAGTGGGGTAAAAACCCTCTTGACTCGAGGTGGATATTTGGTTTTTTGCGAGCTACTTCCGGACGCACCGGTGAATGAGGTAGCTGTTTTTGATGTGGTGGTGGTGACCATGCCCACTTTAGAAGATCTTGCAGCTGCATCACCACTGGTGGTTGCATTCGAACTGCGGAAAAACGCCCTCCTGGGCTGCTCCTTCTCCTGGTCAATGAGGCCCTGCCTCATAGCGTCCTCGATTTGCACCCCCATCTCGTGTAAATCTGAAAAGGTGGGGAAGAGGAGAACAATCATTTTCTGCATAAAGCTTGGGCTGGAGATTGCGCACAATCATCCGAATCTGATCTTTATCCGTTGGCCTTATGGTCATCATTGAGGCCTTGGCCCTCCAGCGGGTTACGAATTCAGAGAAACTTTCCTTAGGCTCCTGCCTTGTTGTCTCGAGATCACGGGTCGTAATCTCGATTTGTGTATTATAGGAGTACTGAGCGACAAAAGCCTCAGCCATCTCATCCAAATTCCTCTTAGCATCGTCTTCCAGTTTCGCGTACCAGATGGCCGCCACACCCGACAAGGTCCGGCCGAATAAAGAAAGCTTCTATAGTCTGGTGAGGCCCATCGGCCTTAATATGTCTGAAAACAAACGTAGATGCACCATGGGATCCCCGGATTCGTCAAAGCGGTCGATTTGTGGCATCTTGAATCGATCTGGCAGCGTCACAGCTGCGTCGGTATACCCGTCCTCAATGTCTGGGATGGACTTTACCCCTTGGGATTTCTTGAACAACTTTTCAAGCTTGCTCAACTTCAACGCTGTAGGGTCCACCTCGAACTCAAAGGGAGAGTCCGGTTGATTGATAGGAGTGGGTGCCTTGGATAGTTGAGGTACAATCGGGGGCGGAGCCGGCCCTGTTGGGATGTCTGTATCCTCCTGGACATTCTGGACATTCGCCGTCTCCCGGGGTATTGGAACTCTTGGTGGGGGAGGAGCTTGGTGTGAAGCTGATGCTCCGGCTTGCTGCTGGAGTCCGGTGATTAGCTCTGCTTGCTGGGCCATGACCTCGGCCTCCTGTTTGGCAAATTCCGCTTGGCGGACAGCGTCCTGCTGCATGATTTTCATACTTTCTTGGAGTTGGCGCACCATCTCCTCCATCCCTGCCATACTGCCCTGATCTATCTAGACTACTGGTATATCTATCTCTGGAGTAAAAGCAGATATCTCAACCCAACTGCACACAGGTGAGATGGATAATGACTTCTGATCCGAAGACTGTTGAACTGATGATCTGTGCCTGACTGGCCTTTTTACCCTGCCTCTAGCGAAGGAACACTGATTTGCCCTTGAACGGAATCTCTGACCTGACAAAGTCTATTGACACGAGTCCAATGAACCTGGGGGATATCGGAGCCTTCTGAAGCTATGGTTCCAAGACTACCTTGCAAAAGAGAAAACAGACAGCACCTTAGCCTGATTTCACCAAAACCAAAATGAGCAAAGCTGAATGAATGTGCCCCCCCTACAGAATTCTGCCACAAGTTCTGCCTGTAAACTGATACCCTCAGGTAAAATTGATTCCCAAAACACTGATGCTGATGCCCGCAGGCCTGATGCCCAGACTTGCAAACTGATACATGCATTCCTGTAGAGACGCACTCTAAAAGCACATAGCAAGCAAGTGAGAGCGAAAACACCCCTATGGAGGGGTAAGGTTTCCCTGTTCTATTTTGTCAGGAGCTAGGGTTTCACTACGCACACAGTGGTTTCAAACAACCTATAATCGAGTAAGCAACCTGTCCTAGCTTGGAATGGTCACTATGGATTCCGAATATGCACTAGGTCGAATGGTCAAAAGGGTGCCCCGGTAACAACCGGGGTTTGTGTTCCCATCGTGGCAGAGCCCGTAACCGGTCAGCCTTATGGCACGCAGCCTCCGGCAAACTGTTTAGGAATAGCAGATGGCAAACACGGTGTCCTAAGCACACCAATGCAAATGCAATGCAAAGAAACACATAAGTGCAAACAAAACAAGATGTCATGAGTTCGAGTCAAGTTCTCTAAGTCCCCAGTGGAGTCGCCAGAAACTGTAGACGTCCCCGAACGTCCCGAGAGAAATCCCGTTTTGCTCATTGGGCTTATTACAGCTCGGACTCAATGTCACGGTCCTGTATCTAATCTCGCAGAGTGCAATGCAAGACCGACGAATCATCAAAGAGCCAAATCCGGCAAATCGTTTTTTGAAAACAATTTTTTTTGAAAGAAGTGCCAAACATGGACTGCTTTGCCAGATACAGAGTCGCCACCTAAATATTTATTTTGGGGGAATTTAGGAAATCCTGACTCGTGCCTAAGGCCACGTGTCCGTCATCACCAAAGTTGCCTCAGCTCGGGAACGTGGGTACGATTGGGAAAGGTCACTTCGTGAGCACCCCCGCTCGCCCGATCAAAGATTGGCCTCTACTAACCATGATATCGAGTTTTGAAAACATTATGTGCTCTTATTCCGGTTTATTAGCCTAGAATTACTATGTGATGCGCGCAGCATACAAGTATAGACTGGATCGACTGAGTTTGAACAAAACATTTCGTGTTTGTTTTTGAAAGCAGTTTACTACTCGCAAGTAGGCTAAAATGCGGATTTTGCCACCCTCAAGTGGGCTTAGAAAACATAGTGATTTGCCACTATCTAGTGGGCTTAAAACTCGCAATCAATGAATTGTTCCAATTCAGATAATCCGACCTTCACCCACAGGCATTCAACCAGGTATATCACATAATCAGTTAGCCTCGTGGCCAGCATGCTGTCATGGCAGTCACTTACACACATGCAGGGATGCTAAAGCATAAACACTTACCGAGTACTTCGAGCCAAAGAAAGAAGCTAATTAGAAATCATGCATGAATCCTAACTATGCTAAGAATGCCTAATGCAACACATGCAAAAATGCAACTACAATAGGCTCGGCTATTCTAAGATGACATATGAGACGCAACAATCGATACATGTATTCAACTTGGAATTGAAATACAATGCAGTTAGCATGATGCGCCGAGCCCGGTGCATGCAATACAGATAAATGAATGCAAACATGCGAACATATTGATGCTAATTGAAACATGCCCTAAAACTAACCATCATAAGCTGGTAAATAAAAAGGAGAAAGACGTGGGGTTGGAAGACATGCATCACACACACGCACACTTATTACAAAGTTCGCCCTCTCGCGGAGGCTCCGAATAAATAATACACAACGAAATGAATAACTAACTACAGCTAATTATTACATAACGCTGACTAATTAACAAATTTAACTAAGTAAGCAATAAAACTATCATGCAAGCTACATGAAATGGACTGCCTCAGCTCTGCCTTGGATGGCAATGAATGCATGCATGCTTGAACCGCCTTGTCAGGAAATCCCTCGCGACGCCCCGACTTGTCTTTGCTTGCAATTGATGTCAGAAACTTGCACAAGGCTCCAGAAGGACGAAACTCCACCCTGGGAAGCTGTGGGAAGGCTGCCAACCAGCCCTTGGCCTTGGAGACCACCTGCCGACCACCTTTTGTGGTGGAGACCAAAAGAGGTGGTCGGCCTGCCAGAAAAGCTGGTCGGCCGACCAGTTTCTCTCTCTTGTTCCTAGTTTTCTGCAACACAAAGCAAGAGAGAGGCATAGCAAGGTATTTTCAACAAATGTGTGCACGACCACTCTCCCATCATTGCACAAGCTCAAGAAAGTGTAGTCCTCGACCCTCGGGCCATCAATCACGCATCTCGATGCATGATGGCCGAGTAGACGAATTGCATGACTTGATATGGAATGAATGCACATATGAACACATAAATGCCTAAACTCCATCATGTATAATCCGGAGTGTCGGCGACCGAGAATCGAGGCACGTTTCGTCACTTGGAGCACGAAACGTCCCTCATTTCCCGTGTTTGGACTAAACCCTATTCCAAACACAATGCAATATACATGGCATACACAATACGACTAGCATGCAACCCTAAACGCAATGCAACATAATCATGCTAGCATGCGAGGGATGATATGCAAACATGCAACTAGCATACACAATGCTATGAACTAAGAATGGCATACTCAATGCACATGAACTATATGGCATACGTAATGCACATACGAAGATGGACATACACGAAGACATGAACAAGGCATACACAATGCGACGATCAAGCATTGGACAACATGGATATGGCATACATAATGCAAGATGGACTTAAACTAAAATGAATGGGCCTCAGCCACACTCAAATCAGTGGCCATACATGATGAAAATGAAGCAACAACACACATGCAAACATGCACAAATGCAAGGGACCAAACCTAAGGCACAAAGTGCAACTCCACCAAAGCATGGTAAGAATGAAATATGGCATACAATCACATACTTTCCAGCTCCGAAATGACATGCAAGATGGTCCCGAATCATGCAAACACCTCACACAATGCATGCTAGATGGCCCAAATACCGAAACTAGTGAAGTGGATTACACTATAGGCATGCAAAGCAATACTCAAATGGCCAAACTAGCCCCAAAAAGTCCCTATGCAGGTCCAAAATAGTGGCAAAATGAGCTAAAATGATGGCTTGACATGCACCAAAATGAAGCTCATGCAATGGCTCACAAATGGGGTATAAAAGCACAACTCTCAAACACATTGAAGGCATGATAAACATGAGAATATGGCACACCTATAAACTCTGAAATATCATATTCAATGATGCCAAAACACTAAAATGCCTCAAGCAACACATGCAAGGGACCCCAAAACTCAAAGGTAAGCAAGGCTATTACACTACAACCATGCATGGCAAGCACCAATCGACCAAGAGGCCTAAAAATAGAGCTAAGGAAGCCCAAAATATGAACAAAACAGTTTAAGGCATGGCCAAAAAGTGCTAGATTCATAGACCAAAATAGCATGCAATACAAGCTAGTGAAGAGGGTTTACACTACAAGTATATGGAGCATTCAAGAGGTCACTAAACCAGAAAAATTCAGAGGTATGACATGCCAAATAAACCCCAAAAACCCACTGAAATATGGTCTATGCATGCAAGAATGAGATGCTCTTTTGATAGGCTATGAAGAGGGTTGTTCTACACATGCAAGATGGACACCCAATATGACAAAACCACCTCTGGACAGAGGTTATACAGGCCCTAAAAGTCACAGAATAGGGCCTGAAACAAGCCTTGGAAGCACGCAAACATAGGCTCCTTTGATATGTTAAATATGCTAGAAAACAAAACAAGGGGTGAGAGGGTCACCCCTCTCTGATTTTGGCTCTCAAAACCATATCCCAACCACTGAAAATCCGTTGGATTTCAGTGGCTAAAGGACCAAGCAAAGCTCAATACAAAAGCCTTAGGGCATGGCTCAAAACAAGGAAAAATGAAGCATGCAAGGGGGTAGATGACCCCCACCAACAAAATGACCTTAAACAAACATGTTAAGGACCTCAAATAAGACTTTTTTCAGTTTACACCGAAGCTCAAAAATGCTTGCAAATGAGGCTAAGAGATGGATCAAAATAGGGCTTAAAAAGGGAGAAAGTGTGTTACCTTTGAAGCTCAAGAAGACCAGCAACTTCTGGACCCAAAAACCAGACCTTCAACCTCTGAAAATGACCTCCAAGGACCTCAAAGCAATGGTGCAAGTGTATGGCTATGAGGTGTAGTGATAAAGGGTCAAGAACTATGCACTTTGGAGCCAAAATGGTGAGATATAGAGAGGGATATATGTTTTGCCATCCAAGAACTTCTGAACCTTTACAAATGAAGGAGAGAGTCTCTCTTATAGAGATACAAACCCTTAGCTTCTCAAAGAAGCTAAAAACCAAGTTTGAAGATCCTCCATACACGTTAATGGAGGATGCAATCTGTGGCTTCCAGCTGGCACAGCTGGCAACAACTCAGCAAGACAAAACAGGAGGGAGTAGGCCGACCAGTTCAGGTGGTCGGTCGACCACTTGCCCTGGTCGGCCGACCAGGTCAAAAGGTCCAAGGTGGTTGGCCATCTCCTATGATGAAGCCCTAGAAGTTAGCTTTCCAATGGCGCCAGCCTTGCATTAAAATTCCAACTGTGCAAAAAGTTATGTCTGTTTTGGTGAAGCCGCGCAGATTCGGTCCAACCGGATTGATGCCCTACTTCAACTAACTATATCTCCCCCGTCTGGACTTGGCTTTAGAAGATTCTCGAGTGCAAAATGAAGCCTCGGAAGTAAGCTTTCCAATGGTGGTGGCCTCATAGCTGAAATCCAAGTATGCAAATGAATAGGCCTGATTCAGCGAGGACTGCTCGTCCCTCTCTTAGCGATTCATGTCCATTTCCCCCCCAACTGGGTTTCTTCCCTCTTCTCTTCTTTTCTTCAACTCCAAACCCCTAAAAAAGGTGTTTTGAAAGATTTTTTGGAGATTTCGTCTGTCTTTCGTTTATTTCCACTTTGCCCTTGCTCGGTTTATCGAAAAGCGCGACATTTAACAAAATGCGAGCGTCGGAACATTGTAGAACTTTATTTTCAAAACATTTTGAAAGAGAGGGTTTCAAGATCTAAAATATTTTGATCAAGAAATGGGGTGTGAGGTTAGGGTTTCACTCTCCTCTTGCCGAAGAAATCGAACCTTTGCCCTGCTCAACTTTCTCCACCAAGTAAACCGTCAGTAGTGCCCAAGTCTTAAAGGCGGTCAAAAATGGGGTGTCTACAGCCAGCAGCAGCTCCTCATGGCCAGCAGACCACTGGTGCACTCCCCAGCATGGATTTGGTAAGTTTCAGCAGAGAGTTCTTGAAGACACCCTGCAAACAGAGCCTCTAAAAGAGCAAATCGGAGAGAGCTTTTCGGGGCAAGAAACCGAATGCGAGCATGCATGTTCAACATCTTCAAACAGAGCTGGAGCAACTTAGTTTAAAGCTTTATTTGTTAATTAGCTTGAATTTATAATTTAATTAATTTGTTAATTAATTAAGTGTTGTACTAATTAAGTAGCTTAGTTTAGCTATTTCTTTATTGTTCTGTAATAATTAGTCTAATTAGCTTAATTAGATTAGTTGATTAGCTTAGCTTAGATTAGCTTAGCATATTCATTCGGACCCTCCATCGAGAGGGCACAATGTTGTAATAAGGGTGCGTGTGTGTGCATGTCTTCCAACCCCCACTTCTTTCTCCCTTTTACTTATTAGCTTTTGATGGTTAGCTTAGGGACATATTTCGATTAGCATACCTTATGCTTGCATGCGTGCATTCGTCTTGCATGCACCGGGCTCGGCGCATTATACAAACTGCATTGTATTTCAATATACTTACTTGAATACGTGTTTAACAGCATGTTATTGAGTGTTGCATTTCATATGCCATCTTAGATAGCCGAGCCTACTTAGTTGCATTTTTGCATGTGTTGCATTAGGCATCTTATCATAGCTACGATCATGCATTGATTTCTAACTAGCTTTTTTTTTTTGGCTCGGAGTACACTATGAGTGTTTATGCTTTAGCATCCTTGCACGAGTGTGAGTGTTGCCATGACAGCATGCTTGCCATGAGGCTATTTTCTTAAGTGATAAACTGTTTGAATGCCTGTGGGTGAAGGTTTGATTGCCTGAATTGGAACAATCCGATGATTGTGAGTTTTAAGCCCACTTTGCGAAGTGGCAAAATCATGTTTTCTAAGCCCACCTGAGGATGGAAAATCCGCGCTTTAGCCTACTTGCGAGTAGCACTTTCAAACCATTTTCGAAAAACAAACATGAGTTGTTTTGTTCCAATTCTCTTGATCGAGTCTATACTTGTATGATGTGTGCATCACATAGTAAGTTAGGTAATAATCACGAGTGTGAGTGTTGCCATGACAGCATGCTTGCCATGAGGCTATTTTCTTAAGTGATAAACTGTTTGAATGCCTGTGGGTGAAGGTTTGATTGCCTGAATTGGAACAATCCGATGATTGTGAGTTTTAAGCCCACTTTGCGAAGTGGCAAAATCATGTTTTCTAAGCCCACCTGAGGGTGGAAAATCCGCACTTTAGCCTACTTGCGAGTAGCACTTTCAAACCATTTTCAAAAAACAAACATGAGTTGTTTTGTTCCAATTCTCTTGATCGAGTCTATACTTGTATGATGTGCGCATCACATAGTAAGTTAGGTAATAATCAAACAAGAACACATGTGTTTTCAAAAACAACATATCATGTTTAGTAGAGGCCGATCCTTTGATCGGGCGAGCGGGGGTGCTCATTTCAGGACCTTCCCCTCTCGTACCCAAGTTCCCGAGCCGAAGAAACTTTGGTGGTGACGGACACGTGGCCTTAGGCACGAGTCAGGGTTTCCTAAATTTCCCAAAATAAAATATTTAGGTGGCGACTCTGAAATCTGGCAAAGCAGTCCATGTCTGGTGCTTTTTGATTAAAATCGATTTGTCGGATTTGGACTCTTTGGTGATTTATCAGTCTTACATTGCACTTTGTGAGATTAGATTCAGAACCATGACAGGAGTCTAAACTGTAGTAGCTAGAACCCAATTCGCGCCCTCTTCGAAAGGGGGGCCCACGGAGAGAGTTCGGAGCGGTCTACACCTGGCCACTTGCTATTCATTGACTCGGTATTATATAAGAATGCCTTTCCACTTGGGCAGAAAGCTGAGCTCCAAAAGGAGTTTGTGCGGGTCCTACATGGTTACCAGCGTGGTTATCGGGTACATCTTCAGCACACGATATGGGTGCACATGCGTAAATTTTTGCAGGAGGCCGTTTAGCCTCAACCTGTGCAAAACATGACTTGGCCCCTACCCTTTGCCAACCTGTTCATGGTCCTCTTCCAGCTGAACGGCTTTCCAATTGATCTGGCTGAGGAGATCGATAATACCTACCCTACTTTCGGCCAGAGGGAAAGGCAGCATAGCTTATCCCGGATCCCAGTACAGAGTGATGTCCCTGTTGCTGAGGCTAATGACCCCATGCATGACCCACCACATTCTCCTACCCCTCATGTGCCTCTCCACGGGGAACCGATGTACATGACTCGAGAGGAGTACTTGCAGCTTCAGCACTCTGTGGATCAGGTCCACAGTACTCTTCAGGAGCACCACCAGTTTCTTATGGGTTTGCGCACGGACTTTCAGGCACATTGGGATTCTTCTCAGGCGGCATTTGACCACATTAACGCCCTCCAACTCTACTATCAGCAGTCAGTTGCTTCTTTGCACACTGACTTTTATACATATCAAGAGTCGAGCCAACAACATTTTGACCAACTCCGCGCTCGTGTTCATGACGAAGCGTTCGAGACGCGGACATTGATGCATGCCTTGTTTGAGCAGCATTTCCCGCCACCACCGCCACCGGACTCTCAGTAGTAACAGACTATCTTTTCCTTTGTTTTTTTTATTTATTTAATTTTATTTGTTTCTCTTTCTCTCCAAAAAAATAAATAAATAAAATAAGATGTGTGTGTTGTGTTAATATTTGCCTTGCTGGATGTGCACCTACAATATTTGGTAATATTCTTTCTCTTTCCTATTTACTTCGCATTTGTTCCATTGAGGACAATGTCATATTCTAGTTGGGGGATGAGGGTAGTTCATTTTGTGTACTTCTACTTGCCTCCTAATTTCTAATTCATGTTTATATTTGCTTTACTTGATTGCACTACTTCACTTGATGTTGACCTGTTGCTAGTAAGGTGATGATATAAACATATGTTAATTGGGAAACATAGCAGACTTGTATGAAAAGGGTTTATTAGGTAAATACTCACATGTAATGTTTGCTCTAGGAGTTGCTTGTGGTTGTGATATTTGTACACTTATCATGAGTATGCCTTGATTCACATGAACACACTATCATAGCAGTGACCTCTCTATTATAATCCCTGATGTACATTATTGATAATTACTAGTGTTGTAGAAAAGAATAAATGAGTAGCCTTGATTCTCATAAATAAAATTAAAAAAACACTTGACTTGTTTGGGTTCGTAGCCTATTTAACTTGAGTTATTAAGCCTGTAGGGGTGTCTCTACACCTAGTGTCCTAAAATCATCTGGTTTTGGAGTCATTGGCTCAATACTTACTACATAGGTGTAGTTGGTTTTTCGTGCTTCTTAGAGGGGTTTAGTCTCCTCCGATACGATCACCCCACAGTTCGGACTGCTATGGTTTTGAATCTGGTTTCACAAGTGCAATGTGAAACAGAAAAAAAGAAATGAGAGTCCAAATCCAGAAAATTTTTAGAAAGATCCATTAATCACAAGAAATGCCAAAAATGGATTGCATTGCTAGATTTCAGAGTCGCCACCAAAAATTTTGGGGCTTTAGGAAACCTATGACTCGTGCCAAAGGTCACATGTCCGTCGTAACCAAAGTATCTCGACTCGGGAACTTAGGTATGAGAGGGAAAGGTCATGAATTGAGCGCCCTCCCTCACCCGATCAAAGATCAGCCTCTACTAATTATGATGTGATTTTTATAGACATTATTTGCTCTTGTTCCGATTTTATTATGCTAACATTTACTATGTGAGGCACACAAGTATAGACTGTTTCGCTTGCTTTAGAAATGACTTGATTTTATGTGATTTTCAAAAGGGTTTTGAGTGCACACAACTCAAAAGGAAAGAAATGAGCTCATATTAGTATGCTTCGAAAATATGAGCCGGATCCATCGCACGTGTTGGATTGGACCGACTTAGAGGTAGATGAGGATGCCTCGTATGAGGATAGACTGGTAAGAGTCTTGGATAGACGGGACCAAGTCTTGCGAGGCAAAACAATTCCCTTGGTAAAGGTATTGTAGAAACATCACGGAGTCGAGGAAGCGACTTGGGAACATGAATTGGGAGTCCGAGAGAAATATCCAGACTTGTTTGTTGATACATGAGCATGTATTGGGATTTTGATTGTGCTAATGAAAAGTATAAGCATTGTATATGTTTTAACTTGTGAGAACATTGTATATGCTATAATTGTTTGGAAAAAACATGGATTCAATATAAACATTGCATATGTTTTGAGAATATGGAATATTGTGGGTGTTGTATCACTTTTGGAAGCATTGTCTATGCAGTGTAAAAACATTTGAAAATTTGGACTTGATTTAAACATTGCAAATGTTTTGGAAGATTGTAAATTTCATTTTGATTCGAACTTGTGAATCGAGTCAATGAGAATGGGTGACTGGAAAATGGGCCATGGTAATGAGCTTGTGAGAATAACATTGTTGTGAATGGCTTGACCATATTTTGAGCTTGATTGGTAATTTCGGGAACAAAATTCTTTAAGGGGGGGGGGAGGTTATAGCGACTCCGGTTTTGACTGTCTTTTGTGGTGTTCTGGACTCGGATTAGTATGGCTTTGAATGGTTATTCGTGTCTTGTTTCCCTTGTCTTCCCCTTATGTTGGCTATCGGGTTGTAGTGGTGTGTTTAGAACAGGTTGGTTGCTTGTTTTTCCAAACCTTTGTTGCCCAGAATTTTGCTCTTCTGCTCGAGCGGGCTTCATGAATTTGCTGTTCCACTCAAACGCCTTTTCTCACACTTGAGCAGGAATTGACAAGTTTCAGTACTTTTTACAGACCTGCAACTATTGGGAGAATGCATTGGGCGCTCGAGCGGAACTTTCCACACACTCGAACGGGAGTTTGTGTGTGACGCTCAAGCAGGGCTTTCTACGCTCGAGCGGACTGTGTTATATCAGTTAGTAAATGTGACTTTTCATATCACTTTTTATGTTCTCTCTCTCTCTCTCTCTCTCTCTCTCTTTAAAACCTTCCAAAAACATAGATCTAAAGCTTCTCTCTCTAGAATACATCTTCTCTCTAAGATTTCATCTAGATCCATTGTGTTCTTTGCCCTAGTGTCTTTGAGAAAAAGGTAGAGTGCTTCAAGAGCTTCATTTTGATCCAAGAAGAAATTGTTTTCGTCATCTTTGAAGTTCCTCCTTGTTGTTGGGTCTTCTACACTTGAGTTAGGGATTTTCTACACTCTCATATAGTTTTTAGCTTAGTTATTTGCTATTGTGTATAGATGATGAGATTTGGTTGTGCTTTAGACAAATCTAAGATTTGGGTATGAAATGAAAAGAGGGGTTTTTGATGAGGTTATGTTGTGCCAAAATAGTTGATTTTGGTATTTGGGTTGATATTTGGAAAAAGGGGAATTTTGCCCTAATTTTGATTAAATCATTATTTTGTATAAATAATTGAGATTAATATTGAAAATGCGAAATTGGATGATTATAGATATAGATGGTGGAATTAGAAATGTATTATCTTACACTTTTTGAAGTTTTGAATAAACTATTTATCTTGAAATTGAATATCTATTTAGAGATAAATGTATTGGGTTATCGGTGGAGGATAGCTATGATTGTTGTAGAAATTGCATGAGGATTAGGCGATTTAATGCTAATCCGTTGTTGGTTGTCATTGAATATGACCATGTTTATAAATACATTGTATATGTATATTTGTTGGGAGGAGAAAGGGGATGGACTCCATTATTGTTGGGAGAAGAAAGGGGATGAACTCCATTAAAAGCAAGTTGGCCGGAGTGTCCTGGGTGAAAGACCCGAAATCATATATACATGGGTGCTGATTCCCGCGGACAAAATATCTGTAAAATGGCAGGTTTGAAGTGTTTATATGTATTTTGCATAATTGGGGAAAAATATTGAGTTGTGATCTCTGTTTGGTTATTGAAAGATAATGGATTTAACTCATGAAATGAGAAGTATAGATGAACTGGAAATGAATTGGAGGAAAATGAATTAAGGTTTGAACAACTTAGTATGATATGAATATGCAAGTTTGTGAATGTTTTAGTACCGGTATTGTTTATGCACATGGCACTTATTCCTTTGCTAAACCTCATATATTGTGTTAGATTATTTCTACTGGGATGTGGCTCATCCTATATGGGAATACCATTTTCAGGAGCAGATGATATGCTTCCGCCAAGGCAATAGCGTGGAGTGATTTTATGAAGCAAGAGCTTCTTTATTATGCTTTGTTATATATATGGCCAAGGACTTTATTTGTAATGAGTTGTGCTCACTTTTGTGTAACCAAGCAATGACTTGGGAAGATGTAAGCCTACAAGGCATTTTAACTGTATGAAAGACTTTTATACACAAACTCTGATGAATGAAAATATTTCATTTCTGTTATATCTTCTGCATACCAGTTGGGTTTATTGTATTATTTTGGGGGCGTTACAAATCTGTTGCACCAGAACTGGAATAGAGCAAAATTAATTAATTTAGGAATAGAACTGTTATATCTTCTGATGGTGGCTTCTTCTCCCTCTACCTCTTCCCACTCCTCCATTAGTTCATGAATCAATCATCTTTTTAATCAAAATTAATTTAGGAATTTAGCAATTGAATTAGTTTAATTTCACGATTGTCTCTGTGAATCGATACCTGGATTTGCCATCATTCTAAGGAATTTGGTACAGTTTAGAGTTTATTTTTGGTTTGTGAAACGACCCATCAACAATACTTACCGAACAATTACCCTGAACCAAACCCCGACACATACACATACGGACACGTGTAGGCTTTTCCAGTCATTGTTCTAAATCCACAAAATAACAGAAGTTCTCAATCTCTTCCACCACCTGAGTCACAACTCTAAATTGTTCTAACTCCACAAAATAACAAAAGAATGATGGATACTTATTTTTTCCTGATTGGAAGGTTGAAATTTTCTCCACAGGAAAAGCGAGATGAGATGCTCCTTCCTTTACTCTGCAAAAAGAAACCAACTCATCAGTGATAACTCCCGACCAGGTACGGTCGAGAGGACCCTCCAACGGTCAAGTCAAAATGGTGATTAGCCATACTATATTTTGTTGAAAAGAAAGACTTGTTTTTCTTGCCTTTTTCTTTACCTTGTTCCTCCTTTTATAGTGCTAGTGTCTTGGGCTTCGGTCATTGGATGATCATCTTGATCCAAGGGCCCCGCTTGCTACCAAATTTTGGTCAAGCATGTGGCCAAGTTGTTTTGATCCTTTATCGTTGGATCATCTCGCTGTAGATGGCTCAAATCAGTTCTGATGCCTGTGGCCAATCTGCCAAATACTTCGACCGTTGGACCTCGCTCATTAAATGGTTGTGTTGTTTGGGTAGGTTAAGCCTATGCCCCTATCTCTGACAATTGTGATCCTCACCGTTGGTTACGAATGGATCCAAGGGTATTCCTTTATTCTGCAGATCTTCTTCTAAAAGGCGATTTTATTCAGGCTCTGGTCACATGACACAGTCTCTTCATCTGATGGACCTAGATTACCCCTAAATTTAAACAGTTCTCCTTGAATAATTAATGTCAATTCATACATTTTAAATCACATTTATTCAAATGGAGCTTTTATTACTCGATCCACTACTAGAAAAACAGATAAATATCACACTTTTTTTGTGTGATGTATGTTATTTAATCACACCTTTTAAGTTTTATTAAAGTGTGATCTTTGAGAGTGTGATTAAAAGTGGTCATTTTTAATCACACCTTTTAAGTGTGATTAAAAACATTTAAATCACATCTTTTAAGTGTGATTAATAACATTTAGATCACACCTTATAAGTGTGATTAATAACATTTAGATCACACCTTTTAAGTGTGATTAAAAACATTTAGATCACATCATTTAAGTGTGATTAATAATATTTAGATCACATCTTTTAAGTGTGCTTAATAACATTTAGATCACACCTTATAAGTGTGATTAAAAACATTTAGATCACATCTTTTAAGTGTGATTAATAACATTTAGATCATATTTTTTAAGTGTGATTAATAACTAATAAAACCTGTGATAATAAACATTTAGATCACAGATTTTAAGTGTGATTAATATCTACTTTACTGCAGGCAGCCAGCTATATATCTAGGTCCACTGCTTGCTTTAACAATCACTAAATTACCCACAAGCAATCAATCAATACCACATTTAAGTTCAAACCATCACAGAAGAGTTTACTAAGAAAAAGTAAGTTTAAGTTCATTACAATAAATTAATCGACCAGTTTAATAACTAAGAGCACATTATGAATTATTCCATTTACAGGCAGCCCATAATAGACTAGAGCTCGTATTTTTTTTGCATGACATGTATCAAGACTCCGGATTCTAAACTGAGCTAAAATGATTTCACAAACAATTTCCAGAACCCCCTCCCCCACAAACCCCCCCCCCCCCCCCCCCCCCCAAAAAAAAATGGAAATAAAGAACAAAAGAAATGAGTAATTACATCGCTCATTGTCAAGAGGCCTGAGAACTTCTAGGATTATCTGCCCAATGCTCTGATACGACTTCAAATCGTCTTCTATCTTATTGAACTCTTTCTTGGAAGCTCGCAAGCTCTCCTTCACCGCATGATAAACGTAATTAGAAAATTGTATATGTGCCTAAGTGTGAAAACATAATTTTATTCAAGTAGTCAAAGGACGTCTACAACCCTTGATTCAAACTTATATCGAATTTAAAAAGCAAAATGTAGGGATTAGATTTGTTAAATCTCTTTGAATGTATTTAATATACATATAGTAAGACTAAAACACCAAAGTATTACACTTAATCAGATGCAAATCAGTCATGGACAAGGCTCCTCGAACAGAGATGTACCTGTGGAGAGAACATCTCTTTGTATGTATTTAAGAAACCAAGTATACCTTTTCCCCTGTAACGAGCAGCACGCTTTCGTGGGAGAAATCCAAGGGACCCATGCAGGGGATGCTCAAACTTCCTGATCGACATCTTCTCTTCCTTCACAAATAAATGGTTAACGTTATTATCGAAAAAATTAACATTGAAAGTCCTTGAAATCTACTATTTTGTAATCATTGCTCTAAATTAAGTGTCCAAAACTTCCAATCAAACATAAGCATAATCAACTAGGAACATGGAGATATAAATGCACGTACAAGAATCATCCGAAGCATTTCTGATATTGATTATGTACACACATGTATAAACTTGCTATGAAATATAACTCGAAAGAGATCATACAAATCAAGACATTCTCATATGTGATTTTTCATTGAAAAAACTTGAAATCCATATGTTATATGAGTTCTTCAATAAGATCGTGTATCTTCTAGGTGAAAACTTTAGTGAGTCGTTCTAGCTCAGACATCTTAATTCCTCTGGATTGCATCCTATCCCTCCTTTAGCGCCACCGTATGGTATATTGGCTACTACGGTCTTCCACGTCATTAGTTGTGCTAAAGCAGAGTATAATTCTTATACTTTTTGTTTCAAAACTAGATAGATATATCAGTGCATACCTATTATAGAAGCACAATGCATATCCGCATAGATTCGTCTCCCGCGAGCAATTCCCACATGACAATCCCAAATAAGTAAACATCAATCTACAATGCAGAAAAAAAGAAATAATAATAATAACAATAATATACACAAAAGGAACTAAAAAAAGAAATTAAAAACCTCTTAGAGAGAGAATAAAGTACAATTATGTAAACTAAATATTTCTAAAGTTTATGCTCAGAATAATCTTACCTTTTCCGTAACCATGTTACTCTTTCCACTAAGAAGTTTAGGTGCCATCCAAGGTAAGGTTCCACGAACACCCCCTGACACTGAAGTGTGTTGTTTTACCTTTGATAAGCCAAGGTCACCAATCTAAAAAGAAATGCAGACAATGGATGAGCGATCACATTTTGTAATAGAAGCACCATGTAACAAGAGTTAAACATGAACATGTATCAAGTTATCTAACATGAACATGTATAATGAGATGAAGATGAACTCATCCAAAAATGAGATGGAGATAATAAACAGATGCAGGCTAGGTACATGATATAAATGTACTAATCATGCGAATGAGACAGTGAATAGCAGCCTGTAATCCCAAAAGACAAAAGATTCAAGAGTCTGACAACAAAGAGCCAACAATTCATATTTTTTAATATCTAATGTAAAACTAGAATTTCCTAAACAACCTATCTAACCTTAAGAAAACATCAATCTTCATATTGTGCATGCATATTAACTCTATGAACACTAAAGAAAACCAAAATCTGTGTTTTTGATCCACAAAAGTGTTTGAAAGTTTTCAAAATTAACCTGTATAAGCATCACAAGAACTTATTTTACAAATAAAGACTGCAATGATTAGATGAGGAAATTCATTACTAAGTCATGTTTTTAAAACCCATAATCAACTCATGTTCCTATATTTAGAAGAAGAATAACAAAAATGAATTCTTGACATTTAAAAAAGAGATAAACGAGAAACATAACACCAAAAATACTCAGTATCTAATATAAGATACTCACTGTTTTTTACATTTAAATGAATTTTTTCAATACTCAGTATCTAATGTAAATCTTGAGTAATGAAGTAGACAGTAAACAAATTTAATGAAATAGAAGCCTAGAATAGATCCCATTTACACAGTGCACATACCACAACAGAAAAATATTTATTTATTTTCTTGAATGAAGAGAGCACAATCTTTCCAAAGAGAAGCAAAGTTCCATTTTCACATAGGGCATACAAAACATAACATCAATTAGCCACTTATGAGGCAACAGTAGACTCTCAGTTGTTAACTAATATCAGAACCCTAAAAGAATTGATTCATTTTGTAGGTAAACTTAAGATTCAATTGGAAGTATTACACATCTCAATTCATAAATACTACTGGCATTACTAGACGGATCTGAATTCCCCTCAAACAAAAACAAGCATCCTTCATAATTACAGCAAAGAAGTATTACACATCCCAATTTGATTTATACTATTAACAAATCTGATATTTAAGCTTGCAATTGGAGTCAATTTTATGTAAATATTAGAGACCAAATGAAAATTATGAAAATAGATTCTTAGCTGATTTTGAATCTAAATACATTACCATGAAAAAAATTACAGGAAATTCTCAAATATAACCAAAATTTGACACTTAAATCCCAATCAACCATCAATGTCTTTGTCTGCCTAATTGAACCTGGCTTTGAGTATAGATCAATACAATAAAGTTGTAAATGTTAGTAAATCATTGATACCAGAGATGTTCTTTAGATGATAATAGTTGGAAGTTATAAAAACAAAAAGATCAAAATGAATGAGATTCTATTGAAAAAGAGCAGACCAAAACTAGGAAGTGAAAAGATTAAAAGGAGTAAAATTCAACTGAAGAGAGGCCAAATCGAAGATAAGAGAAAGAGAGAGAGAGATAGGACCTGGGGGGTGGTAGCGACAAGAGAACCAGACCTGAGGAGGAGCTTCAACAGGTAGAGCGCATCCAACGCCATCGCGCTCGAGCTTTTCTTGGAACAGAAAAGCCTATCATTTCATCAGCTGGTTTTCTCTTTCTCCGACTCGATCGGTCTCGGTCTCGGTCTCGGTCTCGGTCTCGGTCTCGGTCCCTGTCCCTGTCCCTGTCCCTGTCCCTGTCCCTGTCTCGATCCCGATGATCTTGATCCTTCTTCAGTCCTCCGTCTCGTAACCCCGCCGATTTGTGCAACTTAACTGAACCATCTTCCTCTGCAAAATCACCAGAATCATAATCAAGAAAAACAAAAAAAAAAAACATCAAGAAATTTCAACCAAATTGATGCAAGAATTGATGGATTTAGAATTAGATCTGAATAAGCCTGTCAACGGGTCGGATCCGGGTCGGATCCATCGGAATCCGTTCCAATCCGATTAACTATTAATCCGAATCCGAATCCGATTATTAAAAATCCGATTACTTGCAATCCGATCCGATCCGTGTTAAACAGATATGCGATCCGTATAATCCGATCCGATCCGAATTTTTTTTCCCCCATTCTCTCGCTCTTCTCTCTCTCTCTTTGGTTAGTAGCCATAGCCACTACCAGTAGTAGAAAAATGATACATAATGAGAAACCCAATAAAAAAAATTACATGAAAAGTTATAATATCATAAACAATTGTCATTTTTATAAGCCTGAAATCTGAAAATAAAATTTAAAGTTAAAACATATTACTCCAATCCAATACCAAGGATTTGCTGAACATTGCTCCAATCAGGCTTACCCCACGAATGTAAAGGACATTAAGGTCCTGTTCATCTCAGATTACAACACTGATATTTCTTTCTCAAACAGACATCTCTCTATATATATATATAGAAAGGCATTTCAAGGTTAAATGAAAATTTATATTAAGAAATAATAAATAAAAGAAGTATAGGATTAAATGAGTTCAAATTATTAAGATGGGCTTCACAACAATTGAGCCATATGTGAAACCCCCCATTACTTGGAAAGCACCAGTATCCTATGCATAGAATTGAAGCCTAAATGAGTTCATATTATTAAGATGGGCTAAAAATGAACCCACAATGAGATGGACTGAACAGTTCAATTAACTTAATCAGAGACAATAGGTCTGTTTGGTTGAACCTAATTAGTTAATTAACTGTTTATGACAGAAGAGAGAAGCTGCCAGATGCGCAGCAGCCGCATATAGGGTCTGTTTAGTTGAACCTAACTGCAGGGACATAAACAGAGTTCTTGGTATCCCCATCTTCTTTTTTTTTTTTTTTTTTTTGAACGACTTGGTATCCTTATCTAGTGCTCTAATAATTTATGAATATAACATCAATAATTTAGCAGCATGTTGATCATAGCAAGGACATTATTAAAAGGCAACACAAGCATTGAAAGAGAGAGTATAACAAAAACAATAAAATTTGAAGCATTCAATCATGAAGGAAAAAAGTAGTCATGAATCACTCTAACGAGCCTTTCAGATTGGACATAGAAAATGGCAGGATCAAATTCAAATGTAAGCCCATGAACAGGACACTCATGGTGTTGTTGACAAATTGTTTTAAAAGAATCCTGGACTTTGTTCATGAAGGTTTCAATCAATCTAGCAGTCCCATTCTGCAACCACCAATATATCAAAATCAATCTGTGCAACCTCCAAGCAAAAACACCATACAACAACAATTGAAATGCTAATGTCAATTATCATCATTTTGTCCATATCTCTGCTTGTGCAGATAAAATGATAGTAAGGTTGTGTTTGGGTCATGGAATTAGGGTAATGATTTGGAAATGGAAAGGAAAATGTGAGGGAAACAGTGGAAAAAACATAGCCTAATAGACAAAAAAAACACCAAGTAGAAACTGCTTAAATAAATCAATCGACCCACTGATTCAGAATTGATAACAAATATATGATATTACATTCAAACAAACAACCCAAAGTACCCATCAAATAACAAATATATAAAGTCCCAAAAACATCCAAGAAAATGTTTCAGAATTGATTTTCCATTCAAACAAACAAACCAAACCTCTTATATAAAGGAGAAACACAAGGCAGTAAAAAGTAGATACAATGATAAACACAAATGGATCAGAGAGCTCAACGAAGAATACCTAGATCAGAGAAGTCGGAGAAGAAGACGATGACAGATAGATTTGGTACTGACCAGAGAGCTCACCGAAGAATACCTAGATCAGAAACAACATAGAGCTCGATTTGGCTAAGTTCATCGGCATCAATCGGAGCAGGAAGAGACGATGAGAGAGAGATTGAGATTTGATTATGAGAGGGATCTAGGTTTTTTTTGATGAGAAATGATGAAGAGACAATGAGAGATCTGATTTGGTTTTTGAGAATTCAATGTAATCGGATTGGGCAAACAAATGGACCGCATCGGATTTATCCGAATCCGACCCGTTTTTAAATCGGGTTATGCATATACGGACTAAACATATATTCGTATTCGGATTTGTGTAAATGTATCGGATTAATCGGGTCGGATTCGGATTGGATACGGGTTATACCGATTTGTTGACAAGCCTAGATCTGAACAAGTGATCAGACTCAACCCTGGTGAAAGGAGCATGAGGAGACAGAGAGAAAACCCCAGATCTAGGACAGAGAGAAAAAACGATAGAGAGAAATGGCAAATTTCACTTTAGTAAAAAACGTGGTAATAGGCAAATTTTGTTGTAGTGAAATTTGGGAATCGTATATTTTATATAAAAATCAAATTAAAATATTTTATACAATCACACCTATTTAGAGAGTGTGATTAAATATATATATATAATTACACTTATTTAAAAAGTTTGATTAAAAAGTAATAGTGTATATATAATCACACTTTAATTAAAAGGTGTGATTAAAAAATATATAAATAATCACACTTTAATTAGAATGTGTGATTAAAAATATATATATATATATAATCACACTTATTTAAAAAGTGTAATTAAAAAGTAGTTGTGTATATATAATCACACTTTAATTAAAAAGTGTGATTAAAAAATATATAAATAATCACACTTTAATTAGAATGTGTGATTAAAAAATATATATATAATCACACTTATTTAAAAAGTATAATTAAAAAGTAGTTGTGTATTTATAATCACACTTTAATTAGAATGTGCGATTAAAAATATATATATATAATCACACTTAATTAAAAAGTGACATAAAAAATATATATTATCACACTCAATCAAATTAAGTGTGATTAAAATATCAATCTAATTTTTTTTTGTCACACTTCCAATAAAAGTGAGATATTTTTTTTTATCAAAGTGTGATATTTAACTAATTTTGTAGTAGTGGTCATAGTTAGCCTAATTTTGTAGAATAATGTTATATGTACCAATTAATGTACCAATTGATGATGTGTCATAATTTAAAAAGTTTTTGATATTTGTAATGTAATTAATGAGTAGGGTCAATAATAATATCATAACTAATGTTGGTATAGTAATTGATACATGTAGCACCACCGAATTTTGTGTTGTGGTTTGTTGGTCTTTAAAATCAAATGCGCAGCCCAATGGACGTATAATTTTCTTAGACATTGTTGGGTAAAGTTTATAGTTAATGGTTTACAGTTTATTATTTTTTTTATAATTATTAAATATATTTATGTTTATTTTTGATAAGAATAAAAATAAAAATAAATAAATTTAGTACACATACGTATTTTAAAATTTATTTCAAAAATAGGTGAGAAGCGATGGCTAGAGGTGGTTGGTGGCGAGATGTGGAGGTTGAAGATGGTTGTCAGTGGCCCAAGTTACTTGCCATTAACTGGGGGTGAGTGAAATGTGATTTTCAGAAGAGGTTAGAGAAAGTAGCCAATGATTGTTACGATGAGCGGTGGGTGGTGGCCGGAAGAAGCAAAATAGAGAGAAATGAATGAAAATTTATTTTCTAAATAAGTTAAACTAACTTGTTTATATATATATATATAATAGTAAATTTTGTAAGTAGCTTAGAACTTTTTGAAATAAAAATAGACAACAAATAACTTTTTGTTTACAATTTTTAAATTTTTTGTAAACATAAATTCAAAATTCATATACAACCTACCATACTCAATTTAAACAACCAAATTCAACTTAATATTAACTAACGATACGATTTTAGGACATTGTTTGTATCTTGAATTTGATGAACTAATGATACGATTTTAGGGCATTGTTTGTATCTTGAATTTGATGATAAATTTGCAAACAAAAAAGATGAGGCAAAAGAAAATCGAAAAAGAAATAGGAGAAATTTTTAAAAAAAAGGCCCTAGGATTTGATTCTTGTAATAAAATAAATTTTTAATTTTTAATTTATCAAATAAAACCTTAATCTTTTAATTTGTTTTCAATTTAAAACATTTTTCTTTTTTTTCACTAAGTAAATCAATGAAAAAAAAATAGTATTTTAATTATTGAACTCAATAAAAAAAATGATATTTTAGACATTTTATATACATCTACAGTGAGTTCAATGAAAAAAATATTTTTTTCAATGATTTTATTTACTAGAAATAAGCATATAGTTTAGATTGAAAAAAAATCAAAACATTAGTGTTTAAGTTAAAAGAATTAAAAACTCGGGATTTATTTTGTTACAAAAGTCAAACTCTAGATTTGAATTTTTTGTTATATTATTTTTATTTATTTTTTTGTAAATACCCCCAAAAAACTGCCATTCACATTGATTTATTTATTTTTGGGTTACTTATACTTTTTATCCTTATAGTTTGACCAAATTTTATTTTATTCCTTATAGTTTCAATTTAAATAATTTAGTCCCTACATTTTAAATTTAATTTCAATTTAGTCATTTTGTCTAAATTTTTGTTAATTTTATCTATATATACATTTTTAAAAAATTAATAATTATTATTAATTTTAATATTCAATTTAAACGAGAGAAACCTTAAAAAATTTGCAAGTGGCAAAGAACATGATGTTGCATCCTCAAATTTCTAATGGAAGTGTGGTGGGTGACTTGCTTTCTTCAACGATGCCGTATTAAAATGGGAATACGAGAGGAAATATTATTTTATCCCTTAAATTATTATAAATTTTTTGATTTAGCATCCATATTTTGTGTTATTTTAATTTGATTTTAAATTTTAAAAAATTTGATCGATTTACTTTCTGCTGTTTATTTTCATCTACAATCAAATGGAACTTGTTGACATGGTACTAAATTTCATTTGTAATTTTATTTTACCCACCAAATTATATTTTAAAAATCAATTTGCACCCTAAATATAAAAAAAATAAATTTAAATATTTAATAAATAATTTTTTTTATCTCAATAGTGAAAAAATAAAAAATTTAAATAATATACTTTGCATAAAAATAAAAAAATATATATAAAAACCCTCATTTAGAATTATCTCTTTAAGTCTCAAACTACGAAATATAAGTACTTTGACAAACATGCCGTACTCATACCGGGGACTTACTGATATATAGTCTTTTGTATGGTAGTTGTGTATATGTATCGGGTATATGAAACATGTACTCAGAGTTTTTATTCTCAACTTTTGGCGTACCCAAACGTTCCTTAGTATCTACGCAAATTGTACCATACCTCAGTCGAAACAATATTTTCTTCTACTATAGAGAAAAAATTTCTTTTACTAGACTTCTTTTTTATTTTTTATTTTATACTTAACATGATTTTAAAACTAAGTTATGGTTTGTAAGTTATTTAATATAATGACATTTAATTTTGGTTTATCTTATATCTATACTTTTGGCATTAAATGTTAATTGTATGTTAGATCTTAACAAATTAAACCATTTAATCAATTTTTTGCATTATTCCAAATACAAAATAAATATTTTTCACAAACGTACCAAGCCATACATGTACCATACTTTTTGAAATTTTACCATATTGACGTACCCGTATCGTAACAGTACTTGTACCTGTACCTGTACATGTGCTTTATAGGTCTCAAATTATCTCGAGTAAAACTAATTAAGTAAAAAATTTCTTAGCTACTCTATTTGTGTACGCACAATTATAACTAGTTTATTCGTCAAGTTAATTTCAATACAATTGATCGATTAATAATAATTTCAAATTTGAGTGGGTAAAAGAAAATTTAAAATTCAATTACTATTTACAGAATACTCAATATGACTAATACCCAATTTTATTATTTAAAATTTAACTTTTCATTTTTGAGATAAAAAATTATTAATTAAATATATATTTTTTAATATTTAGAGGGCAAATTGATTTTTAAGGTATAGTTTGGGAGGTAAAATGAAGTTCCGAATGAAATTTGATGGCATGTCAGCATGTTCCGTTTGATTGTCGACAGAAACATACAGCGAGAATAAATTGATCAAATTTCAAAAACTTTAGGGGTCAAATTAAAATATGTGAAGTCTGGGTGCCAAATTGAAAAACACGTAATAGTTGATGGGGCAAAATGATATTTCCTTGGGAATACAAAGTGGGGGAATATGTTTGCTTATTAATTTTTGGAGAAATTTTGTAACGCCCTGAAATAAATGCCATAAATTGACTCCCAACAACTTATGCACAGTGACATAAACAAAGTAGTAACATTTCATTAATCAGAATTAATTTACAAAAAAGTGACACATGTGATATACGTTCATAAGCTCTATCCTGAATCTATAGCATGTGATACCAACTTAATGATCAATAGAATAAATGTCCAACAGGCTTACATCTTTCCAAAACTATGCTTGGTTACAACAAAGAGAAAGTTTTAAACTCCATACATATAAAACCCTAAGCTTGTACAAATATTAAATACAAAAAGGCAAAACAAAGCCTTCAGCGCCGAGGTCCTCCCAAGCTAAGTCCTTAGAAGATGCATGTCACCAGCACCTGAAAATGGTTTCCCAAGTAGGGTGTGCCAAAACCTAGTAGAAACAATCTAACACAATATATGAATATTAACAAAGATATAAATATAATGCACATGTTCAATTCCCAATTGACAAATCTTTTACAACTTTTTCCAAAACCATATTATGTCAAATTTATATCTCAATCCATTAGTTATACCCACTTCATTTAGTCAACCAAATAAAGGATACACCCCATAGGCCTCCAACCAACATAATTATCATATAAAATACATTCACTTGCCATTTTACGAAAATTTTGTCCGCAGGAATCGGCACCAATGTATACGCGTGGTTTTCGGGACTTTCACTCTGGACACACAGGCCAACTTAGTTTAATGGAGTCCATCTCCTTTTTTCTCTCAAACATAGAGTACATCCCATTTCTCCTTCTAAACATCATACATATACAATGTATATAAATCATAATCATATTCAATGATAATGGCAAAGTGATTAGTTTCAATTCGTATAATCCACATGCAATTTCTACAACAATCATGACTATCCTCCGTTGATAGCTCAAAACAGATATTTCCAAACATATATACAATCTCAAAGATAGATAAATTATTCAAATTTTCATAAGTAAGACGTAATACATATCTAACTCCACCATTTATATAAACGTTCATCTAATTTCACATTTCCAATGCCAATTTCATTTATTTATACAAAATAATTATTTGAGATATTTGAAAGCAAACTTTCCCTCTTTCCAACATCCACTCCAAGTACCAAAATCAATTATTTTAACATAGCACAAGGTCATATTTACTCCCACAACCATTTCCAACACATCCATTCAAAAACTTCTCTTTTTGGTTTTAAACAAAAACCCTAGGTTTGTTCAAACCTATCAACAAATAACTAAGTTAAAACTCATAGAAGAGTGTAGAAAGTCCCTACTTCAAAGTTAGAAGACGAGCAAAGCAAAGGGGAAACTTCAAAGACACCGAAACCCACTTTTTTTGGATGAAAAAAGAGTCCACAGCGTGCTCTACCTTTTTAACAAAGGCACAAGGGTGGAGAAATCACTAGATCTAGATGAAAAAGTAGAGAGAAGGTAAGTTTTAGAGAGTGAGGGTCTCAACTTTAGGGTTTGGAGGAAAATAAATTTGAAAAAGTGATGTAAAATGATCTTTTTACGAATTGATATGTGCACAATCTGCTCAAGCGCAAGAAGTGACGTTTGAGTGTCAGACACAATAAGTTGTTCTGCTCGAGCGTAAGAAGTGACGCTCAAGCGCAGAATGCACACTCCCAATAGTTTTGCAGACAACAGACCAACACTTTAGCGCAAGAAGTGACCGCTCGAGTGCAGAAAAAACCGCTCGAGTGTAGAATACAGCCTCCTAGTAGTTTTGCAAACATGCAAAAGTACTGAGAGTTTGCAAAGCCCACTTGAGCGCAAGAAGTGCTGCTAGAGCGGAGGGACAAAAATCTGGGCAATAAAAGTTTGGAAACTAAGCAATCAACGTGTCCCAAACACAACCACAACAATCCAATAGCCAAAATTAAGGGGATACAATGGAAGCAAGATATGAACAACAATAAGAAACCATGAAACCCGAATCCGGGATAAAATAAGAGTCGGGTCAAAACCAGAATTGCTATAATCTCCTCCCTTAAGGAATTTCATCCTTGAAATTTCAAATCAAGTTTTAAGGTTATGCTAAAACCAACTACAACCATAATGATAATCATTCAATTCCATCACCATGACCAATTCTCTGGTCCTTCAATTCCATCAACATGATAAATGAATTCTCAATACTGAATACACAATTCATATTTCCAAAACATATACAATGTTCATATTAAACCCGTGTTTCCAAAACACATACAACATATACAATGTTTTCATATTTCATTAACATAACAAAATTCCAATACATAATCAAACATCAATAAATAAATCTGGATATTTCTCATGGACTTTCAACTCACGTTCCCAAATTGCTTCTTCAACTCCGTAATGCTTCCACAATACCTTAACCAAGGAATAGTCTTGCCTCGCAAGACTTGGTCCCGAGTATCCAAGACTCTTACCGATCTTTCCTCACACGAGGCATCCTCATCTACTTCTAAGTCGGTCCAATCCAACACGTGCAATGGATCCGGCTCATACTTCCGAAACATGCTAATATGAAACACATAATGAACCCTGGAAAGTTGTGGCGGCAAGGCCAAATGATAAGCTATCTCTCCAATCGACTTAAGGATCTCAAAAGGCCCAATGAATCGAGGGGACAATTTCCCACTCTTCCTAAGCCTTATCAAACCCCTCCTGGGTGATATCTTCAAGGAGACATAATCTCCCACCTCAAAAGACAAGGGTCTCCTCCTACGGTTGGCATAACTTTTCTAGTGACTCTGTGTTGTAGCCAACCTCTTACAGATAAGTGTAACATTTCCGTCATTTCTCGGACTAACTTCTGGCCCAACATTAGTGCATCACCCACCTCGACCCAACACATAGGAGATCTACATGGTTGGCTATACAAGGCCTCAAACAGTGCCATGCCAATGCTCGATTGGAATAGGCAAACTCCACTAAGGGCAAGTGCCTCTCCCATGAACCCTTAAAGTTAAGGACACAACCCCGAAGCATATCCTCTAAAATTTGAATGGTGTGCTCTGATTTCCCGTCAGTTTGAGGATGATACGTCGTGCTAAAGGTCAGTCTCGTGCCCAAGGTACTCTGTAGGCTCAGTCATAACCGAGCCGTAAAACGCGGATCTCTACCCGAAACAATCGTCACAGGGACCCCGTGCAATCTCACTATGTCTCTAATGTAAAGGTAGACAAGATAATCTATCGAGTCACTCACAAGCATAAGAATAAAGTGCACCGACTTAGTCAACCGGTCAACTACCACCCAAATTGCATCACTACCCCGTTGGGTCCTCGAAAAGCCTACAACAAAATCCATCGTGAGATGTTCCCATTTCCACTCTGCTATAGGCAAAGGTTGCAACAAACCCATTGGCCTCTGATGCTCGGCCTTCACTTGTTGACAAGTAAGTAAGGCACTTCGATACAAACACAGCTACATCCTTCTTCATACCTCTCCACTAAAACTGGCAACTAAGATCGTGATACATCATTGTGCCTCCCGGATGCACCGCAAGGCATGAATGGTGAAACTCTTAGAGTACTTCCTCTTGACAAGACTCTGGCACGAAGAGACGGTCAAGGTATCTAACACTCGAGTTGGTGTACACGTTCAAGCCTCTTTCTACCTTCCCACTGGAAATCTTCTCTCAGAGGGATTCTACCTCAAGGTCACCCTTCTGTGCTTCTAACACTCAGTTCACAAGTGTAGGTTGTGTAACTACCGAAAATAAGGCTGCAAACTCAACAGACTCGCCAAGATGCAAGTCAAACTCTCCAATGGCACCCAACATCTCCCATTCCCAGATGGCAATACAAGCTACGCTGCTAATAGATTTCCTACTCAACGCATCGGCTACAACATTGGCCTTTCTCGGATGATAGTATAACTCAAAGTCATAGTCCTCTATGAATTCTATCCACCTTTTCTACCTCAGAGTCTAGTCTTTCTGTGTAAACAGATATTTCAGACTCTTATAATCAGAAAACACCTCAAACTTCTCTCCATACAGATAATGCCTCCAAATCTTTAAGGCAAAGATCACTGCCGCTAACTCTAGGTCATGAGTAGGGTAATTCCTCTCATGTGTTTTCAATTGTCGCGAACCATAGGCTACTACCTTCCCCTCTTGCATCAAAACACAACCCAAGCCTTCCCATGAGGCATCACAATACACCGAGTAGCCAAACCCCTCTCCAGAATAATCAATACTGGAGCAGTGGTAAGTCTAACTGTGAGCTCTTAGAATGACTTCTCACAGGTCTCATTCAACACAAACTTAGCTCATTTTCTCGTCAATCTAGTCAATGGTGAGGCTAATCTAGAGAAATCCTTCACGAATCGACGGTAATATCCGGCCAACCCCAAAAAACTACAGATCTCAAAAGCATTCTTAGGTTGTTCCTAATCTTGCACTGTCTCTATCTTGGATGAATCTACAGTCACTCCTTCTTCGGATACTACATGGCCTAAGAAGTTAACCTCTCTCAGCTAGAATTCACACTCCTAAACTTAGCATACAATTTGTGGGCTCTAAGTAACTCAAGTACTACCCACAAGTGTTCTTCATGCTCCTCCTCAGAGGTGAGTAAATCAAGATGTCGTCCACAAAGACGACCACGAAACGGTCTAGGAACTCACGGAAGATCTGGTTCATCAAATCCATAAACACAGCTGGCGTATTAGTTGGCCCAAAGGGCATCACTAGAAACTTGTAATGGCCATACCGTCTTTAGAATATCCTCCACCAATAGCTCAAAACAGATATTTCTAAATAGATATACAATCTCAAAAACAGATAAATTATTCAAATTTCCATAGGTGAGAGGTAATACGTATCTAACTCCACCATTTATATAACATTCATCTAATTTCACATTTCCAATGCCAATTTCATTTATTTATACAAAGTAATTATTTGAGATATTTGAGAGCAAACTTTCCTTCTTTCTAACATCTACTCCAAGTACCAAAATCAATCATTTTAACATAGCACAAGCTCATATTTACTCCCATAACCATTTCCAACACATCTATTCAAAAACCTCTCTTTTGATTTCAAACAAAAACCGTAAGTTTGTTCAAACCTACCTCAAATCCCAATATTTCTTACATATCAATAAATAACTAAGTTAAAACTCATAAAAGAGTATAGAAAGTCCCTACCTCAAAGTTAGAAGACAAGCAAAGTAAAGGGAGAACTTCAAAGACACCGAAACCCACTTTTGTTCAGATGAAAAGAGAGCCCACGACATGCTCTACCTTTTTAACAAAGGCACAAGGGTGGAGAAATCACTAGATCTAGATGAAAAAGTAGAGAGAATGTAAGTTTTAGAGAGAGAGGGTCTCACATTTAGGGTTTGGAGAGAAATAAATTTGAAAAAGTAATGTAAAATGATCTTTTTACGAACTGATATACGCACAATCCACTTGAGCGCAAGAAGTGATGCTCGAGCGTCAGACATAATAAGTTGTTCCGCTCAAGCGCAGAATGCACACTCCTAGTAGTTTTGCAGACAATAGACCAACGCTCGAGCCCAAGAAGTGACCGCTTGAGCTGAGCTCGCTTGAGCGCAGAAAGAATCACTCGAGCGTAGAATACAGTCTCCTAGTAGTTTTGCAGACATGCAAAAGTACTGAGAGTTTGCAAAGCTCGCTCCAGCGCAAGAAGTGCCACTCGAGCGGAGGGGCAAAAATCTGGGCAACAAAAGTTTAGAAATTAAGCAACCAACCTATTCCAAACACAACCACAACAATCCAATAGCCAAAATTAAGAGGATACAATGGAAGCAAGATATGAACAACAATATGAAACCATGAAACCCGAATCCAGGATACAATAAGAGTCGAGGTCAAAACCAGAATGGCTATAAATTTAAAAAAAAATAAAAAAAAATTCAAAGTTTAAGTTGTGTAACAAATTAAATCATAACTTTTTATAATTTTTTTAATTATTCAATTTAAATCATAAAATTTTAAAATAGTATCAATTCTAACTATCTATACGGAGAAGACACAATTTAGACAATTTTATCATTTTTTTTTTCTTTCAACACTATTAATTACCACTCCTCTTTTTCCCCAACCTATTGCCACACCGTTCGATCATTTTTCCCTATCCATTGCTACTACACGTCCCATTCCAACACCACCGCCACCATCTAACACTATCGATAAAAAATAATTAAATTGTCTACATTATTCGTACTCCATTAGCTAGGGGTGTAAAAATAGCCTGTGGCTCGTGGGCTGCCCAAAGCCCGTCCGCGGCCCGAGATGAGCCTAGCCAGAGCCTAGCTTTGGACACTAGGCCTAGGCTTGAGCCTTTATTTTGAGGCCTGGTTCGTGGCCTGACACATCAATCCACTTAAGGCCCACTCAAAGTCCTGACCCATACCTCAACCTACCTGGCCTGCCCAATGTCATTTTTTTGTAAAAAAGAATAAAATTTTGGTGGAAAAATTGGGGAAAAAAAAAATAATTCAAGCTTGCCCAGGCCTTGCCCAAGCCCAAGCTCAAGCTCAAGTCCAGGCTCAGGCCTAGGCCCGCCCAAGGCCCTAATATCCCTTGGGCTTAGCCTGATTTTCTGGCTTGTGGTCCAGCTTAAGCCCAGGCTCGGGTGGGCCAGACTGGGTTGGACCAGACTAAATTTACACCTTTACTATTAGGGAAATTATATTTCCACATATTTAATTACCTCAGTACACATCTTTTCTCAGTACATACACTTATTAATTTGATTATTAATTAATTTCCTCAATCCACACACTAAAAGTTACAATTATACCTTTCACTCATAAACATTGTACACACACCACTTAACCCTCGTTTCCCACTTTTTCTTTTTTGTTTTTGTTTTTGTTTTTTTTTTTTTATGTTTTTCAGTTTGGAGATTTTGGCACTGGTTTTTTGAAATTATACATTTAATTCAAAACTTAACTTCTGAATAAAAGTAATTAGTTTGACAAATTTGTTTCAAAAATTAAAAAAAAATAAAAAAATTCGGCAGTTGATGTTTGAATATAATGAAATAATTCGGCCATTGATGTCCGAATATAATGAAATAATTCAGCATTAGTTGTCCCACTGAAAACCGCGAAAGGGAAAAAAAATCTGTATGAAAAAACTAACATTTTCATCACTAATAGAGTAAAAATTTAGAGATTAAAATAATACGAGAGTTGTTATAAGAGTATTGATTTGCAAGTAATAGAGGAGTGTAGAGTGTGTAGCAAGTAAAGTGACAACAATGAAAAAATTAAAGTTTAGTTTTTTTTTTTTACTCAAAAGGTGTACATTGAGATTTTTTTTTTTTTTAAAGATGTGTACAGAGAATATTTTCTTATAATATTTTGAGTGTTAGTAGATGTCCATTATGGTCATTTTAGCATAGAATATAATTACTATTAAAATAATGTTTCATTAAGTGTGTGCACTGAAATAATTAGGTGTGTGGAAAAATAATTTCCCTTACTATTAGCTATATAACTAATTTATTGTTAAAACTGATATCATTTGAAAAGTAGATGGTTGTTTGGGATGATCTAAATAAGTGTACTTTTTGTCTTTTTACAAAAAGATGTGCAGAAAAGTAGAGAGGTGATGTGATGGAAAAAAAATAAAAAGATAAAAAGATGGATTATTTTAAGGATGCCAAACTTGGCCTTAATTTGTTATCAAGATCAAACCTTGAAATAGTTTCCTTTTATAATTTTTTCTAAATTTTTATTCAGATTGTGATGAGATAAGAAAGGAAAATTAAATGTGGAAAATATCTGGGCTAAATAATAACTTTTTGGGGTTTGGTTTGAAATTCTATTTTATATTCTTTTTCCAATTTTTTTTTTAAAAGTTTTTTAAACTAGCTTGGTAAATAAAATGAAAAAAAAAAACACACACACACACTTTATAAATTCAAATTTATTTTTTTATTTTTTTATTTAAAGACATTATGGGTTTGTTTGAGAAGTGTTAAATTAGCATTTTTTTGACTTTTTACCAAAAAATTTAAAATATAGGTTGAATTTGAAGTGATGTAATAAAAAGATAATGTGACTTAAATAAGATGATTATAACTTAAATAGAATAATGTGCTAAAATAATATGTACTATTTTAACACATACCAAACAATCACTATGTATCGCAAAGGAACCAAAATACCCTCCACTACTTTCGCAAAAGGCCTCTCTCACTCTCGCATTATGTCCCTGATTCTTGCCTCACTCTCGTCTCACATTTCTCTCTCTCTCTCTCTCTCTCTCTCTCTCTCTCTCTCCCTCCTCTGATTGGAAATGGCGATTGGGCAATAATGGGAGACGAGGTCGGAGATGTCCACACCCGTTGTCCCCTCCACCATAGTAGTTGTTCAGCCTCTCTTTCATCCTCTCTCTCTTTTCACCCGTCTCAAATCCAGATTTGGACTTTGCCATAGTCAAGGCCGCGCCACCACCATCTCCGCCGCCATAACTTTCGCCGTCGTCATATAGTTTTGAGGTATAACTTGTGTGCCATGGCAAGCTAAAAGCGAGGAAGCTCTATTTCAGATCTGCAATGTCCTAAACTATAATCTAAATTGGATTCTCTAATCTCGAAGCTCCTGTGTCTTCTCTCTCTTCTTCCATATCAAGGTACATATTTGATCTCGTAACTATAGTGTGGATCTGGCTTTGTGTTCCATGGATCTTCCATATTGTGAAGAAATTGCTTCGTATTGCTTGTATTTTGAGCTTTCTTACTGTGAATCCGTGTCCAAGTATGAAGTTACATGCAAATGCAGAAGATGATTCCGATGAACTGGTCTTCGGTGCTTCAATTTCTTTTACTAGTGCTTCAATTTTTTTGTAGTTCCTTCTTGTTGTTGTTGTTGTTTAAGGTTAGTTATTGTTGTTGTTGTTGTTTAGGATTTAGTTGTTGTTGTTGTTGTTATTGATTATGATAAATCTGTGGTGTGGTGTGATGATGATGAATCTGTGGTAATGATCGATTGGCTAAAAAAAAAAAAACAACAACAACAAAAAATTGAACAGATGAAGAAAAAATTCCGTTTTTAACAGACAGGAAAAAAAATTTAACAGATAATAAAATTTACACAGATATTTGAGGGGAAATTTTTGAACAGATAGGATAAATCTTGAATAGATAAGAACAAAAATTAAGCCGATAGTCAACGAAAGTCAACAGATAAATTAAAGGGTAAAATTGAAAACAAAGGGTATGTTTGGTTTGGTTTGGAGAGAGTAGTTTTTAAAAATTGTTTTGGGGAGAGCTTAGAAAAAATTTTGATTTGTTTAGTTGTGTATTTTGAAAGTAGTTTTGGAGTTTGGGGGTTTGAAATGATTTGATATTTTGTTATAATTGAGTAGATGTGTGGGAGAGAAAAAATGATTGAGTAAAAAAGAGGAGAGAGAAAAAGTGATTGATTGATGTGTAAGAGAGAGAAAATGATTTTGGAAATTATTTTGGAAAAATTACAAACCAAACAAGTGTTTTAGAATTTTTTTTCCAAAATCACTCTACAAAGCCAAACCAAACATACCCAAAATGTTTTTTAAAACTAACAAAAAGACTTCTCATCAAATTATTTCACAAAATGTGGACTTTTTACTAATAAAAACTATCCACTAAACTTAATATATTATACCCTGTTTAATTTGGACTTTTCAATAATTTTATTAATAAAAAACTCTTTTTTTTTCTTTTTTTTTATGGTTTTCTCTTTTTTGTGCAAAAATATTTTTTGAGCAAAAATATTTTTTGAAAAATTTTAATTTTTTTAGGTAAATTATAAATATATCTCTTGAGATTTGTTTAAAATATAGATTATCTTTTGTGGTTTAAAAAATTACAAATACTCATTTATTAGAAATTTTTATTTAATAAAAAAAATGAAATTTGTAATTTCTCTTATATACAATAATAAAATTACCTAAATTATTAATTGAAATATATTTTTAACATTATTAAAAATTGTTACTTGACTTGATGATTTATTAATAAAGTGAGTGATTTGTTATGAAATTAGAAATCTCAGGGGGTGAAATGTAATTTTTAAAATCACAAGAGGCGATTCGTATTTTAATCAAATTTTTGAGAGTGTATTTGTAATTTACTTTTTCTTTTTTCTTTTTTTTCTTTTTTTGTCTTTATTTTCATGAAACTATTCTCTATTTTTAAAATCAAAATAAGAAACAAAATTTTATGGGAATTTTAGGTAACGCTCCCAGATTAAAATAAATTTTACTAGTATAACAGCACATGAAAATATTTCCTAGATCAAGTCTTCTAAATTTGTGGAGATTATTCTTGTACCAAAATACTTCCGCACTAAAGCAAGAAGTGTTATTTTTTTGTGGATTGATTTAAAATCTTAAATATGTAATGACTTTTAATATATATATATATATCTATTTTCATAAAATTTATATTTTCGAAATCTTCTCGTAGACCTGTCAATATGATAAATAGAATGAATTCAAATTGTTTGATTTGAACAACCGCCAATATAATGCCCACTACCAATGCATCCGTGGTTTGAAAGATCACATCGACAGTGCTATTGAAATTAAGCATGTAAACTACACTTAAAAAATAATAATAATAATATGGGTAAATTACTCACAAGTTATTTTTAAAAAGTGTGTATTCTATTTAATTTCAGAATCATTTAGTTAGATCCAAAAGTTCTATGCCCATTTATCTTCTTCTCTTTCTCTACACTTTACTTCTTCTCATTATCTCTCTTTCTCTGATATCGGCGACGAACATGACTAGGCTTTTCTTCTTTTCTTTTTCTTTCTCTTTCTAATCTAGAGTCACTGGCGACCGGCGACCACCATTGATTGGGATTTACAGGCAACCACCGAGCACTAATTCCTTGCTTCGCGCTCACCGACAATGAAAGAGATAAGTTTCCAACGAAGAAGATGTGTAGATCTACTCAAATCTGATATAGATCTATTTAGATCTACATCAGATCTGAGTAGATTTATGTTAGCTCCGTCTAAACCAAAAAATAGTTGCCGAAATACAAGCATCTCTCTATATCTGTCTATTTCCTTTGATTTCTCTATTTTTTACTTTTTTTATACTACAAACTTCTATTTTCCTGTTATAATGGAGAAAATTTTTAAATTATAAACAAGTTATTTTCGAGTTTTACTTACAGGCGGTGAACACTGTAAAATTTTACAGTTTCAGTTTTTTTGGTACTGAAATGAATCATTCTTTATAACTGTAAAATTTTGCAGTTTCATAACTTTCTTTAGAATTGTAAAATTTTGTAGTTTCATAACATGTTTTTTAGTTTGATTAATAAGGATAAATGCTTAATAAAATCATACTTTGAAACTGTAACATTTTATAGTTTCAAAACTTGCTTTTCAGTTTGATCAATATTATAGATTATTTGCTTAAACTCTACAAAAATTGAAAATAATAAATGTTTTTCTCCTATTGTTGTTCTTATTTTTTTTTCTTCTTTTAGTTTATCAATATTTAGTACATTTTGCTATGTTTTTTCACTTTAATTTTTCAGTTTATTCTTTTTTTATAGCAATATTTTGGACATTCCGGTGAGTCTTCGGCAATATTCTTGATGTCCGGCGAACATTCTAGACATTTCGGCGACTTCTGGTTACGTTCAGAACACTCCAGCGAATTTTCGGTGGTATACGGGTGACTTTCCGGTGATATTGAACATTCTGGCGAGTCTCCGATGACCATTTGATGGAAGTCTGGCGGTGATAGGATGTAACACAGCCTTTAAATTAAAAAAATAAATAAATAAAAGAATTTTTTGGTAACAATTAAAAATATGTAGGACTAACTTGTACAAGTGTTTTATTTTGAAATTAGATGGATTTTAAATTTTATGTATGAGACTTACCACTAAGTTCCCAAAAAATAAAATGAGAAGCTAAAACTTTAAATTATCTTTTGCTAGGACTCTAACTAATAATTGCTAATTTTTCCAAATTTAAAAACAGAATAAAGCAAAGTATATCATATATGAGATGCAAATTCATGTAGTGTTTAATCAATTAGTCACGGAGTGAAAATTTTAAAGTTGGAATAATTAATCATCTAATAAAAAAATTTATAAATAAAGTAAGGCTAGAAACAAAATGAGAACTATACGTCTAGGGATATAATCGATTTAAGACGGTTGGTGTTTAGATGAAATTGTTACCGAATGATAATATCAGTTCTATTATATTGAGAATCGATACAGATTGAATTTTTTGCTAAACCGCATCAATTCAAACGACCTTTTGAGTTATTTTTTAAATTCGTTGTAGAGTAAATAATTTATATAAAAATATTGAATTAGTCATTTATATATTACTTCAATATCTAATTCAACCGTTTACAAAAACACAAACAAAAGAATTAATAAATATGTCTTTAAATCTTTACTGAAGTAGAATTAAAAATAAAATATAATCTGAAAATCAAAATCTTGACAGTAAAACTTTTAAAACCATCATTCTATCAGACTAAATCACACGTCTATCAAGTAGAGTTAAAACAAAAAATTAAAAACAACATAAACATTTGATATAGCTATATAGGCATAATAGTAGCAAAACTTGACTCAAGTAGATATGAGTGGCAAACTAACAACTTATCACATTGTCATTGTCTATTATCAAACTTGAAATATTTAAGAAAAATAAACAATTAAATAAATCAGCTGAATTTTGTATTCAATCAACTTCATGATATATTTAATATATATTATGTTTAATATACAAAATTTTCAGTCAGTTTTGATTTAATTCAGTATACAAAGTGCCTAAATTAATACCGAATAAAAAATCAAAAAAATAAATTAAAAACCACACAAATCAATTCATATTAAAAAATTGACCAAATATAATCGATTTAGTTGGATTCAACTGATCTGGTCATTTTTTGAATTTTTCTTATCTCTCCACACGCCTATCAAGCGGAAAGATTAAGGAAGGGGCTTTAGAAAGACGGAGAAAGACTTGTGCAATTAAAGTGACAAAGGAAATGATGTTTCACTCCACAAACGACTAATGCTAAAGGTGGGGCACTTGCTTTGTTCAACCACACCGTATTAAAATGGGTATATATAGGGTTGTGTAAAATATCATTTAATTTGTTCATATTTTTAATGAAAAGGTAAAATAAAATATCCTATTATGAACAAATTGAATTTTTTTAAGTATAACAATTTATTAAAAAAAAAAGATTTATTTGTTAATATTAAAATTTGATATAACTCAATAATAATTTTCAAAACAAAATATAACTTTTTGATAATTTTTTCATTGCAATTTATGATTTTTTTGATACAATATCATAATTTTTACAATTAAAAAATATTATTTTAATTATATTTAAAATATCTTCATATTAAACGAGGGGCAAAATTGAGATAATATCCACCATTATGGAGCAATGAACTTTTTAAAAATATATTATGAAAAATAGGACTTAATTGTTCATATTGAAATTTAAAAGGACTTGATAGTAATCTTAAAAGCAAAATAGATTTTATTGGTTATTTTCCCTTTAAACTTTTGACATTATTTCAAGATTTTTGGTTTCTCAAAGGTTCATCATATCCAACTCTGCACTTGCAACCACAGTTATGACAAATACACAGCCTAAATAACTACTATTACCACTCAATAGAGTGTTAGTCCTTGTAGAAGAAGCTCAATGAGCAGTTTCTGCTAAAAAGAACAGGAAGATCCAAATTGATTAATAATACACAACTTTGGAACATCCAAATTGATTCCTATTGCAGTTTTCATGGTAAAATAGGTAAAACAACAAATACATATCTTCATAACATGCAATACATAGTTGGTGGCATCAATTCAGAAGTATTATAAAATTACAAAAGCATAGAATAGACTGCTTATTGAGCAAATACTTCTACTTAATAGCACACACATGGAAGAAAATTACAGATTAGAAGCTTCTTATTGAGTTAATTTCTTCTTCCTTTCCTTTTCTTCCTCCTTTGAGCTTGTTTCCCCCTTCCAAAGGTCCCAACAAACCATTTATGATACCTCGTGGTCAGAATGTACCCGGTAACCAGCCCAATTATTAGCCCACTTCCATATCCCATGAATATGACAATCCAGTCAATGCCGCTTGGAAACTTTGAATCATCGCCTTGAAAGCTCAAGGGTGGTGGTGTTAAGGCCTCTAAATTTCCACATGACTTTGACAGAGGCTTACCACACAATCCAGAATTCCCGAGATATGAGTAGTTTTCAAATGTATCAAATTGTTTCCTTCGAGGTATAGGGCTTGTGAGATGGTTTTATGAAACATTTAGGAATTCAAGGAAAGTGAGTTGGGATAGTTGTAGAGGGATCTCTCCTGAGAGCAAGTTTCTAGAAAGATCCAATGATTCCAGCTTTGTTAGATTTTGTTGGAAAAATAGTTTGGAAACCATTAATAGGTGAATGATAATTTGACTTCAAAATGCACCATTTGAGTATGGTTTTAAGACGAAATTTATTTGATTTAAAATTAAATTTATTTGTTATTTATTTGGATCTAAACTGAACCAGATTCGATTCAAAATTCGAATATATTTGAAAGAACAATCATATCTATTCTTTGCACCTATTCCATGAAAGAGTTGTGTCTCTTCATAGAAAAGAGATGCGTCTTTTCATTGAAAAGTTACCATGACCTTTCGAAGAGCCACCATTTCACCTATATAATTTGACCCCATTACATTCATTAAACATCGAATTCATCTTGTGTTTCTTTTCTTCTGCACTCTGTTTTTTCTATAACGCTGTGAGGGATTTGGAAAGAGAAATGGAAAAGGTAGGTGAAATGTGAATAAAATATACCTACATTTCACCTAGTTTCACACATTTTTTCCCTTTCCCTTCCCAAATCCCTCTCCAAATCCCTAAATCAAACACAGCATAAGAGAATTCTGCACAGTAAGGTTTGCCAAACTTGCCATGGTAGTGCTGCTTCTGCAAGGTTCAATCGTTGTATCTTGGGAGACGAATGTTCAATAAAAACTCGTGAGCACCGTAGCGGGGAACGAAATTGTCTTAAGGAACTTGTGTCCAACACAAGCCTCGATCAAATTTGTTTTTCGTTTCTAAATTTTTGCAATCTATTTGTAAGTTTTCTACTTCTCTGTAAGTATTTTTTGGTTCTCAATATATACTTTGGTTTGGTTTAACTCAAACAATTTACGTTATATTCAACTTATATTTTTTTTTAATATAATTTGGTAATATATTTGGTGCACTTATTGCATGTTACAACTGTACACACAAGATTTATTCCAACAATCTTAAGACAAATTTGCTATTCTGGTTTAATACAAAATGTATATATATTAAAATTTAGTTGTTCTATTTATACAGAACTATTATTCTTCTATATTTCCTTGATTTATTTAAACTTGTTTGTATCGAGAATTTATTCTGGTTCTGCATAATCTCAATATTTTATTCTCAGTAGAATTCATCTTTTGGAAATTGAGATTTCATTACTGTCTTAATTAAGTTTTATAAGGTAATATGATTAATCTTGTTAGTTACATTTAATGAAGTTGAAATGGTGCATCTATTTCTGTTAGTAGACAATGGGCTTTGTCTTCTTTATTAAATTGTTTGGTTACGTAAGTCTCAAAGAAGTTTGACAACAGATATTTTCCTTGTTATGATTTTACTAAACAAGTGGTTTCTAAATTAATCTTAAATTTTTTTAATTTTTGATTAAATCATTCTGGTTGATTTTCTAAGAATAGAAATTTTATGGGTTTAACATAAATTTTTTGAATCTGTCAAATCGATGTGCACTTTTCAATATGGGTTTTTTTACCCAAATATGTATTTGAGTCAGATTCTATTTTATGTTATATTATTATTGCAGTATTGTGTTTGGTTTTAGTTTTTTGTTTTGGTTTTGAATACATGATATTATTGGATAATTTTCACTACAGATTTTTATTCTGTATTTTCTGATTTGTTTAAATAGAGACTTTTCCTGGGTAATTTGTTGTATGTCAAAATTTATTTTAGACATAATCCGTTTATATGTTTGTGTATATAGTTTCAGTTTCGATTCTCGACAGAATTAGTTTATGTTTTTGTACAAATTTGTATTATTTTGTTGCACTCTGTTTGCTTTTGAAATTTTGTAGACAAAATTTGAAATTATACAGTTTCGAATTTTTACATTGTTCTGCATTATATTTTTGAACAAGGAAGAGATTCAGTCCACTTTGATTTATACAAAATTCTAATTTCTATGTCATAATCAATTTTTGATTCAGCCGTTTTTTGATTGTGATGAAATGGTATTTGTACGCAACTTTTCATAAGCACCGTATATTTTGGGTTCTAAATAAATCACTTACCGTTTGAAACTTTCTACAACACTTGCTTTGCATATATATATATATATATATTCTTATATATGTTGTAACGTCTCGAAATAAATACAATATACCCATCTCATAACAAACAGTAAGTGGCAACATACATGAATTGATAAGCTTTCATTAATCAGAGTTTAATATACAAAAGGTGACACATGCGATATACATTCACAAACAGCACGTCCTAAATCTAGAGCATGTGTTACACGAGTGAGAAAAGAAACGAAAGCTAAACAGATAATCGTATGCACTAAAGGCTTACATCTTTCCAAGTCACTGCCTGGATATATCAAAAGTGAGTTTTAAGCTCTATACATATAAAGCAGTAGGCTTATAAAAAATTAAATGCAAAATACAACACCGAGCCTTCAGCTCCACAGTCTTTTCAAGCTAAGTCTTTGGTGAAGGCATATTACCAGCAACTGAAAATGGTTTTTCCCATATAAGGTGAGCCAAAACCCAGTAAAAATAATCCAACACAGTATATGTGTCATGACCCCAACCCGCTCCTTTGGATTTAGGTCATAACCGGCTAGTAATCAAGAGATTACCTACGACCTCAAACCTAATTAAACATGTTTTCAACAGAATAAGGGGCCAAAACTGAAGCAGACTTAAAGCTCTCATCCAACGAGCTGTGCTTACATGGTAAAGTAAAACATTTCATAATAACTCACATGCGTAAACAGAAATAACATCTTATATGTCCAGGAACTTTCAAAAATATAGTCAGCCAAACAAAAGCTTATATACATGGTGATCCAATACATCCACCAAGGTAACGAAAAGGGGAAACAAAAACAAAAGAAACAAAACAAAGTTTCATGCATGAGACGTTCGGGCTGACTCCACAAAACTTGACTCCTCTCATGACTTTCACTGGGGCTGGGTTTGGACTTCTCTTTGCTCACCTACACACACATAAATGAGAGTGAGCGATTACCCAGTGAATAATATCAAAATAAAGGAGTACATGAATGAAATTATAACAGTCACATCAATTGGCCATAGGCCCATTTATGTTTCCATCTAATACATCAACGGCCTCAGGCCCAAACGTATCAAATGGCCTCAGGCCTAATTTGTTTGTATCAAACGGCCTTTGGCCCATTCATTCATGTCAAATGACCTGTGGCCCAATCATTCATGTCAAGCGGCCTTGGGCCCAATTCATTTATGTCAAACGACGTTTGGCCCAATCGTTCATGTCAAGCGGCCTTGGGCCCAATTCATTTTCATATTCGTATTTATGTGTGCCTCAAATCCGTGATCTTGATCATATTCGTAATCAATTAGTCTTATGCAAAAGACTAACATTTTCATCCACAATTCAAAATACAAATCCATAAGGCTCATACAGAAGTAACGTTTGGAAAATAACGTACTTGAACATATCTTTACTAAGATATTACACATAGTGATCTGGCAGATGATTTGCCCTTGTGCTTAACCCTATATATATCATAAACATAACATATTGGGTCACAAATGATTTAATCCGTTCTAAATTTCATCTACTCCTCTTAGGCCTCTTTCTTATCCTTTTAACTCATTTATAATGTTCAATGCATGCCTAAGAGTGCTCAGAAATGAAAGAGAATGGAAAAATGATCCATAGAACAACCTTTCAAAATTGCTGAAATAGGGCTCTTCGCTCGAACGCAACTTTAGTCACTCGAGCGAACCCTTTTGTCCTGCAAAAGTTCTGGTTGCTTACAATTTACACTCGAGTGAGACTATTGATGCTCGAGCGTAGGTTCCGTCACTCGAGCCACCGTGCAATCTCTACAAAACTTCTGGGAGCTACAAATTCATGCTTGAGTGAGGCTTTCCTCGCTCCAGCGGATAAGTCGAATTCTGGGTTTTCCAGAACTCTGTTTAGAGCTCAAACTCAACCCCAAAGGGTCCAAAACTAACAAATCAATGCCAAAACATAGGAAAACATTGGGTAACATGAAAACTTAGATAATTTGAAACCAATTGACCCAAAATCATGGTCCATCTCCCAAATTTCCCAAATCATCTCAAGTTCTTCAAAACCCATGCAATCAAGTTACATATTTCCATGAATCATACATGCATGTAACTCATTGACTCCAATTTCATTACAAATGGTACAAATGATGTTTATAACCATGAAACTCAACAAACCTATGCTTGCATGTATGATTTGGTGCTCAACTCTTCATGTTTCATGCTCAATTGAACAAAATTATGGTGAATGTAAACATATATGCATATACAATTCCAATTCCATTACATTCACTCAATTCTTGCTCCTAGTCACATAATATGCTTGAATTCATTTAGCTATGAGTTTCAACTCATGAATTTAAGCTCAATTACTCTCCTAGGAGTTTCAATTCCTCCAATTATGGCTATTTCTTGTGCTAATTCACTAGTTCTCCAATCTCCTTGCAAAATCTTCAATGTTGAGCCCTTCTCCTCTCTAAATTCAGTTCTCTCTCTCTCTCTAGGGTGTAACTTCAGATTTTGAGTTCAAGAAATGGAGAGGTTAAGTGTAATTAAGCCCTTATATATGCTTGCCTAATCAAATCTGATTAAAGCTAGGTAATGGTGCTCTAATTCAATCATATTGAATCTAATTATTTTGATCTGAACCAATTTTTAATTAAATTTCACCATAGGCTCTAAAAATCATGCTAAGCACAAAAACACAGTCAATTTCAGTTCTGAAACCTCCACGGTCTCCAATTTAAATTCTGTAGTAGAAAGTTAAACAGATTTTCCTACGATGAACATATAGAAATTCAAAAACACATATAATCATATTAAGCACATTATCACAATCATAATCAAGCTTAATTAACATAATACGGGACAGGGTTATCACAATCTTCCCCCCTTTAGGAAGTTTGGTCCTCCAAACTTATTTTACCTTCGTCCGGAAATAGATGTGGATAGCGCAGTTGCATCTCATCTTCTTTTTCCCATGTAGCGTCCTTTCCATAGTGTTCTTTCCATTCTACTTTCACCATTGGGATGGATTTATTTCTCAACTGTTTCACTTGTCGATCAATGATTCGTTCTGGCCATTCTTTGTATTCCATATTCTCACCTAAAGCTATTCGGTGGCAATCACTCACATGAAACGGATCTTGAAGATAACCCCTCAACATTGATACATGGAACACATTGTGCATTTGTTCGAATCTTGGTGGTAAGGCAATCCTGTAAGCAACTGGACCAAGTCTTTCCAGAATTTGAAACGGCCCAATGTAACGAGGTGACAATTTGCCTCTCTTACCGAACCTCAATTGGCCCTTCATCAGAATCACATGAATAAACACATGGTCGCCAACCATATATTCAAGAGGTCTCCTTCGAACATCAGCATAATTCTTCTGCCGGCTCTGTGCTGTCTTGAGCCTTTGTTGGATGATTTTAATCTTCTCAGAGGTGTCTTGCACAATTTCGGGCCCAAATAAAGCCTTATCCCTGACCTCTGTCCAACAAATGCGTGACCTACACTTCCTACCATACAAAGGTTTGTATGGTGCCATACCAATGCTGGAGTGGTAGCTGTTGTTGTATGCAAATTCTACTAGTGGCAAATAATCCTCCCAACTCCCTTAAAAATCTAAAGCACATATTCTGAGCATGTCCTCCAAGGTCTGTCTAGTCCGTTTTGATTGCCCATCTGTTTGTGGATGGAATGCAGTACTGAATCTCAATTCTGTTCCTATAGCTCTTTGCAAACTTTTCCATAATCTAGACACAAATTTCGGATCTCTATCTGAGACAATGGACACCAGAACCCCATGTAGGCGAACAATTTCATCGACATATATAATAGCCAGTCTATAAGCATCAAATGTAGTTCTAACAGGTAGAAAATATGCAAATTTAGTCAGTCTATCAACTATAACCCAAATAAAATTCATACCTCTAGGAGTTCGAGGTAGGCCAGCAACAAAATCCATGGTCACATGTTTCCACTTCCATTCTGGAATAGGGAGAGGTTGAAGTAGACCGCCTAGTTTCTGGTGTTCAGCTTTAACTTGCTGACATTGAAGGCACTTGGACACATACTCTACAATTTCTTTCTTCATTTTGGGCCACCAATAACTTTGTTTCAAGTCTCGATACATTTTCTTGTTACCCGGATGCATAGCAAATATCGACTTGTGAGCTTCATCTAGAATTCTCTTCCTTAGTTCCGGAATGTTTGGGGCACACATTCGGGTTTGAAATCTCAATACTACACCTTCAATGCTGAATCCTGGTTTCGAATTTGCCTCAAATTCATCAATTATTTTCTTGAGGAATTCATCATCTTTTTGCCTTTGCTTAATTTCATTAACTATTGCTGGTTCAGCTGAAATGGTGGCCACCAATCCGTTTTGTTCATGTGATACGACTTCAATCTCGGTTCTCTCAAAATCTAGCAAAATTTCCTTTTGTTCAGTAAGTAAGCAAGCTAAATTCCCCGTCAATTTTCTGCTCAAGGCATCAACAACTGTATTGGCTTTCCCAGGGTGATACTGAATTTGAAGATCATAATCTTTTATTAGTTCAAGCCATCTCATTTGTCGCATATTTAGCTCATTTTGAGGAAAGAAGTATTTTAGGCTTTTGTGATCCGTGTAGACTTCGTATTTCGCCCCATACAGGTAATGCCGCCAAATTTGTAGATCAAATACAACTGCGGCCAACTCCAGGTCATATGTCGGATAGTTTTTCTCATGTGGTCTCAATTGTCGGGAGGCATAAGCAATTACTTGTCCATTCTGCATCAACACACAACCCAAACCCTTATAAGATGCATCACTGAAAATCATAAAGTTTTTTGTACCTAAGGGCAATGTCAAAACTGGTGCAGTGGTTAGTCTCGTCTTCAACTCCTGAAAGGCAACCTCTCTTTCATCAATCCACTCAAATGGTTGTCCTTTACGTGTGAGTTGGGTAAATGGTACAGCTATTTTTGAAAAGTCTTTCACAAATCTCCTATAGTACCCAGCTAAGCCCATGAAACTGCGGACCTCTATTACATTCGTCGGTGTAGGCCAATTCACAATTGCCTCTATTTTTTTGGGGTCTACCGAAATCCCATTTCTGTAGATGACATGTCCTAAGAAAATAACTTCATCCAACCAAAATTCACATTTCTTTAGTTTGGCAAATAATTTCTTTTCTCTAAGTGTTTGTAAAACGATTCTCAAATGTTGTTCATGTTCAGGTCTATTCTTCGAATATATCAGAATATCATCAACAAATACTACAACAAATTCATCGAGGTAAGGTTTAAAAATTTGGTTCATAAGATCCATAAATGCTGCGGGGCATTAGTCACTCCAAATGGCATAACAAGGAATTCATAATGACCATACCTCATTCTGAATGCGGTTTTCCCAACATCTTCTGCCATTACCTTCAATTGGTGATACCTGGATCTCAAATCAATTTTGAAAAACACTTTTGATCCCTGCAACTGGTCAAACAAGTCATCAGTACGGGGTAAGGGGTATTTATTCTTTATCGTTATCTTGTTCAATTCACGGTAGTCAATACACAGGCGTAAGGTTTCATCCTTCTTTTTCACAAATAGTACTGGTGCACCCCATGGTGAAGTACTTGGTCGAATAAACCCTTTGTCCAGTAGGTCTTGCAACTGTTCCTTCAATTCTTTCATTTTAGCCGTAGCCATTCTGTAGGGAGTTTTAGAAATAGGCTGAGTGCCTGGCACAACTTCAATGGTAAACTTTATTTCCCTGTCAACCAATTCTCCTGGCAATTCATCTGGGAACACATCTGGAAATTCTCTAACAATAGAAATACTGTTCATTTCAACATTCAGAAATTGTCCATATAACACACAACTCAAATAACCCTGGCACCATTTCCTAATCAATTTACATGCTTTCATTATAGATATCAAATAAGGTGGAGGCACTACCCCATTACCCATAAGCATAATTTCTTCCTGCCCTAGTGGTTTAAATACAACCCGTTTCGTTACACAATCAATGGTGGCACAGTATTTAGTTAGCCAGTCTATGCCCAGGATTACATCAAAATGTCTAAAGTCCAAGGGTAATAAATCTACATATAAGGTAGCATTCCCAATACGCATATCACAAAATTGACATACAGATGTACACAACACAGACTCCTCGGATGGAGCAGATACACATAACAAATATGACAATGATTCTAAAGGTCTACTCAATCTAGATGCAAATGCATAAGTTACGAAAGAGTGTATTGATCTGGAGTCAATTAATACAAAAGCATCCTAGTTGCATATAGAGAAAGTACTTGAGACAACGGCTTCTGTGTTCCGCGTATCACCCGGAACAAGCGTAAAGACTCTCCCTTGCCTCACGGTATCTCCGGTGGTAGTAGGCCTTATAGTGTTTCTCGGTTTTGGGATTGATGTCGTTGAGCTAGCAGCTAATTTCCCATTGTTTTGATTACAATCCCTGGCTATGTGCCCTGTCATACCACACTTAAAATAGGCCCCTGATATACGGTAACAAACCCCACGATGCCTTTTTCCACACTGGTTGCACATTGGGGATGTGTCTCTAGAAGAATTCGAGGTACTTAAGGAGCTCGTATTCTGTTTCTTTGAAAATCTCTTCTTTGAAAAGAAGCCTTGTCTTTTACTACTTTTCTAGTGAGTTGATGATTTGGCCTGTTTGGCTATATTAGCCTCTGATATTATGGACCGGTCTAACACTTTGATATAGGTTTCCAACTTGTGTACATTCACTTTCTTTAAGATATCATCCCGAATGCCTCCCTCAAAATGTCTTGCTTTCTTATAGTCGGTATCGACCATGTGTGGTGCAAATCTGGCCAATTCGGTAAACTTGGCCTCGTACTCAGTTACTGTCATGATATTTTGCTTCAGTTCCATGAATTTCGATACCTTCCTATCACGAAGACATTGTGGAAAGTATTTGTCATAGAAAATTTCCAAAAATCGTACCCAGCCTATATTTTTATTATCGTCATGAATCAACATCCACCACCTTCTTGCTTCTTCTTCTAATGTGAAGGTGGCTAGCATCACTTTTTGTGTTTCTAGACAAGGAAACACTTCAAATAGCTTTTTTGTGCCAAGGACCCATGCTTCAGCCTTCAACGGATCCAATCCCTATGAAACTGTGGCCATTTCATCTTCTTGAATTCTTTGGTGAGAGCTATTGTCCGATCATCATTTTGCAAATCTGGTACAGGTGGTGCCAGAGGTGGAGGTGGAGGTGGAGGTGGAGGTGGAGGGTGTGGCTGTTGCCATTGTTGTTGCCACTGTTGTTGTTGTCTTGATGTTTCTGTCATTTCCTGAATCAATCTTTCCATCCTATCCATTCTGGCAGTAGAGGACTCCTCTAATTCATCACCTCTTTTTCTCACCATTACCTAATTAAACTTGCATTATTCTTTATACAGAAATATTCACAAGTACGTATATACAAAAGAGCATACATATTCACATAATTCACAATGCATGTATCACAAAACATATATCACATAGTCATTTGTTTCGAAACATTTAAACATATTCTCGATGTCTTTAAGTTCATGCTTATCACATGAATGCATCCTAGATCTTTTCTAGATGCGTATTGCTCATTTGGACAAGTGTGTAAGTTATAACTCGTGCTCTGATACCACTCTGTCAGGACCCGAACCCGTCCCTATGGATTTAGGTCATAACCGGCCAGTAATCAAGGGATTACCTACGGCCTCAAACCTGATTAAACATGTTTTCAACAGAATAAGGGGCCAAAACGGAAGCAGACTTAAAACTTTCGTCCAACGAGCTGTGCTTACATGGTAAAGTAAAACATTTCATAGTGACTCACATGTGTAAACAGAAATAACATCTTATATGTCCAGGAACTTTCAAAAATATAGTCAGCCAAACAAAAGCTTATATACATGGTGATCTAACACATTCACCAACGTAACAAAAAGGGGAAACAAAAACAAAAGAAATAAAACAAAGTTTCATTCGTGAGCTATTTGGGCTGACTCCACAAAACTTGACTCCTCTCATGACTTTCACTGAGGCTGGCTTTGGACATCTCTTTCCTCACCTACACACACAGAAATGATAGTGAGCGATTGCCCAGTGAATAATATCAAAATAAAAGAGTACATGAATGAAATTATAACAGTCACATCAACCGGCCATAGGCCCATTTATGTTTCCATCTAATACATCAAATGGCCTCAGGCCCAAATGTATCAAACGACCTCAGGCCCAATTTGTTTGTGTCAAACAGCCTTTGGCCTATTTATTCATGTCAAACGGCCTTTGGCCCAATCATTCATGTCAAATTGCCTTGGGCCCAATTCATTTATGTCAAACAGCCTTTGGCCCAATAATTTATGTCAAACAGCCTTGGGCCCAATTCATTTTCATATTTGTATTTATGTGTGCCTCAAATCCGTGATCATGATCATATTCATAATCAATTAGTCTTATGCAAAACATTGATATTTTCATCCACAATTCAAAATACAAATCCATAAAGCTCATACAGAAGTAACGTTTGGAAAATAATGTACTTGAACATATCTTTACTAAGATATTACACATAGTGATCTGGCGGATGATTTGCCCTTGCACTTGACCCTATATATATCATAAACATAACATATTGGGTCACAAACGATTCAATCCGTTCTAAATTTTATCTACTCCTCTTAGGCCTCTTTCTTATCCTTTAACTCATTTATAATGTTCAATTCATGCCTAAGAGTGCTCAGAAATGAAAGAGAATGGAAAAATGATACATAGAACAACCTTTCAAAATTGCTGAAGTAGGGCTCTCCGCTCGAGCGCAGCTTTGGTCGCTCGAGCGGACCCCTTTGTCCTGCAAAAGTTCTGGTTGCTTGCAATTTACGCTCGAGCGAGACTATTGACGCACGAGCGAGGAGTCATGCAAAGCAGGGTACGCTTGAGCGCAGGTTCCGCCGCTCGAGCCATCATGCAATCTCTACAAAACTTCTGGGAGCTACAAATTCATGCTCGAGGGAGGCTTTCCTCGCTCGAGCGGACAAGTCGAATTCTGAGTTTTCCAAAACTCTGTTTGGAGCTCAAACTCAACCCCAAAGGGTCCAAAACTTACAAATCAATGCCAAAACATAGGAAAACATTGGGTAACATGAAAACTTAGATAATTTGAAACCAATTGACCCAAAATCATGGTCCATCTCCCAAATTTCCCAAACCATCTCAAGTTCTTCAAAACCCATGCAATCAAGTTACATATTTCCATGAATCATGCATGCATGTAACTCATTGACTCCAATTTCATTGCAAATGGTACAAATGATGTTTATAACCATGAAACTCAACAAAACTATGCTTGCATGTATGATTTGGTGCTCAACTCTTCATGTTTCATGCTCAATTGAACAAAATTATGGTGAATGTAAACATACATGCATATACAATTCCAATTTCATTACATTCACTCAATTCTTGCTCCTAGGCACATAATATGCTTGAATTCATTTAGCTATGAGTTTAAACTCATGAATTTAAGCTCAATTACTCACCTAGGAGTTTCAATTCCTCCAATTATGGCTATTTCTTGTGCTAATTCACTAGTTCTCCAATCTCCTTGTAAAATCTTCAATGTTGAGCCCTTCTCCTCTCTAAATTCGGTTCTTCCTCTCTCTTTAGAGTGTAACTTCAGATTTTCAGTTCAAAAAATGGAGAGGTTAGGTGTAATTAAGCCCTTATATATGCTCGCCTAATCAAATTTGATTAAGGCTAGGTAATGGTGCTCTAATTCAATCATATTGAATCTAATTATTTTGATCCAAACCAATTTTTAATTAAATTTCACCATAGGCTCTAAAAATCATGCTAAGCACAAAAACACAGTCAATTTCAGTTTCTGAAACCTCCATGTTCTCCAATTTAAATTCTATAGTAGAAAATTAAACAGATTTTCTTACAATGAACAGATAGAAATTCAAAAACACATAGAATCATATTAAGCACATAATCACAATCATAATCAAGATTAATTAACATAATACGGGCAGGTTATCACAATATGAATCTTAACAAAGCTATAAGGGTGAAATGCATATGCAATGCTTATGACCGAAACGTTTTATATTTCTTTCTCAAGATCCATGCCATGCTCAACTTATATCACAATTCTCAAATCATGTCATTTACAACAGAAAACAAGGGGGGAATTCTCAAATCGGTACAACTTTTCACGGATATTTCGTTTGCGAGAAACCCTCAAATGGCACCCATGTAAACGTAGCCTATACAAGCGCTACTATTGCCATTTTATGGATATTTCGTTTGCGGGAATTGGCATCCATGTATACTCACATTTTTCTGGACTTTTAACCTGGACACACATGCCAACTTAATTTGGTGATACACACCTCTTTTCAACGTTCATCCATTTTTCTCAAACTCATATACATTTGCAATGTATTAAATGAGCGACAATGTTCAATGCACATGGATGAGAAATTAGTTTCAATTCACCTAATCCTCATGCAATTTCAATAACAATCATAGCTATCCTCTACCGATAGCCCAAAATAGATATTTCTAAACAGATATAAAATCTCCAATACCGATAAACTTCCCAAATTTCAAGGTGAGTGATAATACATATCGAATTCCACCATCTATATCAATATCCATCCAATTTCACATTTTCAACATTAATTCTATTTATTTAGTCAAAATAAATATTTCAGTCATTTAGGATAAAATCCTTTTTTCTTCCAAAATCCAATCCAAGTATCAAAATCAATAGTTTGATCACAACTCAACCTCATTTCCAATCCCACAACCATTTTCAATACATCCATTTGAAAACCCCTCTTTTGATTTTAAACCAAAATCCTAAGTTTGTTCAAAATCCTCCAAAATCACAAGATTGTTTTATAAAAACAAATAGCTAAGTTAAAAATCATAAAAGAGTGTAGAGAATCTCTACCTCAAAGCTAGAAGACGAAATAAACACAGATGAAACTCAGATGAAGCCAAAACCCAACTCTATTCTAATGAAATTGATTCTCTAGGTAAGCTCTACCTTTTTAATAAAGGGAGTAGGGTGGAGAAATGGATAGATCTTGGTGTATTTGTAGAGAGATGGTGAGTTTAGAGAGAGAGAGAGAGTCTCAACTTAGGGTTTTGAAATGTTTTAGAGAGAGAAAGAGATGAAAAAGTGATGTAAAATGGCCTGTTTACGAACTGATATGCGCATAGTTCACTCGAGAGCAAGAGTTGTCGCTCTAGTGACCAGACACAATAAATTGTTCCGCTCGAGCGCAAGAAGCTTTGCTCAAGTGTAGAATACACACTCCTGGTAGTTTTGCAGACAAAGGTCGTCACTCGAGTGAAGAATATAAACTCCCAGTAGTTTTGCGGACCCACAAAAGTCTTGGAGTTTCACAAAGGCCGCTCGAGCACAGGAAGTGTCTCTCGAGCAAAGGAACAAAAATCTAGCCAACACAAGTTTAAAAAACAAGTCACCAACCTGTTCCAAACATAATCAACACAACCCAATAGCCAAATTTAAGGAGAGAAAAGAGGAATAAGACATGAACAACAATACAAGACAATGGAACTTGAATCCATAATATCAAATGGGTCAGGTCTCAAACCAGAATTGCTATAATTAATTCCCTTAAAATGCCATGGCATGCGTCTCTCTAACTTTGTATGAACAAGTATAAAGCCACATATTGGTAGTAATGCTTTTACGAACAGTAGGCAATGGATTAATACACACAAAGAAATGACTTTTTGTTCGGAATTTCAAATTTCGAATTTCTTTCGTGGTGTTTTGTCCTATTTGATGTTAAATTAAAAACAATTGTGTTATTTTACTTACACTCAGATTTGCTTGTGGTTTGAGAATCTTTTTATCTCAATTTGTGGTATTGTGCATGATAAATTTATCTATGTTAATCTGTTCATGCGATCTATTCTTTTGTATGATGTGTGTCATATGTTTGTATAGATGTCAATTCATGTTATTTTTAAACGGTGAATCTATTAATATTTATTTATCATATTATTGATGTGTTATTTATCTATCATATTATTGATATGCTTTACATGAGCATATTAATTTTCGCAAATTTCAATTAATTTGGAATGAGTTTTTATGACATCATGTTGTCATGGATTTTTATGAAATCTTAGGTGATATGTGTTATTTTTTGACTAGTTTAAATCCAGTGTTGGGTCTGGATTTTAAATAAAGTTTATTTAAAAGGTTGTGAACTTTTAAATAATTATTTTATTTTTATTGGTTATACGTCAGAAATAATGACTTCTAAAACTAGAAATACTAGTTCTAGTACTGTTGTTATTGCTCCTGCTCCGATTCCTGTTCATGAAACAGTTCCTATTAACCACGGCGAGAAACTGAAAAAGTTTAATGAAACAGAGTTTAAAAGATGGCAACAAAAAATGTTATTCTATATTACAACTTTGAATTTGGCAAGGTTTATCCATGAATATGCTCCTATTTTAAACAAAAATGAGACTGATCAACAAATGATTGCTGTAGTGGAAGCATGGAAGCATGCCGATTTCCTGTGTAGGAACTATATCCTTAATGGGCTGGACAACACTTTGTATAACGTGCATAGTCCATTGAAGACGACAAAAGAATTATCGGAATCATTAGACAAAAAGTATAAGACAGAAGATGTTGGCATAAAGAAATTTATTGTCAATAAATTACTTGAATACTTAATGGTAGATTCTAAAACCGTCACCAGTCTTTCCAACTGGCTACTATCATTGAAAAGCTACCCCCGTTATGGAAGGATTTCAAAAATTATCAGAAGCATGAACGCAAAGAAATGTCGCTTGAAGACTTGATTGTAAGGTTAAGGATAGAAGAAGACAATCAGGCTTCTGAGAAGAAAGTAAGAGATTATCCTATGGAGGCTAGGGCTAATGTAGTGGAATAATCACAGAGAATCAAGCAAAGAAAGTCTATTGAAAATGGACCTAATGGTGGTGGCAATAAGAGGTTCAATGGCAAATGCTACAATTGTGGTATACAAGGGCACCATGCTAAAGATTGTCGCCGACCGCGTAAGGACAATGAGAACTCCAATAAAAGGTCTTTTCAGGCCTATGTAACTAGGATGGAGACTCTTTCTGATGAAGTCTCTGAATTAAATGTATATTGTTAGGCAAAAATAATTGTAGTCTATTTTAGTTTTGTAACAATGAACAATAAGCCCTACACATAGTTTTGTACTTGAGTTATTGGTTTTAATAATGTCATCATCTTTATTCATATTTTGTGATATAAAATGATATGATTGTGATGTTGTTTATGCAATTACGGCTTGTGTAGTCATAATTATTTTGGAATTTTCAATTTCATAAATTTGATTTGGAATTTTATGATTCAAACACACCATAGTCAATAAATGATGAATATTATATATTGATTTACATCAGAATTATGGGGATGTATTGATATTTTCATATAGTAATATCTTAATAAGAAAATTAATTTTTCTTTAAGCGCTTAAAATGTGGGCGTGCTTGGAGGATCTTACTAAAGTAATGATTCCGATGGTAGGTCTATAAAGGATCTCAATTCTTTGTTAGCTCCTAAGGATCTCTATGTATATTAATTAATTTCAAAAATGAAAGTGACATAGAGTACCGATAAGTTTTGATTTATTCAAAGACTTAATACCATAAGACATTTGCTTTCAGATGCGAGTATTGTTTGAGGACAATATAGTAGATCTACTAACTACTCATATTAGGATTCTGGTTTAGACCCGACCCGCTGATATTTTGGATCTTGGTTTCTTCGTCTCATATGGTTGTTCATGTCTTGTTTCTCCTTATTCCTCATCGAGTTTGGTTATTGGAGTGTCTTGGTTGCATTTGGAACAGGTGGGTAGCTTGTTTTTCAAAACTATTGTTGCCCAGAATTTTGCCTGTTTGCTCGAGCGATCTTTGAGAACTCTCAGTACTTTTGCAGGCCTGCAGAGATATTGGAAGGTGGTGTTCTTCGCTCAAGAAAAGATTTTTGTGCTTGAGCGGTGTTAGCTCGAGCGATCCCTCTTGAGCTCAAGCAGTGGTCTTCTGTCTATAAAACTTCTGGGAGTTGGCATTCTTTGCTCAAGCTAAGCTTCTTGTGCTCGAGCGGTCCAACTTATTTGTCTCTGGTTGCTCGAGAGACACTTCTTGCGCTCGAGCAGTCTGCGCGTATATCAGATTGTAAAGTCACATTTTAAGTCACTTTTTTATCTCTCTCTCTCTCTCTAAACATTTCAAAACCTTATTTTCTCTCACTCTCTCTCTAGAAACCATCTCTAAACCTTGAATACACCAAGATCCGTTGATCTTTACACCCTAGTTCCTTGTTAAAAAGGTAGAGCACAAAGATGGATTGGTTCTAATTGGGGAAAAGTTGGTTTTTGGGTTTTTTTGAGTTTCAATCATTGTTCTTCCTTGTCTTCAAGCTTGAGGTAGGGATTCTTCACACTTTCTATGAGTTTTAACTTAGTTATTTGTTTTATAAAACATCATTGTGAAAAAGAGGATTTTTGAACAATCTAGGGTTTTGGTTGGAAATCAAAAAGATGGATTTTCAAATAATTTGTTGGAAATGAATGTGGATAGGTATTTATTGTGGAGATGTAATGAAATGGTGGGTTTTTACCTTTGGAAATGGTTTATAAAAGAAATGGGTATTTTTTTTTTTTTTTTGCCTTAAAATCTCAAATGTTGATTTTGTAAAGATAATTGGAATTGATATTGAAATTGTGAAATTGGATTGATATTGATGAGGATGGTGGAGTTGGATATGCATTATCACTCACATCTTAAATTTTGAAAAGTTTATCTTTATAGAAATTATTTATCTGTTTAGAGATATCTATATTGGGTTATCGGTGGAGGATGACTATGATTGTTGTAGAAATTGCATGAGGATTAGGTGAATTAAAACTATTTTCTCATTCATTTGCATTAAGCACTGTTGCATACTTAATACATTGTAAATGTTAGTGCTTTGAGAAAAAAATGATGAATCTGGGAAGTAAATGATGTCTCATTGAAATAATTTGGCCTGAGTGTCCATGGTGAAAGTCCTAAAAACCGCGCGTGTACATGGGTGCCGATCCCGCGGATGAAATTTTCATGAAATGGCAATAGTAGTGCTTGTATAGCCTACGTTTACATAGGTGCCAGTTTACGGTTTCCTACGAACGAAATTTCCATGAAAGGTTGTATTTGTTTCGGGATTCCCAAAGTGTGATTCACTACCCTATTTTCTATTGTAAAGGAAATGATTTATGGAATTGTAATATTAACCTGTCATTGCATGGTTTTGAAAAGAGATGTAAAACATTTTGTCACAAGCATTGTATATGCATTTACCTTGTATCTTTGTTAAGATTCATATACTGTGTTGGATTATTTCTAGTGGGCTTTGGCTTACCCTATATGGGAAACCATTTTCAGGTACTGATGACATGCCTCTGCCAAGACAATAGCTTGGGAGGACTTGGAACAAGAGCTTCATTTTGTTTAATTGTTGTATTTATCCTAGGGCTTTATTTGTATTGAGTTTAAACTCATTTTGTTGTAACCAAGCATTGTCTTGGAAAGATGTAAGCCTTCAGGGCATTTCTTATTTGTTTACCTTTCATTTCATGTCTTTAACTTGTATCACATGCTATAGATTCAGGGTTAGGACTTGTAACATGAGACTATATGGAATGGAAAAGATATTGTATTCAAAATGGCATTGTTATTCATTAAAATTGTTGAATGGTTTATTATCTCTTATTTCGGGGCGTTACAACTCAATAATAGACAACGAAAAAGGTCAAATAGAAAAATAGCAAATGGTTTGACCAGAGAGCAAATGAGAGAAAGTTCATCGAGGGGAATGTGATTAGAGCCTATTAATTTCGAGTCGCCATAATGGCAACCCAACGCAGCTGACTGGAGATCCCAAGATATAGGTTCAAAGGGACAACCAAATTATGGATGACTCCCCAGAAATCACTAAGGGAGTCTATCTCCTATACATTCCTATGATGAGAGTGATATCTGTAACATGTGTTGTATGTAGGGGACTTAGGGTAAGTCATTCTTTTAATGATCACTTATATCTTGAAAAACCTAGAGGGGTATCTTTCAAGAGGAGTATTTGTGAGAACCCGAATATATAAATCAAGTAAATAATTAAATAATAATAATTTTACAATCTCAAATATTTTGATGGTGAATCCTAAAGTGCAAATTAAATATTACTGAACAATCTTTTAATTAATTTAAACCTAAAATAAATTTATGGTGAGAGTATTTAATTTAGAGATAAGTTTTATTATTAAAAAAAAATAGGGGACAAATTAGTTAGTATATTTTGATCTAGTAATAGTTGTATTTTATTTAAATTAATGGCGAGAGAAAATAAAATAAAACAAAAGATAATAATTTAGAGTCTTTTGTTTAGATATATATATATAGGAACCCTAGGTTGCTTATTACAATCTATAGCAGCAACAGAAGTAGCAACGTGAGAGAGGAAGAGAGAGCAAGAGATAGAAAAGAGAGAGGAGGGTGTCTTTTGTGAAGGAAATTAAAGAAGGAAAAAAGAGTTATTGTACAGGTAAATATTTTTATATATAAGCATGTATGTTGTTTTTTTTTTAATTAAGACCATGGTAATTATTGAGTTGCTCAAGTCATTGTTTTGTCTGGATGATGGACGGTTGTGTGAAGCTAGGGGTTGGTGATGGGAAGTTTTGGGTTACAATGGTGGATGGAAATTCTTGATCCTAAAATCACAAACTTTAAAAATCAAGAAACCTTATCAAACGGATGAATTTTCAACTGAAATTCTTACAGTAGATTAATTACATATTGAATTGCATATCAAAAATTTTCATAATTTTTGGAGTCAAAATCTATATTAAATGGTGCGTTAAAATCTGTCCAGAAAACTGGTGTAAAACAGTAACTTCGGAAGTGTCATTATCTTTGGGTATAAATCCGAAAATTATCAAATCAGTGTTATTAGAACCGATTACGAGTCTAATTTCTTACATTTTTTGATTTCTCGTGTATACTAAGAGAACCATTAATTTCTTTAAAGTGCTACAGAAAACAACCTGTTTGGGCATAATTAATTGTAAATAATTATTTTGATAAGCAAATCAAGTAAAAGCAATTGGGTTTGAAACTTAAGATATATTAGTTGATATCTGGAGGGTTTTGGAATTTTTCGAACAGCGTGGAGTGGGTTTTTAATTTTCAAAGTTAGCGAATAGATTGGGAAAACTTGTTTAAAACTCTGTTTTATCTTAAAGTTACTTTTAATTAAGTTTCGATCTGAACCCATGTCTTGAGTAATTTTAGACCTTGAAGAACATGAGCTTAGGTAATATTTAAGAGTAACGGCGAGTTGGGTTAAGTCGTGTTAGTGCACTTTAGTTTGGGGTTACTTAGTTCTTATTCTTTAGTATTTTTAAATTAGTAGTGACGTGTAGTTTTCATACTTGGTTCAGGGCACTAGTTGGACTTTTATACTCTATTCGAGGATTACATTGTTCCGTTTTCAGGTGAGTAATTGCATGCTACATATTTTTATAAATGTTCCCCTATCTTGAATTGTTGGAAAATTGAATTGTTGTTTCAGGACTAAACTGTTTTGATAAATTATTATAGTATCAATGGAATTAAATTATTTCTGAAACATGTGTAAACCTGGCATACTGTAAACTATTTGTGTGGTCTTATGTTTATAATGGTGAACTACTATGTTTTGCAAAACTGAATTGTATTGATTATCGAGACCATCTGTATATTTAGTTCAGGGAAATTATTCCATTGTGTGTGGTGACTCTGGCCACTAGGGAAAAGATCCAAGTTGGGCCGTGATGACTCTAGTGCTCAACGATTGTGAGGAAAAGACTTGGGTTGGGCTAGGTGACCTTCAATTGGATCGTCTTAGAGAAAAGGCCTAGGTTGCCACCCCGAGGATGACTCTTGGTTCGATATTGGATCCAACGGGCTTATTGCCTTGAGAACTGTGTGGCATTTTACTTGTTATTCTTGGTACCCAGAAAATTATTAGTGTTCATGTTGTAATCTGTTTTAAGTGAAAAATGTCATTTATCATGTTCTTGAGAGACATGAGTATTTTAATTGTTGAACTATAGAACCTTCTTTTTTGAAACAGATTATCTTTATCAAAAGTGTATGCCAATCTAATTTCTGTGATATATATCTTATTTTGGAATTGATCCATGTTTTCAAAACTGTATATACTATCCATGTTGCTACTCACTGAGCTATCAGCTGACTTAGTTGTTTATCATTTCTAGGTATTAGAAGGACTTAGAGTAGACTCATGGCATAGCAGGAGCACAATTGCATGGACCTTTAGGATATTCATTTATTTTGTTTTAGATTGTTATGTCAAGTTTGTGCATATTCCTTTTTATTTTTATTGAGGTTCATTTAGGATTATTTTGATATGGGGGCTGTTTATATCTCATAATTTTAGATGGTATTGTTTATGGTTGGTTTTACCGTTCATACTTGTGGCATGTCACTGGATTGAGTTTTGATTTATTTATTTTTGGACTATCGTCGCATTTATTCTTTGTGATTTTGGGTTTATGTTTAGGCTTACGTGTGCCTTGGGCTAAGGCCCTGTGGGCCACGGCCGGTCATACCCGGGTTTGGGATGTGACAATATTTAAAAGACTTGAAATAAAAATCACTTGTATGAGTGTGAAGAGGCCACTTCTATAAGAATTGATAAGGCTAAATTCTCTAAAACACTAATGAAACACCAGGGCATGCCAAGGCCAAAACGGTCACAACTGTGAGAACTAAGCTGTGTCTAGAGATATTCTGTGTGAATTCTATTGTCTTGATTTACACAAACGACTGAACAATTCAAGGCATCACATCCATTGATTAGCTGGTATGTCCGATAGTCTTTCACTAAGGAAGGTTCAAAGCCAAAAGCTACCTATCCCCATTCAAAATATTTCCAATTGAATTCTCTTTGAGTCTGCATTGAGTCTTGCATACTTTTTCGTCATTTCATTCATGTGGGTGATTGTTCGGAAAATGGTTTGGAAACCATTAATAGGTGAATGAGAAATTGACTCCAAAGTGCACTATTTGAGTATGGTTTTATTTGTTATTTATTTGGGTCAAAACTAAACCAAATTCGATTCAAAATTAAAATATGTTTGAAAGAACAGTCATATATGTTCTTTGCACCTATTCCATGAAAAAGTTAGGTCTCTTAATAGAAAAAAGATGTGTCTTTTCATTAAAAAGTCACCATGACCTTTCGAAGAGCCACCATTTCACCTATATAATTTGACCCCCGTTGCATTCATTAAACATCGAATTCATCTTGTGTTTCTTTTCTTCTACACTCTGTCTTTTCTGTAAGAGAATTCTGCATAGTAAGGTTCGCCAGACTTGCTGTGGTAGTGCTACTTCTACAAGGTTTGATCGTTGTATCCTGAGAGACGAACGTCTTATAAAAACTCGTGAGCACCGTAGTGAGGGACGAATTTGTCTTACAAAAATTGTGTCCAACACAAGTCTCGATCAAATTTGTTTTTCGTTTCCAGATTTTTACAATCTGTTTATAAGTTTTCTACTTCTCTATAAGTATTTTTTAGTTCTCAGTATATGGTTTGGTTTGGTTTAACCCAAACAATTTACATTATATTCAACTTATATATATATTTATATAATTTGGTAATATATTTGGTGCAATTATTGCATGTTACAACTGTACACACAAGATTTATTCCAACAGATTTGCCAATGATGAAGGGATTTTGCCAATGAGATTGTTTTTAGAAACATTTAGCACCTTAAGCCCACAAAGACTTCCAAGAGCTTTTGGAATTTTCCCTTTGAATTTGTTGTTTGATAGATCAACAACTACAACGGCATTTTGGATCTTCTCATATAAGATCGGTATGCCTTTGCTAATTATTGTTATTGAATACATAATAGTCATTTGAGATGAAAATATATGAATGTCACGTTAAGTCTTCTAGTAGTAGACTTCACCAATTGAATTCTAAGAATTATCTGACAGAGCTACATATATGTTGACTTTTCTGCCTTTTTCATTTTCATTGCATTCCAATTTTGAAATAATTTTGATGGGAAGTTACCTAAGAAACCATTGTGAGAGAGATCAATGATACGCAAGTTTGGAAACTTTAGATTGGTTTCAAGATTCTCAATGGTACCATGGAATCTGTTAAATCGCAAAACAAGAACTTGTAACTTAGGAAGATCTCCCAACCAAAAGGGAAAAATATCACTACAACAAAAAAGGCCTTTGGTGACAGATTGATTTTGCCTCTAAACATCAAAATTTTGTCACCAAGTTCGTGGCCTATACGTCGTCACTAAAAGTACCTGGTGACGAAAAACAGTTTCGTCGCCTATTTTTCATTTTTGGCGACGAAATGTTTCATCTCCAAATGTTGAATTTTTCGTCCTCTAAAACATTAATTTCGTCACCAAAACTAAATAATATTTTATTTTAATTGTTTTTTGCGACGAAATATTTTGTCACCAAATATATTTTAGTGACAAAAGTTTTCCTCACCAATGATATGGATTAAAGTGACAAAAAAATCCGTCACTAAAATGAGCAAAAAAAAAAAAAAATTATTCAATGACAAAAAACATTTTGTCACCAAATATTTCAATTTAGCGACGAAATATTCAGCAAATGTGACGAAATTATTTGTTTCGTACTATATCATTAGTGACAAAATTATTCGTCATGTTTTTTGAAAACTAATAGCAACATTTTTTATTTCGTCACTAATAAAAATTAAAATTTTTGAAAATGGGAATACTATTTTCTTCCGAAATTTTTTCTTTTCAGTAACAATTCCCTGCGCATTTTAATAACCTGTTCAATAAAATATCTATTACAAATCAATACAAAAATCTGTTCATTTTCATAAACATCACATTTGAATTTTAGCACTATCCACAAAAATACAATATGAACTGCATGCGGATTATAAACATGTCTCCTAATATCCACAAAAAACGTCTACTAATATCCACAAAAATATAATATCAACCGTATGCAGATTACCAAACACATCTCCTAATATCCAACAAAAAACATGTCTACTAATATCAACAAAATAAAATATCAAGGGCAGATTACCAAACATGCCCCGTAATACCAACAAAAATATAAAATTTACAACACAACCAAAATACATGTAAGGTAATATGAACAAAAACACAAAATGAGCTACCATCTGCCCTCCAAATTACCAAACCCATCCATATCAAATCTCAAATCTGCAAAAAAATGAAACACAAAAAAAAAAAAAGAAAAAAAAATGCAGTTAGACATTTATTATCTTATCCATAAAATATACAATTTAACATGCATTTTTTGAATTAGTTTTCAAACCGGGAGTCCCATGCTAGTTCCGTAAGTTTTCATAACTCACATTGGTCCCTCCCGAGGTGTTTGAGGTGTTTCCCGGGCCTTCTCGTGGCTATTGCACGATTTTGGCTCCCGAAGGCCTATTTTCAAGCTTAAGTGTGAAAAAGTGCATTTTTGGACTTAGTTTTCAAACCGGAAGTCCTGTGCTAGTTTTGTAATTTTCCACAACTCACATTGGCCCCTCTCGAGGTGTTTGTTATAGCGACCCTGGTTTTCCCTCCATTGATTAGTGCAATCCGGACTTGGTTCCGTAGATGTTGGTTGTTGTATATATCTTGTTTTCATCCTTCAATACTTTGTATTTGAGTTATAGGATGTTTTGGGCAGGTTTGTTACAGGTTGGGTGTGATTGGGAGCAAATGGTTGCTGCCCAGAATTTTGGTTCTTCGCTCGAGCGAGCCTTTTGTCGCTCGAGCGAGCTCCTTGTTTTAGATCCTTCGCTCGAGCCAGGGTTCCTTCGCTCGAGCGAGAGTTGGGTGATGTGTCTGGTGGCTCAAGCGAGAAGTCTTGCACTCGAGCCTGCGTCTGCGTCTGGTTCTGGACCTGAGAGTTGCATTTCTTGGCTCGAGCGAGCTTTCCTTCGCTTGAGCGAGCGAGGTCTATGTTTTGGGTTTCTTCGCTCGAGCGAGAATTCTGTCGCTCGAGCGTGCTTCTAGGTTGCAGACTTGAAGGTTTGGATTGTTGGCTCGAGCGAGGCTTTCTACGCTCGAGCGAGGCTTCTTTGTGTCTGGTCGCTTGAGCGACCACTTCTTCGCTCGAGTGAGCCTGTGTTATATCAGTAGACAGCAGCGATTTTTTACACACTTTTTCATCTCCTTCTTTTCTCTCAAACCCTAATACGGCTGCTCTTCTCTCTCTAAACATCTTCTCTCTAGGGTTTCATATATTTTTAGTGTGTTTCTACCATAAGTTCTTTATAAGAAAGGTAGAGGTCGCAAGGGCTTCACTTTAATCTGAACAATAGTGGATTTGAAGCATTTTGGTTTTTTCTCATCTACTCCTTTGGGCTTCTAACTTCGAGGTAGGGATACCCTACTTCATCTTATGAGCTTTGTCTTTAATTTTGGTCGTTTTGATTAGTTGGTGATGTTGGGCAATTTTTGAAAAAGTTGGGGTTATTGTGTAATTTATAAAAGAGAGGTTTTCAAATATTAAAACCCATATGTATGTAAGACATTGAGAAACGGAATTATTGTTGTATTATCGATGAAATTGGACCTTAGGGTTGATATTGAGGATTAGGAAAAAATGCCCTAATTATTATGATAAATTAATTGGTATAATTAATTTGGGGAAATATGAAATTGAATTGGAAATTGTGAAATTGGGAAGTTATGGGATTGAATGGTGTAGTTGGATTAATTTATCACCCACCTATGTAAAAGTTGATATTATATTTGTTTAATGCATTTATTTTCTGTTTAGAAATAACTGCTTTGGGCTATCGGTGGAGGATAGTCTTGATTGTTGTAGACACTGTATGTTGATTAGGGAAAACTGAAACTAATCACATTGAATATGTCAATGAATATGACAGTTGGAATAATACATCAAATATATGCATTAATTGATTCATGTATATGATAATTGTTTATATACTTGGAATATGTGTATTGTGTGGAGGAGATAGGGGATGTACTCCATAGTTTGAGGGAAGATAGGGGATGCACTCCATTAATACAGCAAATATGTGTATTAAATTGAAGTGTTGATACAGCAAATATGTGTATCATTTGAAGTATGGAAGTGTTTGAATATGAGTTGTAAATCTCATGTGAAATCGTGAAATATGGAAACGTGTTAATATGAGCCATAGTCTCATTGAATTGGTAGGCCAGGTTCTGAGCCATGTTTATGTATCTGGTTTGTATAAGGAAAGAAAATTGAAATGAAACATGGACATGATTGTCATGGAACTGGATTGTGATATAAAATGGTTTATAATTGTTAACCATCTATCAAATGCTATTGTTTTAGTCATTGCTTATATTTGGTTTAGTATATCTCTACTGGGTTGTGGCTCACCCTATATGGGACATCATTTTCAGGTATAGATGGTATGCCACCTCCAAGGACGTAGCTTGGAAGGCTAGAGGCTGAAAGACTTTTGTGATATCTTTTATGTATTACATGTAAATTCAAGCCAAGGGCTTAATGTGTTTTGAGTTAGTACTCTCTTTTTGTGTAACCAAGTATTGGTTTGGAAAGTTGTAAGCCCGTTGGGCATTTATTTTTGTTGTCAACATGTAATACATTTGTAAGGAATACTCTGATGAATGGAATTAAGTTTTGTTTACTTATGTCTACGCATGTCATTAATGTGGGTTTCTATGTATTATTTTGAGGGCGTTACAACTTGGTATTAGAGCATACCAAGTTCGAATACTTTGGGTACGCGGGAAGTGGTTAGTACTACAATGGGTTTGTCTCACTTGTTAGAGACTTAGGTATAATGTTTTGTGCTTATGTGATAACATGTTTATATAGTTATATGGGTATGGAATGTAGTTTCTAGGATGTTGATTGGATCCTTGGGTTCTGGGAGTCTTGTTGGAAAAGCACTTGATGAATGCTGTTTCTAATCGGAACTCTAGCAACGCCTCGGGACTATCATTATCCGAAAATGAAATTCGTAAGTGCTTATGTGATTATGCGCTTACGTGGAATGAATTATTGTTGTCCAATGCATTAGGACGTGAGTGTTATAGCTTCGGCACATTTGTGAATGTGCTAATGTTCTTCGTTACCTTTATTAGGATGTCAGGACGAGGACGTGGTGGTAGGCGAGGTAGGCCTAGAAGACAGGAGATGCCCATACCGGATGACATTCCGGCACAGCAGGAGGGTGTTGGCCAGGCCAATGTGGCCGAGCCAGTAGGTCAACAGGCCATGGGCGCCTTAGCCCGCGAGATGGTAGGAGTTTTGAGGGCATCCATGGACATTCTCAGAGCTGAGAATCAAGTCCAGGCCCAGGTTGTTGATGCAGGGCCTTCTTTTCTGAAGAGGGAGTTCTTCCGGTCAAATCCGGATGAGTTTGTGGGTGATCCGAAGGAGCCACTTAAGGCTGATGAGTGGTTGAAACAGATGACTAAGACGTTTGAGATGCTTGGCATCGAAGACGGGGCATTGAAGGTGACCTTGGCATCTTTTCAGCTAAAGGGGGATGCGGGTCAGTGGTGGAAGTTCATGAGGGGTCGTGTTGGTGGTACTTGGGAGGCCTTTGTAGATGCTTTCCAGGAGAAGTTTTGTCTCCCGCTGTCAAGGAGAAGTTGAGAGATCAGTTCTGCCAGCTTAAGCAACTGAGTACATTAGTGGCCGAGTTTGAGGCTGCATTTACCAGTTTATCCAGGTTTGCACCTGAGCTTGTGGCGTCTGAGGAACGCCGTTGCATTGAGTTTGAGAGGAAGTTGAGACATGGACTCAAGACTAGAGTTGGGGGATCTATGACCCGGGAGTATGGGTGCCTTGTAGATGCCACGGCTCATATGGAGATTATGATGCAGGAGGAGGAGGAGAGGATGAGGGGCTTCAAGAGAAGTCAAGATGGCCAGGGGATGGCCGGAGGTAGAGGGGTTCTAACCCTCAGCAGTCCCAGGGTACTTTCGTGAGATCTACCTTTCCAATGCCGAGGTCAGGCTTTGGGAGAGGCAGTCAAGGAGACGTTACTTGTTACAAATGTGGTCAGCTGGGCCACAAGTCTCCAGCTTGCCCGCAGAAGGGCAGAGGCAGAGAGCAGCTTCATCTTCGGCTCGTCCTCAGAGTCAGAGTTAGGGCAGAGGTCAGCCGCTCTCTTGTTACTAGTGTGGTCAGGCGGGGCACCTGAAGAGGTTCTACCCACAGTTGAGTGGCACATTGGGTGAGTTTGGTTCGAGGCAGACGCAGAGTTTTCAGCCAGCACAGTCTGTTCAGGCCTCGAGGGCCAATCAAGAGGCGTCATCGTCTCAGTCTGTGCAGTAGTCTTTTGCTCCTAGGGGTAAGCAGGTATATCAGAGACCTTCTGGGCGCGTGTATGCAGTTACCGCGCAGGATCTTGTACTGACTCCATCTGTTGTGAGAGGTACCTTTTTGTTTTGCAACTTGGTTGCCAATGTGTTGATTGATACGGGTGCATCTCATTCCTTTATATCTACTGCATTTGCATCTGTTTTGGGGTTGGAGTTAGCACAGTTAGCATCTCCTATATGTGTTGTATCACCTGTCGGGGGTGAATTGATTTTGAAACAGGGGTGTCGGGCTGTGATATAGAAGTCGTCGACCGTCGGCTTCCATTTTCTTTTGTAGTTATGGCTATGTCGGGTTTTGATGTGATTTTGGGTATGGACTGGCTATCGTCATACCGGGCTGTTATTGATTGTTACCGCCAGAGGGTCACAGTATGTACCTTGAGCGGGGATTGTTTTCATTTCTTAGGGGATCGGGTTGGTAGTGTGTTGCCACCGGTGTATGATCCGCGAGGGCGGAGTGAGCTTAGTGGCCTTCTCGCTAGCTTTATGAGTGGTGAGTGTGATGAGACCTAGACTGTATTGCCGAGAGTGGTTTGTGAGTACTCCGACGTCTTTCCTGAAGATCTTGTGAGTTTGCCATCTCATCGAGAGATTGAGTTCTCTATTGATCTAGTGCCCAGCACGGCGCCGATTTCTATGGCACCATACCGTTTTGCCCTAGCCGAGTTGATTGAGTTGAAGATTCAACTCCAAGAGTTGCTAGATAAGGGCTTCATCCGCCTTAGTACTTCGTCATGGGGAGCACCAGCCCTCTTTGCTAAGAAGAAATATGGGACTTTGAGACTTTGTATCGACTACCGGAAATTGAATCGGGCTACGGTTAAGAACAAGTACCCTATGCCTCGTATTGATGATTTGTTTGACCAGTTGAAAGGGTCTCGTTGTTTATCTAAGATAGACTTGAGATCGGATTACCATCAGTTGAGAGTCAGGGAGGAAGATATTCCGAAGACGGCATTCCGTACGCGGTATGGCCATTATGAGTTTCTGGTGAAGCCTTTTGGGCTCACCAATGCGCCGGCAGTGTTTATGGATTTGATGAACCGGATATTCCGAAAATTCTTAGATCGTTTTGTGGTCGTCTTCGTGGACGACATTCTGATTTATTCACCGTCTGAGGAGAAGCACGAGGAACACTTGAGAGTGGTGCTTGAGTTGCTTAGAGCCCATAGGCTGTATGCCAAGTTTGGGAAGTGCGAGTTCTGGCTGGGAAAGGTCAAATTCTTAGGCCATGTGGTCTCCCGGGAAGGGGTGTCTGTTGATACATCCAAGATTGAGGCAATGCAAGATTGGGCACAGCCTAAGAGTGTTTTTGAGATCCATAGTTTTCTGGGATTAGCTGGGTATTACCGCCAGTTTGTGAAGGATTTCTCCAAGCTAGCTTCGCCGTTGACTAGATTGATGCGGAAAGGGGTCAAATTTGTATGGACTGAGACTTGTGAAAAGTCGTTCCAAGAGTTGAAAGTTAGACTTACCACCGCTCCGGTTTTGATTATTCCGGAGAGAGGTTTGGGTTATGTGGTTTATTGTGATGCCTCACGAGAGGGTTTGGGTTGTGTGTTGATGCAAAAGGGGAAAATGGTAGCTTATGGCTCGCGACAGTTGAAAATACACGAGAGGAATTACCCTACACCTGACCTAAAGTTAGCAGCTATGATTTTTGCCTTAAAGATCTGGAGGCACTACCTTTATGGTGAGAGATTCGAGGTATTCTCGGATCATAAGAGTCTGAAGTATCTGTTTACACAGAAAGACTTGAACTTGAGGCAGAGGAGGTGGATGGAGTTTATTGAGGATTACGACTTTGAGTTGCACTATCATCTGGGGAAAGCCAATGTTGTGGCCGATGCCCTTAGCAGGAAATCGATTAGTAATGTAGCTTGTATAGCCATCCGAGAGTGGGAGATGTTGGGTGCACTTCGCGAGTTTGACTTGCTTCTGGGCGAATCTGTTGAGGTTGCGGCCTTGTTTTCTGTAGTTGCGCAGCCTACGCTTGTGAGTCGAGTGTTAGAGGCACAGAGAGGTGACCTTGAGGTAGAATCCCTCCGGGAAAATATCTCCATTGGGAAGGTTGAGAAGGGTTTGACGGTGTATCCCGACCTGAGTGTGAGATACCGAGACCGTTTGTTCGTGCCAGAGTCTTGCCGAGAGGAGGTACTCCGAGAGTTTCACCATTCACGCCTTGCGGTGTATCCGGGAGGCACAAAGATGTATCATGATTTAGGTCGCCAATTTTGATGGCGGGGTATGAAGAAAGATATGGCAGTTTTCGCGTCTAAGTGCCTTACTTGTCAGCAAGTGAAGGCCGAACATCAGAGGCCAACGGGTTTGTTACAACCCTTACCTATTGCCGAGTGAAAGTGGGAGCATGTCACTATGGACTTCGTTGTAGGTCTTCCGAGGACTCAGCGGGGTAGTGACGCTATTTGGGTGGTTGTAGACCGGTTGACTAAGTCGGCGCACTTTATCCCTATGCACGTGAGAGATTCAGTAGATCATCTTGCCGACTTGTATGTTCGGGACATAGTGAGGTTGCACGGGGTCCCAGTGTCGATCGTCTCAGATAGAGATCCACGTTTTACTGCAGGGTTGTGGCAGAGTTTGCAGAGTGCCTTGGGCATTAGGTTGACCTTTAGCACGGCTTATCATCCTCAGACTGACGGGCAGTCCGAGCGTACTATTCAGATCCTTGAGGATATGCTCTGAGGTTGTGTCCTTGATTTTAGTGGGTCGTGGGAGAGGCACTTGCCCTTGGTGGAGTTTGCCTACAACAACAATTTCCAGTCGAGTATTGGTATGGCACCGTTTGAGGCCTTGTATGGCCGACCTTGTAGGTCTCCAGTTTGTTGGGCCGAGGTGGGTGATGCACCTTTGTTGGGCCCGGAGTTGGTGAGGGAAACGACGGAGAAAGTTGAGCTTATCCGTAGGAGGCTTGTTACAGCCCAGAGTCGCCAAAAGTGTTATGCCAACCGTAGGCGGAGGCCTTTAGTATTTGAGGTGGGTGATCATGTTTTTCTGAAAATATCACCTAGGCGGGGACTGATGAGGTTTGGTAAGAGTGGAAAGTTGTCTCCTCGGTTTATTGGCCCTTTCGAAATCCTTGAGAGGATTGGCGAGGTTGCCTACCGTTTAGCTTTGCCGCCGCAATTGTCCGGAGTTCATGACGTGTTTCATGTTAGTATGCTTCAGAAGTACGAGCCGGATCCATTGCATATATTGGATTGGACCGACTTAGAGGTTGATGAGGATGCCTCGTATGAGGAGAGACCGGTTCGGGTCTTGGATAGGCGGGATCAAGTCTTGCAAGGCAAGACCATTTCCTTGGTAAACGTTTTGTGGAAACATCACGGAGTGGAGGAAGCCACTTGGGAACGTGAGTTGGAAGTAGAGAGAAATATCCGGATCTATTTGTGGATGTTTGAGCATATGTTGTATGTTTTGTTGTATTGATAAACCTTAAGAGCATTGTATATGTCTTGAGTTGTAAAACATTGTATATGTTTGGTTTATGGAAATATTCTGGAAGTATTATGAATTATGCCTTGAGAATGGAAGTTTATTTTAACATTGTGTATGTTAAATATGTTATAGAAATGCAAATATGTTGTTGGCATTGGTTATATAATTGAATTTTGGACTATATGTTGAAATTGGTAAATTTCAAATAAATGCACGTTGGAAGTTGTATATTGTGAAATGCCTCTTGAATAGAGATGGGATGACCGGTAATGGTCACGATATGGAATGTTGAACTATGATGTTATTGAGAATTGAGAAAAACTTGTACCTAATTTCGGGGACGAAATTCTTTAAGGGGGGGAGGTTATAGCGACCCTGGTTTTCCCTCCATTGATTAGTGTAATTCGGACTTGGTTTCGTGGATGTTGGTTGTTGTATATATCTTATTTCTGTCCTTCAATACTTCGTATTTGAGTTATAAGATGTTTTGGGCAGGTTTGTTACAGGTTGGGTGTGATTGGGAGCAAATGGTTGCTGCCCAGAATTTTGGTTCTTCACTCGAGCGAGCTCCTTATTTTAGATCCTTCGCTCGAGCCAAGGTTCCTTCGCTCGAGCGAGAGTTGGGTGATGTGTCTGGTGGCTCGAGCGAGAAGTCTTGCGCTCGAACCTGTGTCTGCATCTGGTTTTGGACCTGAGAGTTGCATTTCTTGGCTCGAGCGAGCGAGGTCTATGTTTTGGGTTTCTTCGCTCGAGCGTGCTTCTGGGTTGCAGACCTGAATGTTTGGATTGTTGGCTCGAGCGAGGCTTTCTACGCTCGAGCGAGGCTTCTTTGTGTCTGGTCACTTGAGCGACCACTTCTTCGCTCGAGCGAGCCTGTGTTATATCAGTAGACAACAGCGGTTTTTTACACACTTTTTCATCTCCTTCTTTTCTCTCAAACCCTAATCCGGCTGCTCTTCTCTCTCTAAACATCTTCTCTCTAGGGTTTCATCTATTTTTAGTGTGTTTCTACCCTAAGTTCTTTATAAGAAAGGTAGAGGGTCGCGAGGGCTTCACTTTAATCTGAACAATAGTGGATTTGAAGCACTTTGGTTTTTCCTCATCTACTCCTTTGGGCTTCTAACTTCGAGGTAGGGATACCCTACTCCATCTTATGAGCTTTGTCTTTAATTTTGGTCGTTTTGATTAGTTGGTGATGTTGGGCAATTTTTGGAAAAGTTGGAGTTATTGTGTAATTTATAAAAGAGAGGTTTTCAAATATTAAAACCCATATGTATGTAAGACATTGAGAAACGGAATTATTGTTGTATTATCGATGAAATTGGACCTTAGGGTTGATATTGAGGATTAGAAAAAAATGCCCTAATTATTGTGATAAATTAATTGGTATAATTAATTTGGGGAAATATGAAATTGAATTGGAAATTGTGAAATTGGGAAGTTATGGGATTGAATGGTGTAGTTGGATTAATTTATCACCAACCTATGTAAAAGTTGATATTATATTTGTTTAATGCATTTATTTTCTGTTTAGAAATAACTGCTTTGGGCTATCGGTGGAGGATAGTCTTGATTGTTGTAGACACTGTATGTTGATTAGGGAAAACTGAAACTAATCACATTGAATATGTCAATGAATATGACAGTTGGAATAATACATCAAATATATGCATTGATTGATTCCTGTATATGATAATTGTTTATATACTTGGAATATGTGTATTGTGTGGGAGGAGATAGGGGATGTACTCCATAGTTTGAGGGAAGATAGGGGATGGACTCTCAAACCTGTTTGGGAGGAGATAGGGGATGGACTCCATTAATATAGCAAATATGTGTATTAAATTGAAGTGTTGATACAGCAAATATGTGTATCATTTGAAGTATGGAAGTGTTTGAATATGAGTTGTAAATCTCATGTGAAATCGTGAAATATGGAAACGTGTTAATATAAGCCATAGTCTCATTGAATTGGTAGGCCAAGTTCTGAGCCATGTTTATGTATCGGGTTTGTATAAGGAAAGAAAATTGAAATGAAACATGGACATGATTGTCATGGAACTAGATTGTGATATAAAATGGTTTATAAGTGTTAACCATCTATCAAATGCTATGGTTTTAGTCGTTGCTTATATTTGGTTTAGTATATCTCTACTGGGCTGTGACTCACCCTATATGGGACATCATTTTCAGGTATAGATGGTATGCCACCTCCAAAGACGTAGCTTGGAAGGCTACAGGCTGAAAGACTTTTGTGATATCTTTTATGTATTACATGTAAATTCAAGCCAAGGGCTTAATGTGTTTTGAGTCAGTACTCTCTTTTTGTGTAACCAACTGTTGGCTTAGAAAGTTGTAAGCCCGTTGGGCATTTACTTTTGTTGTCAACATGTAATACATTTGTAAGGAATACTCTGATGAATGGAATTAAGTTTTGTTTACTTATGTCTACGCATGTCATTAATGTGGGTTTCTATGTATTATTTTGAGGGCGTTACATTTGAGGTGTTTCCTGGGCCGTCTAGTGGCTATTGCACAATTTTGGCCTCCGATGGCCTATTTTTGAAGCTTAAGTGTGAAAAAGTGTATTTTTGGACTTAGTTTTCAAACTGGGAGTCCCGTGCTAGTTCTGTTAGTTTCCACAACTCACATTGGTCCCTCCCGAGTTATTTGAGGTGTTCCCCGGGGCCGTCTCGTGGCTGTTGCACGATTTTGGCCTCCGGTGGCCTATTTTGAAGCTTACGTGTGAAAAAGTGCAATTTTGGACTTAGTTTTGAAACCGGGAATCTCATGCAACTTCCGTAAGTTTCCACAACTCACATTGGTCCATGCCGAGATGTTTGAGGTGTTCCCCGGGCCGTCTCGTGGCTATTGCATGATTTTGGCCTCCGATGGCCTATTTTTGAAGTTTAAGTGTGAAAAAGTACATTTTTGGACTAGTTTTCAAACCGGCAATCTCGTGCTACTTTTGTAAGTTTCCACAACTCACATTGGTCCCTCCCGAGGTGTTTGAGGCATTACCCGGGCCGCCTCATGGCTGTTACACGATTTTGGCCTCCGATGGCCTATTTTTCAAGCTTAATTGTCGCTGAAAGTGCATTTTTGGACTTAGTTTTCAAACCAGGAGTCCCGTGTTAGTTCCGTAAGTTTTCATAACTCACATTTGTCCATCCCAAGGTGTTTGAGATGTTTCCTGGGCCGTCTCATGGCTATTGTACGATTTTGGCTTTCGATGGCCTATTTTTGAAGCTTAAGTGTGAAAAAGTGCATTTTTGAACTTAGTTTTCAAACCGGGAGTCCCATGCTAGTTCCGTAAGTTTCCACAACTCACATTGGTCCATTACAAGGTGTTTGAGGTGTTTCTCGGGCCGTTTCGTGGCTGTTGCACGATTTTGGCCCCCGAAGGCCTATTTTCAAACTTAAGTGTGAAAAAGTGCATTTTTGGACTTAGTTTTCAAACCGGGAGTCTCGTGCTAGTTCCGTAAGTTTCCACAACTCACATTGGTCCATCCCAAGGTGCTTGAGGTGTTTCCCGGGCCGTCTTGTGGGTGTTGCACGATTTTGGCCCCCGAAGGCCTATTTTCAAGCTTAAGTGTGAAAAAGTGCATTTTTAGACTTAGTTTTCAAACCGGGAGTCCCGTGCTAGTTCCATAAGTTTCCACAACTCACATTGGTCTCTTCCGAGGTGTTTGAGGTGTTTCCCAAGCTGTCTCGTGGATGTTGCACGATTTTGGCCCCCGAAGGCCTATTTTCAAGCTTAAGTGTGAAAAAGTGCATTTTTGGACTTAGTTTTCAAACCGGGAGTCCCATCTGGGAGTCCCGTGCTAGTTCCATAAGTTTCCACAACTCACAATTGTCCCTCCCAAGGTGTTTGAGGTGTTTCCCGGGCCGTCTTGTGGCTATTGCACGATTTTGGCCTCCGATGTCCTATTTTTGAAGCTTAAGTGTGAAAAACTGCATTTTTGGACTTAGTTTTCAAACCGGGAGTCCCGTGCTAGTTCTGTAAGTTTCCACAACTCACATTGGTCCCTCCCAAGGTGTTTGAGGTGTTACCCGGGCCGTCTCATGGCTGTTGCACGATTTTGGCTTCCGATGGCCTATTTTGAAGCTTAAGTGTGAAAAAGTGCAGTTTTGGACTTAGTTTTCGAACCGGGAGTCCCATACTAGTTCTGTAAGTTTCCACAACTTACTTTGGTCCCTCCTGAGGTTTTTGAGATGTTACCCGGGCCGTCTCACGACTGTTACACGATTTAGCCCTCTGATGGCCAATTTTCAAGCTTACGCGTTGGAAAAGTTCATTTTTTTACTTAGCTTTATGCCTACGTGTCGAAATAGTGCAAATTTCAAAGTAATGTTCAAATTGGGAGCCACGCGCTTCTTTCGTACGTTTGCACAACTTATGTTGCTCCGTCTCAAGGTGTTTGTGATGTTTCTCGGATCTTTACATGCATATTTCACTATTTTCCCGTGACCTTTCGCCCCAAAATGTCAAAGTTTTTTTTTATTCTACCCTAGTTGATTAAGAAATTTCTACTAAATTAACATAGAAACATAATATATTAACAAAGCCTACTAATCCAATAAAATAAACTAGTAGAATGTACAGAGCTGTAAACCCTGACCAGAATTGATTTTGATCCACATTGATGTTTTGTCTTCATTTGCATCATATTATTCACATTAGCTAGTGATTGTTCTTACACAATTGAAACACCAATAAAAACAAGAAAAGATAACATTATTAAGAAGAAACTTAATTTTTGACAATCAACATATATAAAACATTTTACCTTGAAGCTAGTCATTCACTATAATTTTTGACTATACCAGTCATGGAAAGTCATTCACTATATCAGTTTTCTCCCTATCCCTTTGTATTGGTATTGAGACATAAGTTTTGAAATAATGAGTAGGAAGGGAATAAGTCAAAATGGAGTTGGGACACATTGTTCATATGGAAGAAATTAGATGGAGGCAGAAGGTAAGGGATTTATGACAAGAATATTCAGTTCTTTCACAAATTGACTAACACCCATAGGACACAAAACTATGTAAAAGTTTAGAAATTAATGGGGTGGAGAGGAGGGAGGGGATTAAGAGCGAAGTGATTGAGTTTTATGAGAGGCTTTATGCTGAGACCAATCATAAAAGGGCTCGTCTTGATGACTTGGCTTGGAGAGGCAGTTCACTGAAAAGGAAGTCATGGGAGTCTTGGAAGACTAATGGGGATAAGGCACCAGGCCTAGACAAGTTGACAATGCACTCCATTTGGCCTCTTAGAGCTTTGTCATAGCACTGTACCATCACTTTAATGAGTCTGGGTATTTTAAGAAAAAGCTCAATACCTTGTTTATGTATGAGAAAATATAACAATTATGACTAGCAAAAACTGCACATAGAAGGAAGAAAAATGTGAAGTGTACCTCAGTTTTGGACAAGCTAGCATTGGAATAAGAATCGTAGCATCCTGTAAGAAAAAAAAATTCCATATCCTCAAAGTTTTCAAGCCTTTGACCAAAAATGGTTGAGTTTCCCCACCGATAAGTCATCAAAAAGTATATCAACATAACAATGGCAATGAGAATGCACTTCGGTCATCAGTTTAATCCATCAAGAGGAGAAACAAACCTCTACAAGAGCAACAAATGAGGTAACCATCATGGCAAAGGCTTTACCCACATCAAACGAAGGTGGTCCCCATTGAAAGGGATATGGAATGCTTATCCTGCCAATGGAAACACCAGTACCAAAATAAGGAACGTTCTTAGCATGTTATCTATCCCACCACACAGAGCCATAGCACAGAGCCAACCCATATGCCTTAATGGCTTTTATTCCAACAATCAAGTTACCAAACAAAGAATTACAGTACACCATCCCTAAATTTATTTATTTATTTAACATTACACCAAAAAAAGACCACCATACATGTAATCTTACAACATAATGCACAAAGTTCTGCATTATAGAACCAAAATCTTCTTACGGAACTGAGTTGTTTGACCAATACAAAATCAATATATGCCAAGAATTTATACTAAAAAAGAGACTTGGTAAATTGACATTATTAAGTCCCATTTAAACACTCAGAACAAGCATCCTAGTTAAACACTAAACTCCAAATTGAAAAGCCCCAAATTTTGAAATTGAAAAACCCTAAACCCCAATTTTCAAATTGAAAAGCCTTAAATCAAAATTCAAAACCCTAGTATCTGAACATGCACCTGAAATTGGGCGGTGGGAGGGAAGGTGCGAGAGCTTCGGCTGGAGGGAGAGGTGAGACGGCTCCGTTTGCTTCGTTCACGGGTCTTCGTTGATCGAAAGGAGAAGGGAAGACTGAAGGGAGAAGCGAAGACGAACAGGGCTGCTCTGAAGAACTGCTCTAGTGACGCAATGGCCGTCACGAGCAAAACAATGACTGTTGCTCATCTCTCTTCATGGTCTCTCTTCCCTCTTTCTCTTCTTCGTCTTCTCTCTCTCTTTCTCTCTCTCTCTCTCTCTTTCTCTTGAACACATCTCCCTAATAGTTTTTCTCTATTTTTCCCTTCTTTTTTTTTTTGGGGACTCCAGGGAGTTTAGACAAAATTTTAGGAGGAAATTTTTGAGGGCTTGTTTCAAAGTGAAATTTGAATTTGGGACAAAATTTTGAAGTAAAAATAATTTTAATTTATACTTTTTTAAGTTTTATTATTTATGTTTGTAATTTTACCTTTATTAAAGTTTAATTAATATTTTGAATGAAAAAATAAATTTAAGAAATTTATGATTTTAATCAATAAATAATAATTCTATTACAAAATAATTACTATTATGTTCTTAATAATTTATGATACACAACCAAAGAGAAGAGATGAGATGACCTGGTAACCCTAGCAATTGATTCGGCCTTCATCATTATCAGAGAGAGAGAGAGAGAGATTGAAACTCTTGTGATGTTCCATTCTGATTAGAGGAAGGCAAAATAGTTATTTTGGGGGAAAAAAAATTCCAATAAATATATATATATATATTTTGTGATAGGCTCCCCAAATTTCATTTTGGCGTTTTTTTTTAATTTATTTATTTATCATACAATTCACGACATACATTGTGCGTTGTAAAAAGACAATACTTTTAACGGTAGGCGATGTGTGCATCGTAAAAAGTGCAATACTTTTAATGGCGAGCGTTGTGTGTGCCGTGAAAAGTATTCACTTTTCATGGCTGGTGTATGTGTGTCATGTATAATTGATGTATTAACGGCACGCCATATGCATGTCGTAGAAAGTTTTATTATTTACAGCGTGCATTGCAAGCCGTAAAAAAATCATCGTTATTACCATTTACGGCCTACGCAATAGACACGCCGTGGTTGGAAAAGTATTTACGACGTGCAAAAAAAGCAAGTCGTAAAAGTGAGAAACTACGGCGTGCATTTGTTGTATGCCGTTGATGTGGTGCCATAAAAAGTCAGTTTTGTTGTAATGGAGGAAGGCAGATGCGTGAGGCGTGAGAGAGAAGAGACACAGAGGCCAGAGGCGTGAGGCGTGAGAGAAGAGAAAGGGGGAGGTGAGGTCATGTAGGATGAGGTTTGGTGGTCAAATCTGTGTGTGAGAAGAACTGATATATCTAAGGCGCCAATATATTCATTTCCCTCTAAAAACCTTTAGCAACTAAACCATTTATTTGGTGGCAAAATTATTTCCTCACTAAAAGATAAAATTATTAGCCACGAAAATAGTTTTCTCACTAAATAATATTAAAATATTAAAAATTATTGGTGACGAAAATATATTCGTCATTAATAATTTTATTATTGGTGACCAATTTTTTCCTCACCAAAAGTCTGAAAATTTTGGCACCATCCGAAAAATTAGCGGGAAAATCTTTAGTGACAAAAAAAATATAAATAATGACGAAAAATAATTTCGTCACTTAATTTTTTTATTATGTATGCAGATTTGTGACGAAATTTTATTTTTGTCTCTAAAAATGGTACATTTGGACACGAAAATTTATTTTCTTCACTAAAAGATACGTCTTTCGTGACAAAATTTATTTTCGTCATTAGTTTTTGTCTCCAAAGACACTTTTTGTTGTAGTCTCAATCTCATTGTTTCCAAAAACAAGAATCTTAAGCCTTATACAATTTGCCAATGATCTTGGTACTTGCCCATATAGTTTATTTGGATTTGAATCAATCATTGTCAAACTGGTCCTTGTACTGAATGTCTAAGGAATAGCCTATGAAAATCATTACAGGTTAGATTGAGCTCCATCAGAGAAACAACATAATTTGTCAAACATTGAGGAATTGTGCCACTCAAGTTATTATCAGACAAATCTAATATACAAAGAGAACTATTATAGCAAATTGGTTGTGGAATTTGTCCTGTCAGTAAATTGCCAATGACCCTATAAATAACGGCAGACGGTGGTGGAACTAGGAGTGCTCGTTGTAGCCTATTGAAACTGAGGTCTATAATTTTTAATGAATTCCATGAATGTTTGAGGAACAAAGCCTAAGGAATAGTGCCATGAAAATTGTTGCCTCTCAGATTGAACACCTTCAGAGAAATACAAAAACTGGCTAAACTTTGAGAAATTGTGCCATCCCCCTCAAAGTCATTATCAGACAAATAAAAGTGGGCCTAATTTGTATAACAAACATGGCCCAAGTATTAAAGTGGGCTTTTACTATTGATTTGCTAAATTCCAAGCCTAAAAAATGGATGTGTTGAAAGGTTTGGGTTTTAAATTTAATAAGCAGAGCAATTTTTTGCAATACCAAAGGCTTTGGGCTTTCATAAGCTGAAGTTGAATATCAATTATTGTTTTTTCATCGCTGCATCCATGGCCCAAGTCCTGAGGTAGCCGGTTGCTAGTCTGAATTAACCCAACCCAAAGGGAGGGACCCACCATCGGGGCACCAATGGAGCTCAACCACACGGCACAGACGAGCCCAGGTTTCGAGGGGAGTATAGACAAGGTCGTCGAAGAGAGCTAGCTGCAAAGCAGCAGAATTCGTCCCTCCCAAGCATTGAATCTGAGTCACGCTTGTGAAGAGAGATGCCTTCTTCACTAGCCCACCGCCCCCAAGTGGTAATGTCCATTACTTAGCTTGACAAAATCTCACATTAACAAACTTATACATTCTTTACGTGTTATTTTCAAAAAATTGTATAGATTAAAAATGTCCATTTAGGTTATGAGTCGAAATACCATTATAAAACCCTAACTAAAACCACTACACTATTGATCATAACTAACACTCTGTGGTGTCATAACAAAAAAAAACACCGCAACAAAAATAGAAAAAATCACTGAGTTATAGTCAATACCACAATGATCCGTAATTTTTATATCACATTCAATCATAATTATTATAAAAACAAAAATAAAAACTAGTTTGGATTATAATTAATACCACATAACCAATATTTCAATGAAGATAAATTTATTCTTCTTTATTATAATATCAAATTTGTAGAATTATGTTACAAGCAAAAGCTACTGGTATTACTTCAAAAGAGAAATTACAAATTACACAAAAGCATTATTGAGAATTACACTCACAAAAGCTAATCAATTTGTTTGGTTTTGATTTTCAAAAAACAGTTTTCAAAATATTCTATTTTTTGATTTTCCATATTTTAATGTTTTCAATGAATTTTTTTAATATTTTAAGCGAATTTTTTTTTAAAAATTTTTTTAGACACACATAACATAAATACACTTAAAAAGTATAATATTTGTGAAATAAACTTTTAAAAATTTACTAAATACCAAAAAATACAAAAAAAAAAAAATTACGAAAATTCAGTACATTTTTTTTTGCATCTTGATAAATCCAAAAAACTTATGGATTCAAGGTTACTATTGAATCTGGTACCATTCCGGAGGAACTCGTCCTCCATATTGACAATTCCTTTAGGGGACTACTGCGGTGAAATTCAGGCAGATTACTAGTGAGATTGTTAGTGAAGACATATTTGACAAAGCACGAATCACTGTAGAAGATATATTCACCCAACTGAAAGCACGAGTCATTGTCAATAAAAATAAAATAGATTAAAATAGTCAATTAGACAAATATCAAATTCAACTCATAATTATTTTATTTTTTCTCTCATAACCACCAAATCAACTACCAAAAAAAAAAAAAGAAACAAAAAAACAAATTATCATCTTAAACATAATTTTTTTAATCAGGCAAAAATAGTCAAAAAAATCAAATAACAACTAAAATGGCATATTTCCAAACGGCACCAGTCATAAAATGAACTGTCATTGCTTAGTAGCCATGGGCTGAACTATTGGTGGGCCTCTTCTGTGCAATTGAACCCCTTTTCAAATAAAATACCCATATAGAACTTAGGCCATGTTTGGCTATTGTGATAGGATTTGATGAACAATTTAGTGGGTTATACTTAAATCATGTTTGGTTTTGCAGAATGATATGGGACTATGGATTCTCCAAAACGGTGGAATTAGCTTGCCCATGAGGGTGTGGTATTGATAATCCTATCTTATGTGATTAGATAACTAAAGATTCGTTTGGCATTGGCTACTATAGTTAACTTTTTTGTGTTAGGACTTTTTTATCCTATTTTTTTAGTCTCGTTTGGTTTTTTTTTTTTTTTTGGGGGCTTTTTTGACTTTTATGAGAAAATAAATGTAATGATTATGGATAAAAAGTAATATTTTGTCTTATTAATTTTTGTAGTCAATTTTATATTTTTGTGATTATTTAGTCCCAAAATAAATGCGAAACCAGAACTAAAGATTATTTTGCGCCTACTTTATGAAAACAAAGAAGTCACATTACCTCACACTACATTGTGATGAATCCCAACTAAAAAGACTATGTTATAATAATCAACACCATATGGTATCATAACAAAAAAACGTTACTTTTGAGTCATAACAAAAAATCATCATAAGTTATAGCCGATGCTACAACTATAATTTTCATACCACATTCAATCATAATAAAAAAAAAACCTAGTTTGAATTATAACTAACACTATAATAAAACATAACTTTATTCTTCTTTATAATACCCAATTTATAGAAATATGTTACAAACAGAAATTGCTGGGATTACTTCAAAAGAGAAATTACAAATTACACACAAACATTATTTATAATTACTCTCACAAAAGCTAATAGCATCCACATAGATAAATATTACAGAACAAAACATTGCTTACTGAGTTAGTTTCTTCTTCCCTTCCTTTGCACCCTTTTTTGAGTTTGCTTCCTTCTTCCAAATTTCTCAACAAACCATTCATGATACCTTGTGGTCAGAATGCGCCCAATAACAAGCCCAACTATTAGCCCACTACCATAACCCAATGATATGATAATCCAGTCAACAACACCACTTGGAAACTTTGAATCATCACCATGAAAGCTCAAGGATGGTGGTGGTGAGGCCTCTGAATTTCCACATAACTTCGATAGAGGATAACCACACAACCCGGAATTCCCATCATATGAATTGTTTTCAAATGTATCAAACTGATTCCCTCGAGGAATACGGCCAGTGAGATGGTTATGAGAAACGTCTAGGACTTCAAGGAAAGTGAGTTGGATTAGTTGCTGAGGGATCTCTCCTGAGAGCAAGTTCTGCGAAAGGTCCAATGATTCCAGCTCAGTCAAATTTGCCAAGGATGATGGGATGACACCAGTGAAATTGTTGTTGGAAAGGTTTAACATCTGAAGCCCATTGAGCCTTCCAAGAGACTCAGGAATTTCCCCTCCGAATTTGTTTTTTGACAAATCAATAGCTATGAAGGCCTTTTGGATCTTCTGGTATAGCCTTTTTGTGCCTTTGTTATTCATTGTTACTGAATACATAAAAGGCCGCGAAAACATAATTATTGTGACGGATGCAGGTTTTGAATTTGTTCTCCTTTCAAATTCTCGATATTCTTGCATATAAGTTAACTTTCCTCTGTCAACCATTGCCATTGCATTCCAATTTTGGAAGTATTCTGACGGTAAGTTTCCTGGGAAACCATTGTCAGAGAGGTCAATGATGCGCAATTTTGCAAATTTTAATTTGGCTTGAGAAACGTTAATGGCACCATGAAATCTGTTAGATCGCAAAATAAGAACTTGTAACATAGGAAGTGCTCCCAACCAAGAGGGAAAAGTATCCTCCATCTGATTATTTCCAAGAACAAGAATCTCAAGCAATGTACAATTTTGCAATGATCTTGGCACCAACCCATGTAAATGATTTTGACTTAGATCAATCATCTTCAAGTTGATCCCCATCATGTGAGGAATAGTGCCGTGAAAATTGTTGAGACTTAGATTGAGCATTAACAGAGAATCACTAAAACTGGACAAACATTCAGGAATTGTGCCACTCAAGTTATTATTAGACAGATCAAGAACTTGAAGAGAACTATTTCGCAGATTATTGATGGTGGAATTTCTCCAGATAAAAAGTTATCAGTGACCTGATAAAAATTGATAGACGGTGGTGGAATTGGTATTGACCCTTGCAATCTATTAAAACTGAGGACTAAAGACAATAGTGACCGCCATGGAATGATATCTGGATGCTGTTCAAAACCTGTCAGAAAATTTTTCTCAAGGATGACCACTTCCATAGTTTCTTTCGATTTGTTCCAAAACCAAGTTGGTATTTCGCCTTGAATTTTGTTATCTTCAAAGTAGATAAGATTTAATTCATCTTGGAATCGCAGGAAATTGGGGAACTCCTCCATGTTACATGATGCCAATCCTAGAACGGTAAACTTCGGAAGAGTAGCATTGGTAATATTTTTGGTAAACACCATTAATTTGTTGTATGACAAATCCAAATGAACAAGGTTTTGGAGCTTCAAAAAAATGTCTAGGTCCACTGCACCGCTCAAGTTGTTTCCAGCAAAACTAAGATATTCAAGATGCTTGAGTTGAGATATTGAGCTTGGAATCATGCCACGGAGTTGACTGTCGGTGAAGTCTAAAACAGTTAATTTGGTGAGGTTCATAAGCCAAGATGGAATTTGACCAACTAATTCATTTGAACCGATAGACAACCAGGATAGCTGGGTCAGGTTAGCTAGACACTGCGGTATCTCACCACGTATTTTCATATCTGCAATGCGTAATTCAGTGAGTTTGGATAGCTTAACCAGTGTCAAAGGTAAGGTTGGTACATCAAAATTATTTCCACCAAGGCATAAGAAAGTTAGTTGTGATAGGTTTCCCAACGATTCAGGAATTTGGCCCCCAAATTGGTTCACACAAAGGTTCAAATAAGTGAGTTTGGTCACACTACCGAGCGAAGCTGGAAGCATCCCAGAAAAATTGCATCCTCTCAAATCCAAATAACTTATGGATTCAAGGTTACCTATTGAATCTGGTACCATTCCGGAGAAACTCGTACCCCGTATTGACAATTTCTTTAGGAGACTACTACGGTAAAATTCAGGCAGATTACCAGTGAGATTGCTATTGTCTGCCATGCTTAGAATCTGAAGGTTTGGTAGTTGAAAAATGGTTGTTGGGAATTCGCCATACAACTGACAACTCTCAAGAAAAAGAGTTGTTAGTGAAGACATATTTGACAAAGCATGAGTCACTGTAGAAGATATATTTACCCAACTGAGGCCAAGTACCTTCAAGCTGGTAAGATTTTGAACTAGGTCTTCCAAATTGGGTTTTTCAAGTTTCAGAAGGCTTTCACCATTCCAGTCAACATTTCGAGAGAGATCGAGGTAAGCCAACTTTGAAAGATTTGAGATATTTGAAGGGATTTGACCAAAAAATACAGAGTTCGATAGCTCTAGACTGGTTAGCCTCGAAAGGTTTCCAATTCTAGATGGGATTTGAGAAAAATTGAAGTCGTTGTCGGCAAGATTCAGCCTCTGAAGGTGAACCAAGTTGAAGAGGCTACTATTGGAGTTGATAGAACCGTAGAGAAAACTGCTACTGAGGTCGAGGCCAATCACATGACCTGTGTCGTGGTCACACTCGACGCCATCCCATGAGCAACAGTCGCTGCTTTTTCCTTCGAGCTTCTTCCATGATTCAACTTTTGGATAAGCTGAAGGATCACCTGAAACAGACTTGTTAATAAAAAAGCTATGCTTGAACTGCAGCAAGGATGAACTCTCATCTTCATGGCATAGTGGCTGCGCAGAAGAGGAAGAGTTAGTCAACATTATAAAAAGATGAAAACAACAACACAAGAGCATGAACACATGAAGATAGAAAGATGAACCCATGTTGGATAACAAACTCAAAGTTACCAATCTTGGATGATGAAGCTAATGGCTGTGATGTGCTTTTATAGTTGGGATCAGAGTGTAGCACGCATGACACTATGGAGAAGTCCATAAACAACAAGTGTCAATGTCCTTGTGTATAAAAAATTAATAATTAAAGAGTGGTGAAAGAATTGACAAATAATTTTTTACCTATATTATTCTCACCTAATAAACACTTGGAAAAGACTTGTGCAAATTAAAGAGACAAAGTAAATCATGTCCCCACAAATAACTAGTGCTCAGAATTCCAAACCAGTGATTAAGAATTCAGTTTACAACATATTCCATTATAATTAGGCATTTTAATTTAAATTTTCATTGAAGGGACAAAAAATATATCAAATATCATTGATTTTTTTGTATCATATGGTATGTATCAAGAGGTGTTAGTTATTAGTAGGGGAAAGGGTAACACAAACACATTGAACTTGTAACCTCCTATCGCAAAACGTGGTAGAGTTCGATTGTTAAATATTTATTAGGTCTGGATGTGACTTTTAAATCGAGGAATTTGAGATTAAATATTAGATGTTTGGGGTTAGTGGGGTAGGAGGAATTAACAAGGGAGATTGCTTGAACCTGAGCCACTTGGTTGGCAAGCCAACCTATATGTATATGCTATCAGGCTACAAGGGCCCTGTTTGGTAGAGTTGTGGGAAAGTGCTTATAGCTTATGCCTAAACAGCTTATAGCTTATAACTATGAACATAAGCTGATTTCTGACTTATAAATTAAGCATCTCCTGCCCCACTCAAAGAATAAGCTGATTTCTGACTTCCAAAAAGCTATAAGTTATAAACTATAAGCTAAACCAAACATATCAAAATAACTTAAATTAAGCTGAAAGCTGAAATAAGCAGCTTTTAAGCTGCGCCAAACAGGCACAAGGCCTTTGGCTTACTATGATTTCAAATAGTGTAATTTTCATTTTACCTTTTAAATTATCACTCAAAAAATAATTTAACTTATATATATTTATATTAATTTTATACTTTAATAATTCAATTTTGGATCAATTTTATCTTAATTGTCAATTGTTGTTTATAATAAAACAGAACTCACTAATGTGGCATTAAAACTTCTTTTGAAGTTTTATTTTAATCTCCTAAATTATTCCAAAAAATTAATTAGACCCCTGAATATATTAGAAAAAAAATTAATTTACATATTAGATTATAATTTTTTATCTAAAGAAAGGAAAAAATAAATTTCGGCAAAAAAATAATATATTTGGGCCATCGAGTATTCTTCAAAGAGTTGTTATTAATTTTAGCATCAAGTGCCCTTCAGTCAATGATACAACCATGAAAGTATTAACCTCTGTATTATAAATTGAGACCTCTAGATATTTATTTTCATCGTTTAATATTATTTTTCAAATTTTGGCCGATGTTTATCTCAAAATAAGTATGATCTAAATTTTTATCCACACAATTTTCAACATACTACTTATCCATCACTTCTATTAAAATTAATATGAGGAATAGGCATGCTAGAATTTTCAAGAGAGAGAGAGAGAAAGAGGGATAGGCTTTAAATTAATATGATCTAAATTTTCTACATTATTTTTTGTCTCTACTGTATTTTCGAAACTCACCACTCCCAACCCATTTCCGAGTAGGTTTAGAAAACATAGCACAAAATAAAAATATTGTAGGAAAATGTAACATAAATTGAAAATAAAACAAAATTACAATTTTTTACTCAAAAATGTCTGATGTGATAGTCACATGACAATTTTTGTTGAGTAATTGACCATGAGCGAAAGGCCTCTCAAAATGATTCTCAATTAAAATTACAAATCTTATAATTAGTCAACATGATTCACAACTAAAATTACAAATTTTATACACACTTTTTTATTGGTGTGTAACAACTATTTTTTCAGTAATTAATGATGCTTGTTTTAGGTAGAAATTATTTAGTAGTTCCGATTTATATACTACGTTGTGTATCTATAGCGACCCCGGTCTTTTCCCATTTGATTATTGTATCCGGACTTATGTTCCGTAGACTCCATTGTTGTGTTATTGTTGTTGTCGTCTTTTAATTCCTTAGCTTTGGAGTTATAGGATGTGTTGGGCGGGTTTGGAACAGGTTGGTTGAGCTTAGGAACCAAAACTAGTTGCCCAGATTTTAGCTTGTCCGCTCGAGCGGGGGTTCTGGCGCTCGAGCGGGAAAAACACCCATCCAGTATTTCTTGTGCAGGGTTGGACGCTCGAGCGGGAGTTGGGCCGCTCGAGCGGGAATGTGGGAGTGACGCTCGAGCGGGGAGTTGGACGCTCGAGCGGGTACCTAGTTTGTCGAGATGCTGGGAGTGTGCATCCGCCGCTCGAGCGTGGGATTGTCCGCTCGAGCGGGAGTCTGTGAGTGTGCGCTCGAGCGGGGTTTTGTCCGCTCGAGCGGAGATGCTGAGTATAAAATCGTGATTTCGTGTTTTAAAACAGTTTTTCAGCCCCTTTTGATCCAAAAACCCTAAAGTCCGACCTTTCTTCTTCTCTAAACACTTTTTCTCCTAGGTTTGATCTAGTTAGGGTGTGTTTCTACCCTAGTTCTTTTACAAATAAGATAGAGGAGAGTGAGGGCTTCCATTTAATCTGAGCAGTTGTCAGTTTGGAGCACTTTGGAGTTTCGAGCATCTTCTTCATCATCATCTTTTTGGGTTATTTCTTCGAGGTAGGGATTTCCTACTCCATTTATACGCTTTAATCCTAAGTGTTGGTATTTTGGTATGTGGGGGTAGTTTGGTAATTTGTAAGAAACCTTAGGGTTTTAGTTTAGATTAATTTGTATAATTAATTTAAAGGAATAATGTGGAATTTGGTTTAATTCATGGAATTGGGAAATTTAATGAATTGATGTTATATATTTGGGGTAGTTTAATTATTTACCTTTGGGAATGTTGAATTTACATTCATTGATGTATTTATTTCTTGTTTAGAAATAACTGTTTTGGGCTATCGGTGGAGGATAGCCATTGATTGTTGTAGACCTTGCATGCGGCTTAGGTATAACTGGAATTGAGTCAATTGTTTGACTGTTGAGTTAATACAGAACATTTGTGTATTAATTATGTGTTGTATATGGCAATTGTGTGTTTATTGCATATGCATGTTGTTTGGAGAAGATAGGGGATGAACTCCACGGTTTAGGGGAAGATAGGGGATGGACCTCTAAACCGGATTTATTGGGAGGAGATAGGGGATGGACTCCAGTAGCATCACTCTTATGTGTGCTTAATGATTAATAGATATATTTCTATTTATTGTTGATATGGTACATCACTAAAATGTGTATCAGTTGGGAAGTATGGAATTGAAGTGATTATGATTGATATAATACCAACATGTGTATTCGTTATGATTAGGTCTAACTTGATTGTTATTCCTGTTGAATTGGAAGTGATGGTAATAAAAGATGAAACCCTGTTGAGTTATTTGGCCAGGTTCTGAGCCATAAGTGGAAAGTAAAATGTGCCATAGACAATGTGTCATAGGCAGTGTAGACATTCGTGTCATGAATATTGTAACTTGATTATAGTGTGTTAACCATGTATCAGATGCTAATACTTTAGTTAATTCTTATGCTTGGTTTAGTATTTCTCTACTGGGCTGTGGCTCACCCTATATGGGAACTTTATTTTCAGGTTCAGGTGGTTCACTCCCTCCAAGGACTTAGCTTGTGAGGATTGGACTTGAAGATTTGTTTATTTATTTTTATTTGAATAATGTAATCTTTCAAGCCTAGGGCTTTATCTGTTTTTGAGTTAGAACTCTGTGAATTGTGTCCAAGTGTTGGCTTGGCAAGATGTAAGCCCGTAGGGCATTTGTTCTGATGTTTTATTTCATAATACTCTGATGGATGGATTTATATTATTGTTTTAATATAATAATGCATGTTTGGTTTTATATTTAATGGGTTGATTTTTGAGGGCGTTACAACTTGGTATCAGAGCGTACCGGGTTTGAATACTTTTGGTACGTGGGAAGTGATTAGTATCACAATGGGTTCGTCTCGTTTGATAGAGACTTAGTGTAATGATTGCATGCTTATATGATAACATGTTTATGTGATTATGTGGGTATGGAATGTAGTTTCTAGATATTGATTGGATCCTTGAGTTTCTAGTAGTCTTGTTGGAAAGGCACTTGATCAATGCTGCTTCCAACCGGAACTATAGTAACCCTTTGGGACTATCATTATCCAGGAATGAAATTCGTAGGTGCTTATGTGATTATGTGCTTACGTGGTGTGATTTATTATTGTCCAATGCATTAGGACGTGAGTGTTTAGCTTCGGCACATTTATTAATGTGCTAACGTCTTTGTTTCTTTTAATAGGATGTCAAGACGAGGACGAGGACGCGGTAGGCGAGGTAGGCAGGCTAGGCAGGAAGTGCCTATACCGGAGGAGATTCCGGCAGTTCAGGAGGGTGTTGGCCAGGCCAATGTGGCCGAGCCAGTAGGACAGCTGTTTATGGGCGCTTTGGCCCAAGAGATAGCAGGGGCATTTCAGGCGTCAGTTGACATTCTGAGGGCTGCGAATCTAGCCCAGGTAGTTCCAGCCCCGGTAGTTGCTGCAGATGCAGGGCCTTCTTTTCTGAAGAGGGAGTTTTTCCGGTCTCAACCGGACGTGTTTGTAGGTGATCCTAGCGAGCCGCTTAAGGCAGACGAATGGCTCGAACAGACAACGAAAACGTTTGAGATGCTTGGCATCGAAGACGAGGGGTTGAAGGTGACCTTGGCATCTTTCCAGCTGAAAGGGGATGCGGGTCAGTGGTGGAAATTCATTAAGGCTCGTGTTGGAGGTACATGGGAGGCGTTTGTGAATGCTTTTCAGGAGAAGTACCTGTCCCCAGCTGTTCAGGAGACGTTGAGAGATCAGTTCTGCCAGCTGAAGCAGAATAGTTCATCAGTGGCTGAGTTTGAGGCCTTATTTACTAGTTTGTCCAGGTTCGCACCTGAGTTAGTGGCGTCCGAGGAACGTCGGTGTATAGAGTTTGAGAAGAAGTTGAGGCGCGGCCTCAAATTGAGAGTTGTGCCGACTATGATTAGGGATTTTGGGCGTTTGGTTGATGCAGCAGCCCATACTGAGATCGCGATGCGGGAGGAGGAAGAAGGGCAGAAAGGCTCCAAGAGGAGTCAGGATGGCCAGAGTGATGGCAGGAGGCAGAGAGGTTTCACTCCTCAGCAGCCTCAGAGTAGTTTTTCTAGATCCACTTTTCCAGTGCCGAGTGCTAGTTCTGGGAAAGGCAGTCAGGGAGACATTACTTGCTTCAAGTGTGGTCAGCTGGGCCACAAGTCTCCAGTTTGTCCTCAGAGGGGAGGAGTTCAGAGAGCAGCATCTTCTTCGGCTCGATCTCAGAGCCAGAGTCAGAGTAGAGGCCAGCCACTCTCGTGCTATCAGTGTGGTCAGCCAGGGCACATGAAGAGGTTTTGCCCACAGTTGGGTGGCACATCTGGTGCATCTGGTTTGAGGCAGACTCAGGGTCAGCAGCCAGCGCAGTCGGGTCAGGCCTCGAGGGCCAATCAGGGGGCTTCTTCGTCCCAGTCTGTGCAGCAGTCTACTGCTCCGAGGGGTGAGCAGGTTGATCAGAGGTCGTCTGGGCGCGTGTATGCTGTTACCGCGCAGGATCTAGTACCGGCTCCGTCTGTTGTGAGAGGTACCTTCTTGTTTTGCAATTCAGTTGCTAGTGTTCTGATTGATACGGGTGCATCTCATTCCTTTGTGTCTGCTGCATTTGCATCTATTTTGGAGTTGGAGTTAGCTCAGTTAGCATCTCCTATTTGTGTAGTGTCGCCTCTTGGGGGTGAGTTGATTTTGAAACAAGGTGTTAGGGGTTGTGATATAGAGGTCGATGATCATAGAATCCCTTTCTCTTTTGTAGTTATGCCCATGAAGGGCTTTGATGTTATTTTGGGTATGGACTGGTTGTCGTCATACCGGGCAGTTATTGATTGATACCGTCAGAGGGTCACTTGTTGTACCGTGAACGGGGAGTGTTTTCGTTTTCTGGGGGACCGGGTTGGTAGTGTTTTGCCACCGGGGTATGATCCGCGAGGGCGGAGTGAGCTTAGTGGTCTACTTGCCAGTCTTTCGATTAGTGAGGGTGATGAGACCCAGATTGTGTTGCCGAGGGTGGTCTGTGAGTATTCGAACGTTTTTCCCGAGGATCTTGTTAGTTTGCCACCTCAGCGAGAGATTGAGTTCTCTATTGATTTAGTGCCCGGCACGGCGCCGATTTCTATGGCACCTTACCGTTTTGCTCCAGCCGAGTTAGTTGAGTTGAAGGTTCAACTCCAGGAGTTGTTAGATAAGGGTTATATTCGTCCTAGTGTTTCGCCGTGGGGAGCACCGGCCCTCTTTGCTAAGAAGAAAGGTGGTGCTTTGAGATTGTGTATTGATTACAGGAAGTTGAATCGGGCTACGGTTAAGAATAAGTATCCTATGCCCCGTATTGATGATTTGTTTGACCAGTTGAAGGGTTCCCGTTGTTTCTCTAAGATAGATTTGAGATCGGGTTATCATCAGTTGAGAGTCAGGGAGGAGGATATTCCTAAGACGGCATTCCGTACGCGGTATGGCCACTATGAGTTTCTGGTGATGCCGTTTGGGCTCACCAATGCACCGGCAGTGTTTATGGATTTGATGAACCGGATCTTCCGGGAATTCTTGGATCGTTTTGTAGTCGTCTTCGTGGACGACATTTTGATTTATTCACCTTCAGAGGAGGAGCACGGGCACACTTGAGAGTGGTGCTTGAGTTACTTAGAGCCCATAAGCTTTATGCTAAGTTCGGGAAGTGTGAGTTCTGGCTAGAAGAGGTGAAGTTCTTAGGCCATGTAGTTTCGGGGGAAGGGGTGTCTGTTGATACATCCAAGACTGAGGCAGTGCAAGATTGGGCACAGCCTAAGAGTGTGTTTGAGATCCGCAGTTTTCTGGGATTAGCTGGGTATTACCGTCGGTTTGTGAAAGATTTCTCCAGGTTAGCTTCACCGTTGACTAGATTGACTCGGAAGGGAGTCAAATTTGTATGGAGTGAGACTTGTGAAAAGTCGTTTCAGGAGTTGAAGGTTAGACTGACCACCGCTCCAGTCTTGATTATTCCGAGAGAGGGTTGGGTTATGCAGTCTATTGTGACGCCTCACGAGAGGGTCTGGGTTGTGTGTTGATGCAAGAGGGGAAAGTGGTCGCCTATGGTTCACGTCAGTTGAAAATTCATGAGCAGAATTACCCCACACACGATTTAGAGTTAGCAGCTGTGATATTTGCCTTGAAGATTTGGAGGCATTATCTTTATGGTGAGAGGTTCGAGGTATTCTCGGATCATAAGAGTCTGAAATATCTGTTCACACAGAAAGACTTGAATTTGAGGCAGAGGAGGTGGATGGAGTTCATTGAGGATTATGACTTCGAGTTGCACTATCATCCGGGGAAGGCCAATGTTGTGGCCGATGCCCTTAGCAGGAAATCTGTTGGTGACTTAGCTAGTATAGCCATCCGGGAGTGGGAGATGTTGGGTGCAGTTGGGGAGTTTGATTTGCATCTGGGCGAATCCGTTGAGGCTGCGGCCTTATTTTCTGTTGTTGCACAGCCTACACTTGTGACTCGAGTGTTAGAGGCTCAGAGGGGTGATCTTGAGGTAGAATCTCTCCGAGAGAAGATTTCCATTGGGAAGGTTGAAAAGGGTTTGACGGTGTATCCCGACCTGAGTGTGAGATACCGAGACCGTCTGTTTGTGCCGGAGTCTTGCCGAGAGGAGGTACTCCGAGAGTTTCATCATTCGCGCCTTGCGGTGCATCCGGGAGGTACTAAGATGTATCAGGATTTGGGTCGCCAGTTCTGGTGGCGGGGTATGAAGAGAGATGTGGCAGCTTTCGTAGCTAGGTGCCTTACTTGTCAGCAAGTGAAGGCCGAGCATCAGAGGCCAGCGGGTTTGTTGCAACCCTTGCCTATTGCCGAGTGGAAGTGGGAGCATGTCACTATGGACTTCGTTGTGGGTCTTCCGAGGACTCAGCGGGGTAGTGATGCCATTTGGGTGGTGGTAGACCGGTTGACGAAGTCAGCGCACTTCATTCCTATGCGCGTTAGAGATTCAGTAGATCATCTTGCTGAGTTGTATGTTCGGGTATAGTGAGGTTGCACGGGGTTCCAGTGACGATCGTCTCAGATAGAGATCCTCGTTTCACTGCCAGGTTGTGGCAGAGTTTGCAGAGTGCTTTAGGCACTAAGTTGACCCTTAGCACGGCTTATCATCCTCAGACTGACGGGCAGTCCGAGCGTACTATTCAGATCCTTGAGGATATGCTTCGGGGTTGTGTTCTCGACTTTAGTGGGTCGTGGGAGAGGCACTTACCATTAGTGGAGTTTGCCTACAACAACAGTTTTCAGTCTAGTATCGGTATGGCACCGTTTGAGGCCTTGTATGGCCGACCGTGTAGATCTCCTGTTTGTTGGGCCGAGGTGGGTGATGCACCTTTGTTGGGTCCGGAGTTGGTAAGGGAAACGACGGAGAAAGTTGAGCTTATCCGTAAGAGGCTTGTTACAGCACAGAGTCGTCAGAAATCTTATGCTGACCGTAGGAGGAGACCTTTGGCATTTGAGGTGGGTGATCATGTCTTTTTGAAGATATCACCTAAGCGGGGTTTGATGAGGTTTGGGAAGAGTGGGAAGTTGTCCCCTCGATTCATTGGGCCTTTTGAGATTCTTGAGAGGATTGGCGAGGCTGCTTATCGTTTAGCTTTGCCTCCGCAGTTGTCCGGAGTTCATGACGTGTTTCATGTGAGTATGCTTCGGAAGTATGAGCCAGATCCGTCACATGTACTGGATTGGACTGATTTAGTTGTTGATGAGGATGTTCGTATGAGGAGAGACCGGTTCGAGTCTTGGATAGGCGGGATCAAGTCCTGCGTGGCAAGACTATCCCTTTGGTGAAAGTTTTGTGGAAGCATCACGGAGTGGAGGAAGCCACTTGGGAACGTGAGTTGGAAGTCCGTGAGAAATATCCGGACTTGTTTACTGATTTGTAATCTTGTATTTAGATTATGTAATATTGTTGAACTTAAGAGCTTTATATATATATGTCTTAAGTTGGGAAAACATTGACAATGTTTTGGTTTAATGTTAACATTTTGAAACTTGCCTTTTTATGGAAGTGGAGTATAACATTTATATATTGAATGTGTTATTTATATCATGAGATTGAATATGATATGGAAATTGTTAACATTGAAAAGATTAATGCATAATATTGATGCAAGTTGAAATATATGTTGATTTATACATATTGTGAGATGCCTCTTGATTAGAGATGAAGTGACCAGTTTTGGGTCAAGTTGTTGTTTATTGCTTTATGATATCTTTGGGAATTGAGAAAAACTTGTTTTTACAAACTTATGCTTAATTTCGGGGACGAAATTCTTTTAAGGGGGGGAGGTTATAGCGACCCCGGTCTTTTCCCATTTGATTATTGTATCCGGACTTATGTTCCGTAGACTCCATTGTTGTGTTATTGTTGTTGTCGTCTTTTAATTCCTTAGCTTTGGAGTTATAGGATGTGTTGGGCGGGTTTGGAACAGGTTGGTTGAGCTTAGGAACCAAAACTAGTTGCCCAGATTTTAGCTTGTCCGCTCGAGCGGGGGTTCTGGCGCTCGAGCGGGAAAAACACCCATCCAGTATTTCTTGTGCAGGGTTGGACGCTCGAGCGGGGAGTTGGACGCTCGAGCGGGTACCTAGTTTGTCGAGATGCTGGGAGTGTGCATCCGCCGCTCGAGCGTGGGATTGTCCGCTCGAGCGGGAGTCTGTGAGTGTGCGCTCGAGCGGGGTTTTGTCCGCTCGAGCGGAGATGCTGAGTATAAAATCGTGATTTCGTGTTTTAAAACAGTTTTTCAGCCCCTTTTGATCCAAAAACCCTAAAGTCCGACCTTTCTTCTTCTCTAAACACTTTTTCTCCTAGGTTTGATCTAGTTAGGGTGTGTTTCTACCCTAGTTCTTTTACAAATAAGATAGAGGAGAGTGAGGGCTTCCATTTAATCTGAGCAGTTGTCAGTTTGGAGCACTTTGGAGTTTCGAGCATCTTCTTCATCATCATCTTTTTGGGTTATTTCTTCGAGGTAGGGATTTCCTACTCCATTTATACGCTTTAATCCTAAGTGTTGGTATTTTGGTATGTGGGGGTAGTTTGGTAATTTGTAAGAAACCTTAGGGTTTTAGTTTAGATTAATTTGTATAATTAATTTAAAGGAATAATGTGGAATTTGGTTTAATTCATGGAATTGGGAAATTTAATGAATTGATGTTATATATTTGGGGTAGTTTAATTATTTACCTTTGGGAATGTTGAATTTACATTCATTGATGTATTTATTTCTTGTTTAGAAATAACTGTTTTGGGCTATCGGTGGAGGATAGCCATTGATTGTTGTAGACCTTGCATGCGGCTTAGGTATAACTGGAATTGAGTCAATTGTTTGACTGTTGAGTTAATACAGAACATTTGTGTATTAATTATGTGTTGTATATGGCAATTGTGTGTTTATTGCATATGCATGTTGTTTGGAGAAGATAGGGGATGAACTCCACGGTTTAGGGGAAGATAGGGGATGGACCTCTAAACCGGATTTATTGGGAGGAGATAGGGGATGGACTCCAGTAGCATCACTCTTATGTGTGCTTAATGATTAATAGATATATTTCTATTTATTGTTGATATGGTACATCACTAAAATGTGTATCAGTTGGGAAGTATGGAATTGAAGTGATTATGATTGATATAATACCAACATGTGTATTCGTTATGATTAGGTCTAACTTGATTGTTATTCCTGTTGAATTGGAAGTGATGGTAATAAAAGATGAAACCCTGTTGAGTTATTTGGCCAGGTTCTGAGCCATAAGTGGAAAGTAAAATGTGCCATAGACAATGTGTCATAGGCAGTGTAGACATTCGTGTCATGAATATTGTAACTTGATTATAGTGTGTTAACCATGTATCAGATGCTAATACTTTAGTTAATTCTTATGCTTGGTTTAGTATTTCTCTACTGGGCTGTGGCTCACCCTATATGGGAACTTTATTTTCAGGTTCAGGTGGTTCACTCCCTCCAAGGACTTAGCTTGTGAGGATTGGACTTGAAGATTTGTTTATTTATTTTTATTTGAATAATGTAATCTTTCAAGCCTAGGGCTTTATCTGTTTTTGAGTTAGAACTCTGTGAATTGTGTCCAAGTGTTGGCTTGGCAAGATGTAAGCCCGTAGGGCATTTGTTCTGATGTTTTATTTCATAATACTCTGATGGATGGATTTATATTATTGTTTTAATATAATAATGCATGTTTGGTTTTATATTTAATGGGTTGATTTTTGAGGGCGTTACAGTATCCTTGCAATTATATCGGGCCACAAGACTACTTTTTCATATTTTGTCTCACACGTTTTAGACAAAATGATTATGTGTTCTCTTCCCATAAAATAGGGGTCATCAATGGGACGGGTCGGGCTTACCCAGCCCACAAATGTTGTGCCCACGTCCTAAATATTAATGGATTTTTTGCGTTTTGACCAATCAATGGGCTAGTGGGCTTATTTAAAAAAATTAAAACCACGCTCCACCTGTAAGCCTAAATCTTACGGGCCAAAATCAAACTGAACCAGATTACATATTTTTTATTAAACTTATATGCACATTTATTTTTTTTCTTTTTTAATAATTCATATCATCAATTTAATTAATATTATTAAAACAATCAAATTAAAGTATAAATTCATCAAATTAACAAATTATGTCAATGACAATGTTATATGTAAAAAGTTGAGAGTTAGAAAGATATCACCAGTCATTGTTAATTTCAATTTTAACAAATTATGTTTTGTGTTTTTTTTTTTTTAAAAAATATAATTAATAAGGATAGTATAGGATGTCAAATGAGTTTAATGACTAAAATATATTTTTTCCGTCAATTTATTTAATAGAAATAAACAAATGGTTTAAGTTGGAAAAAAAATATCAAAAGATTAGTGTTAAAATTGAAAAAATTAAAATCTCAAGATCTATTTTTTTACGAAAGTCAAATTTTAATTTTTTTTTTAAATACCTTAAAAACTGTCATTCATATTAATTTATTGAAAAATTTGACCAAAACTCTCTCAATACGCAATGCTTTAAGTACACACAATTTTTTTAAGGAAAATGAGTGAGAGCACTAATTAGTGTCATCACTAATGATGTGATAGTGGGTCCCACCCACTGTTACAGTGTGTGTTTTCTGTGGTTTTTTTTTTTCACCTCATTAGTGATGGGTTAGAGCTACCAAATTAGAGGTGTCTAGCATGACTGTTCTGAGTGACTTTTCTCTTGGACTCTGACGACTTCACAATTGGAAATTAGAGGTCTAGCTACTATATGATAAACAAAAGGGATTGGATGATGACAAGGTTGGTCTCACATCTTATCCTAAAAGTTTCTATATTGTGTTGGAGACTTCCAAACTATTTTAGATTTTCTTTAACATGCTCTAATAGTAAAATTAGTTGGCGTTTGATGGCAAAGGATGTTAAAAGGAGGGATGGTTTAGTAGAGAAATGGTTTAGTGGTGGTGACTTGGGTGGATTGATGATGTCGATTTGGGGAAAGTAAAGTTTAATTTATAAATGAGAAAGTAAAATTTCATCTTAGTTGTTGTTGTTACTCTTTTAATATGTATTATGTTTTCTTTTTTTGATGTCTTGTTCAAGAATGATAATAAAGTTTTATTCTAATAGTATGTTCTTAAATTATTTCTTTTGTGATACAAATTTTATTGTGAAACAGAGTAAAATGTTATTGTTTACGTCAATTTCGAAGGTAATTTTTTTTAAAAATAATTTCATAATCAACTTGGATCTTGTTTGATACATCTTGATAAGAGGATTATAAAAATATTAATTTTATTAAAAAAGAACATTTACATCAAAAGTTATATCATTTTAAAGGTTAAAATATTAAATTAGTCACTACGGATATTTTGGTAATAGTAGTGTGTACTGGACTTTTCAAAAAAAACTTTTTATACTTGTGTTTATTAATGCATTAAAGTTTTATTATGAGGGGATTTTGTCTAAATTCTCCTTCATTTTTATTTTTGGGTTACTTACAATTTTCATTCTTATAGTTTGACTTAAATTTTATTTTAGTACTTATAGTTTCAATTTTAATAATTTGTCTTTACACTTTAAGTTTAATTTTACTTTAGTCCTTTGGTCTATGTTTTTGTTAATTTTGTCTATATGTACACCTTAGAAAATTGACAATTGTTCTAAAATTAATAATTTTAACCTTCAACTTAGACGGGAGAAATTGAAGCTCTTTTGGAAAGTTAGAAAAAAGCTACATTTTGTTTTTCTGAAATAAGTAAAAAGCAACTTATTTGAGATATGTTTTCCTTTAACAAGATATAAATAAGTCATACGGCAAATTACTGAATTACCAAAATTTATTTCATTGACTAGGGTGTACCGTATTCCCAAGAGGGTAATACGGAAATTTCACAATTTTCACAAATGATATGATACAATATTATAATACTTTTCAAAAAGCAAAAAAGTCGATCAAAAGGTTTAAAAAAAAAAAAAAATCTTTTTTCTATGTTCCCAAAACACCCCTAGAAAATTGACAATTGTATTAAAATTGTTAATTTTAAGCTCGAATTTAGATGGAAGTACTAGATTATTCAATATTTTTCTAAAAAAACACCTTATTCAATATTTTTCTAGATTATTTTTTGTCTCTACTATATTTTCGAAACTCACCACTCCCAACCCATTTCCGAGTAGGTTTAGAAAACATAGCATAAAATAAAAATAGTGTGAAAAAATATAACATAAATTGAAAATAAAATAAACTTACAATTTTTTTCTTAAAAATATCTGATGTGATAGTCACTTAACAATTTTTGTTGAATAATTGACTAGGAGTGAAAGGGCCTCTCAAAATGATTCACAACTAAAATTACAAATCTTATACGTTGTTTTTAATTGGTGTGTAACAACTAATTTTCCAGTAATTAATGATGCTTGTTTTAGGCATAAACTATTTAATAGTTTTGATCTATATATTGCGTGGTGTATCCTTGCAATTGTATTGGGCCACGAGACTACTTTTTCCTATTTTTTCTCACATGTTTTAGGCAAAGTGATTATGTGTTCTCTTTTTATAAAGTAGGGGTCATCAATGGGACGGTCCAGGCTTACCCGGCTCGTAACTACTGTGTCCACGTCCCATATATTAATAGATTTTTTTGGCTTTGACCAATCAACAGGCTGATATGGGCTGGTCTTATTTTTAAAAAATTAAAATCACGTCCCACTCGTAAGCCTAAATCTTACGGGCCAAAATCAAACTAAATCAGATTACATATTTTTTATTAGACTTGTATTATTAAGTTCTATACATTTTTTTTTCTTTTTTAATAATTCATATGATCAAATTAATCAATACTATTAAAACAATCAAACTAAAGTATAAATTCACCAAATTAACAAATTATGACAATGTTCTATGTAAAAAGTTAAGAGTTTGGAAGATATCACCAATCACTATCAAATTCAATTTTAACAAATTGTGTTTTGTGTATTTTTTTTAAATACAATTTACAATGATAATATGGGCTGTCAAATGAGTTTAATGACTAAAATATACTTTTTTCGTCAATTTTACGTAATAGAAATAAACAAACGGTTTAGGTTGAAATGAAAATGGGGAAGACAAGCAACCCCTAAGAAAACTACTGGAGCATCTAATCACTCCGCAAACGTTCTTGTTACATAAGAATGAAAACGGGAAAGACAGGCAAACGACTATAGAAAAAGGAGCCAAGCATGACCATTTCTACAAGTGATAAGGTGGTCCAAAATAGCTATTTAATCCCATCAAAATTGTCAAAAGCAGCTAATCACTCCGCAAACATTCTTGTTACATAAAAATAAAAACGGGGAAGACAGGCAAATGACTATAGCAAAAGAAGCCAAGCATGACCATTTCCCCGAGTGATAAGGTGGTCCAAAATAGCTATTTAATCTCACCAAAATTGTCAAAATTTTGTCATAATAATTAGTCACATAATGACAAGGACAGAACCAAGATTACACTGTTAGGAAGGCCGAAAGAAACATATTGAGAGTTGTGTCCAATGAGAATTGAGTCAAGTAGGTCAAGTTGGATTCACATAATTTTTCTTAAATTCAAATAAATTTAAATTTAATAATTATTAGAGTCCTGGCGGACTCATGGGAGCTGAGGACGGCAGTGGCCCCTACAAAGCTTTGAATTTTATATGCAAATTTAGTACTTTTGACATTTGAAGGAGTGGCCCCTCCAATCAAAAGCCAATGCCTTTGAAGATCAGCCGTGATTCATACACCCAGTGGTGGTCGACCCCCAGTGAGGTGGCGACCCCCTATTCGCTGAAAACATTAAAAAAAAAAAAAAAACTATTTTTTTTGGACCAATCCCCCAGTGACACCTCACTGGGGGTCGACCCCCAGCTGGGGGTAGGAAGCTTTTTTCCTTTGAAGATTTGAACTAAAACTTATCAAGACACTAATCCCACAATTTACATTGTATTAATAAAATTTCATCAACACTAATTCTTTATCTTATCTTATTTGTTAGCATAATATTGGTGTAATGAATTTCATTATTAAAGTATATTTCTAATATAATGCTAATAACTAAATTTACACATTAGATTATAAGATAAGATAATAGATGACAATTATAACATTACTCAAATTTTAATATCATTTCAAATAAAAAAGTAAAAATCAGTAATACTATAATCACCATCTTTTTTTCTGCTAGGTTTATTTATTACTTTATGAGTTTATTTATTACTTTATATGTCAAAACTATGCTAGTTTATGTGTGTTCCACTAGTCATGCTTGTTACTAATGTAGAATTTATTGATACATGAAATTGTAAACAAAATATGATAACAAAATATAATCGTTCTAACATTGTTTGGCCAAAAAACCAAAAAAAAAAAAAACAAGTGCCCATCATCAATAAAAAGGTGGCCTCGCAATTTTATTTATTTATTTTTAAATAATAAATATAAAAATAAGATGAGAGAGTATAGATTGAGATAGTTTGGTCATATGCAACGAAAACCAACAGAGATAGTAGTGAAAAGATGCGATACGATAGATGGAAGTGTTTTTTTTTTTGGATCGATAAAAAAGAAAACTTTATTGATGAAAAAATATACATTACATATGAATATAGACGTGAGCTAGTGTAGTACATAGAGATATGAATCTCCTTAATTTGATTAACTAAATGGCCATTGATATAATCGAATGAAGAAAAATGATTTATGTAATCGATTTGGTTGGTTGGTTGGTTGGTATTTTTATATCATAAATATACAATCTCCATACAACTTATCGACTATTCACTATTCGGATTACTTATCCGAAGGAGTGAGTAGTCCATTGTTTTTTTTTTTTTTTTAGTCCGCCGGACATGGAGTCCAGCCGGACTCCTTATCTTCCATATGGGGGATTATTCTATCCCGGGGGGGTGTGGGACAATTTTGGGGGAACAATTTATTGTTGGGATTAGGTGGTAAAATGACCATTTTGACCCTCTACTATTTAATTATGTATTATATTTAGTAAAATTCAATAAAATTTAAATGTCTCAATTTAAAAATAAAACAATTTTATTTAACTTTTTATTGATGTTTTATTTATTTAATTTTTTATAGATATTTTATTGATATTTTATTTTAAAATTTTGTTTATATTTTATTTAATTTCATTATTTAAATGTTAATAGATGTTTTATTTAATTTCATTGTTTAATTATTATTATTTTTAAAAACAAATTTATTTAAAATTTTAATTAAAAAAATAACATATATTTTTATTGATATTTTATTTATTTTATTTAAAAAATAAATTTATTTAATTGTGTAAAAAATAAAATAAAATAATTTTTTATTTAATCTAGCTAAAAATAATTAAAATATTAAAGATATGTTTAATATTGCTATTACTTAGTAAAGAATTGAAAAAGGGTAAAATAGTATTTTGTTCATTTATCCTATCAAGTCCGTTCAACCAAACGTTGGATTAACTAAAAATAGTCTTTTCCAAACATCTAATCCCATGAAAAAACAAACACATGATATATATCCAATCCAACCAAATAGTCCGGGAGATTCACAGTCCCAGGACTCAAGTCTGATGGATTCTAATCCCCCTTATCCAGTCTGTCCAAACAAATACACCCTTTGTAATCCATCGGACTATTAATCCAGGATACATTGTCTCCGGACTATTTGGTTGGACTGGATTTGTATTCTATGTTTGTTTAGTCATGTGATTATATGTCTGGATTAGACTATTTTTAGTGATTCCAATATTTGGTTAGACGGACTGGATAATGATAAATGTTCAAAAGACTATTTTACCCTTGTAATTTATAATTTTTAATTAAATTAAATTTATAATTTATAATTTATATTTTTTATTTAATATATAATTTTAAATTAATGAAAATAAAAAAATTATTTTATTTAATATATAAATTGAATTTTCAACAACACTAAAAAAATTTAATTTATAAGGCCATAATTTATAATTTATTATTTTTAAATAAATTTAATTTATAATTTATATTTTTTATTTACTATATAATTTTAAATTAACAACACTAAAAAAATAATTTATAAATGTTCAAAAGACTATTTTACCCTTTTCTAATTGTTTACTAAGTAATAGCATGGAGGATAAAATAGACATTTCACAAAATAATTCCATGGGATACCAATCCCATGGTTTCTATCCCACCCCCCAATGGGATATGATAGTCCCATATTATTAGTCCAGAGTAAAATTTTTTAAACAAACAATGGACTATTAGCCGGTGGGACTAATAGTCCAATCTCACATCCTAATCCTTCAAAACAAACACACTCAAAAGGTTTTGAAGTAAAAAAGACTTATAATACATGTTCATTGATAATAAAAAAGTAACGGAGCCAAATTACGCTTACAAATTAACAATGAAAATTTTGATTGCCAATATGTGATTATTAGAAATACAAAGCAAATAAAAGTCAAGTAATGAAAAATAACTAAGCATTCACTTTCCATGTATAATTGTATATATTAAGTTGAGAAATTAATCTTTTTATTATTATAATAGGGAAAAGCAAGGTCACATTTTTGGGACCCTAAGAACTCCTAATATGGGGCCTTTTATATATTAAAAAGAAAATATGATCAAAAGATTATGCATAATTTTTTAAAATTGTACTTACGAAAATGTTATTTCCATTCCATGTACTAGTAAAATTTACTTAAATTTGTAACAAATTTTACAATAAGAAAAATGATCAAAATAATCTGAGCTCAACTACTAAATAAAAAGTGAACAAACTGTAACAAAATATCATTTGAAGATTATTCTTGCATTTTTAACTGCAAAATTGTTGATCAAGCTTGCACAATTCACTTATCAAATAAATCATTTTCAATGATAAACTTGTTAATCCATTAAATTTTTATTGTAACATAGTTAACCGAAAGTAATATTTAATTAATATTAAATTTGAATTTTTTTTTCTCTAGAAACAACTATAACTAGTATAATTAATCGTATTCTAAACATAGTCAATGTAACGCCCCCCCCCCCCCCAAAAAAAAAAAAAAGGAAAAACATAAATCTAATATACCAATCCGCGTCCACTAAACGATAATAACAATACTCCGATCATTACATCCTCAATTAAGTGCACTTTTTGTCTTTTTAGACCAAAAAGTTGAGGGAAAAAATATGGATGTTTGGGTTAACTTTTTGGCTTTTTATAGAAAAATGTATATTAAAAAATTGTATAAATTAGTGTGTAGAAGAAAATTAGGATTGGGAGTTGTACAGTCGTAATTTTTGACTTTTGGTGAATAGTGATAACTTTTTAACTTTTTGAGTAACTTTTTGACTTTTTGATTTTTTTTCAAGTTGCCAAACTTGACCTAACAAAACTTATACAAAAGTTCCACATACGACTTATACATTCAATAATATAGAAATACATGAATCTATAGCATGTAGAGCATCATGTTCCAAAAATAATAAAATGCTCTTATGGACTTACAATTTCTAAGGCTTAAGCCTGGTTACACAAAAATGTCCTCTCAGACCCATACATGAATAGCCCTAGGCCAGCAATTAAATCATAACAAAACAGAGTTAATACTCTTCACAACATATCCACGCCCTCAACTTGGCAGGATTACCACTTCTTTTCCTGCACAAAATCTCATAGGGGTGAGCATAAAGCCCAGTAGAGAATCCTTACAAAGTATATATAGTTATGCAATGCAATGCCAATTTAAAGGAATTTCATGTACATGCTCTTTCTTGAAAAATCACCATGTTCAATAACAATTGAAATCTCAACAATTCCGAAGCTTATAATTTATTCAAAAGGGGCGGTAAATATGACTCAGGTAGTCCCTAGGTTGGTGTCTGTAAATAGGCTCAACAAGCACTACCAATAACCCCACTTTACCGATTGCTAACTGGAAGGGAAATGGTACCTCCTCCGCACGTGTTTTCGGTCTTTCACCCCGGACACTCAGGCCAACTTATCAAATTCATTTGCACCACCTATTTGGACTTACCAACGTATTTACCCCATAAACATTTCAAAAACTTTATTTCGCATTATCTTATCCTCAATGTAAATGATTTCAAATCTCAACTCAAACTTGCAACAATGTAATGCTAGAAATGCCAATACAATATGCCAAAGCTAAATACTAATCTTGTAATAATCAATTAAATGAACATGCAATGTAACCATCATGATCATTAGCTAACATTTCTCCATTTCCACATTTCCCACATCCCATGAAATTTATCATCTCTTCAATGGCAAAGATATATTCAATTTCGTTTTTCCATTGTAACATATCAACAATTTACTAATTTCATAGACCCTCATCATTTTTAAATCCATAAATTTGGGCCTTTACTCAAGATTAGGCATCTCTTCACCTTTTGAAAGAACTCACACACACAAACATCCTTTCACATAATGATAGTAAAACCCTCAAAGATCAACTTAGAAACATTTGAAATTTTAAACCCTCTTTTAAAAAAAAAAATCTCTACATTCTTAAGCCAAAATCAAACTTTCAAAAGAACTTCAAGAGAACTTTAAAATCAACCTTAATCTTGCAAAACATGCATATATAACTTAAGGAAATCCCTACCTCAAAGTTTGATGATGAAAGAGATGAAGCCCTAGAGTCAAGATGGGAGATTCTTTGATTTCCACTACACCAAATGGAACCCTAGCCTTGATCTCCAAGATCTGTGAGAGATGATGACTCTAGACCCAAAGGATTACAAGAAATCAAAGATTTTGAGTGCTTGATGAGGGTTTTTAGAGAGAAGGAGGAGCAAAAGTGTTTTTAGAGGGAGAGAGATGTAAAAACAATGAGATACATTTAGCCCTAAAAGATAAAAAAAAAAAAAGGGTTTTTGGACTGCCCAGCGTCCCGCACGTGCGGAGCCTATCTCCCGCACATGCAGCCTTCCCTTGCCGTACCTCCTCCAACACCTGCATATATTGCAGTGTGCTGCCCCAAACACAAACACCTCCTGAATTCCGCACGTGTAGCCTCACTTCCCGCAAGTGCGGCCCCTCTCCCGCACATGCGGCCCAAGGCCTCGCACGTGCGGCCCTGGTTTCTCAGCCTAGAATTTTTCTCCGTTCAATTCTAGGCACTTTGAACTTGACCTCGCACTCACCAGAACAAGTGAAAATCAACATCGAACCAACAATAATAAGAATTTATTTCAGAGAAGCCTCCAGACACCACAAACCCAAACGATGAACAAGACTCCAAGTCAATCCCGACACTCTAATAAGGCAAACCCAAGGTTAAACAATGAAGAGCGAAACTAGTGACACACCCGGTCATCACAGTCAACGCATTTGAGAAACAACCTTGCATTAATTTCAAATAATTCACCATATCAATCATCCTTTTAGTTTTTTCTAATTAAAATAATTATACATTAGTTTTAAATAATTCAACACATCAACCATTTATTAGATTTGAATGTTCGCCAAATTTTGTTGGGAACCCCTTAGAAAAACTGGAGCTAATCACATCCATAGAAAAACTGAAGTTAGAGCCACTCCAGAAACTCTCTTGTCACATAAACATTAATTGAAAATGGGGAAGACGGGAAAAATGACTCCACCAAAAGAGCCAAGCATATCTCTATCACCCTCTCTTCACAAGTGTAAAAATGTCCATAATTGAGACCTAATTCCTACAATTATTGAAGGTTTAACAACCATAAAACTCGTAATCTTACACACATTTTTAGTGGTGTGTAACAAATAATTTTTTAGTTATTAATGATTGGTGTTTTGGGTAGAAATCATCTAGTAAATCCTACCTATATTTCACATGGTGTGCCATTGTAATTGCATAGGGTCATAAAATTATTTTTTCTTATATGTTTTAGACAAAGTGATTGTGTTCTTTTCATATATAAAGTGGACACAGCTACACAATAAATTAAACTTACCAAATAACTTCTCATGTTAAGGAAAGGCTTGGGTGACCATGGAGCCCACTATAGTTTTGTTTTAATGATTCAAACCATTCATTTTATAGGATCTCTATGCATATCATCCATACAAAAATTAAGTGAATTTAATAATCATAACATCTTAATTTTATCATATTTTTCTTAAAGAAATAGCTGATTTATTTTTAAAACATAATTGGTATCAATTTATTTATTTATATATTTATTTTTTAGACAAATGTGATAAAATGAAAAAGCTCTACAACATATAAAAGCTTTAGAGACTAAATTTTTGTCTCCAAAAGTAAAAATTTTGTTGCAAAAAATATTGGGACACCAATTCTTGTCCTTGCAAGGATAGTCGCGCAGTATTTGGTTGGAGGATACAACGCCCCAAAATGAATACAACAAACCCATCTCATAAGCGGAAATATAATTGAATTAACTTACTTTCATTCATCAGAATTTAATAAACAAAAGGTGACACATGCGATATACATTCATAAATAGTCTATCCTGAATCTACAGCATGTGTTACAAGTAAACAAAAGATGAAAGTTGAATAGATATTCATAGGCCCTAAAGGTTTACATCTTTCCAAGTCACTTCTTGGTTACGACAAAAGAGAGTCTAGCTCCATACAATTAAAGCCCTTGGCTATTCAAAATAAATACAACAAAAGTGAAGCTTTTGCTCCAAACTCCCTTCGAGCTACTGCCTTGGTGGAGGCATATTGCCAATACCTAAAAATGGTTTTTCCCAAATAGGGTGAGCCAAAGCCCAATAGAGACAATCTAACACAATACATCAATATTAACAAGGATATAAAGATGATGCACATGCCCAATACTCACAGATAAAATCATTTACAATTCTCTTTCCAAAACCATATTATGCCAAGTATTATATTCCAGTCCATCTTATATCAATTCGTTTCATGTCATTTCACATCTCCTCAATTCATGAGTCATATCCATTGTTATGCAGACAACCCAACTGAGTCTACAACTCAGTGGTTTTCTTACCACATAACCATTACACATGAACACTTCAATTTTCCATTTTACGGAAATTTCTTCTGTGGGAATCGGCACCCATATATACACAATGTTTTCGGGACTTTCACCTTGAATGCACAGGCCAACTAATTCAATAGAGTCCATCTCATTTTTCCTCCCAAACATGGAGTACATCCTCTTTCTCCTCCCAAACGTCACACATATAGAATGTATTAAACATGGTCATACTCAATGACAATCAACAAGAGTTTAGTTTCAATTCACTTAATCTTCATGCAATTTCTACAACAATCATGGCTATCTTCCACCGATAGACCAAAATAGATATTTCTAAACAGATATACAATCTTTAAAACAGATAAACTATTCAAATTCCTATAGGTAGGAGATGATACACATCCAACGTCACCATTTATATAAACATTCATCTAATTTCATACTCCCATTTCCAATTTCATTATTTATGCAAAATAGTTATTTGGACATTTTAGAGCAAAATCCCATTTCCTTTCAAATCTCATCCCCACCACCAAATCATCTATTTTAACATAACACATATTCATATTCATTCCCAAGATCATTTCCAAGACATCCTCTTTAAAACCCCTCTTTTGAATTTAAACCCGCAAACCCTAGGTTTGTTAAAATCACCTCAAAATTCAATGTTTCTCACACATCAAGGAATAACCAAGTTAAAACTCATAGAAGAGTGAAGAAAATCCCTACCTCGAGCTTAGAAAACAAAAGAAGAAGTAGAGAAACTCCAAAGACGTCGAAACCAAGATTGATTCGGATCAAAATGTAGCTATTGATGTGCTCTACCTTTTTAACAAATGCCCAAGGATGGAGAAATCACTAGATCTAGATGAAAAAGTAGAGAGAATGTAGGTTTTAGAGAGAGAGGGTCTCAACTTTAGGTTTGGAGAGAAATAGATCTGAAAAAGTGATATAAAAAGTTATTTTCGTGAACTGATATACGCACAGTCCACTCGAGCGCAAGAAGTGATGCTCGAGCGTCAAACACAATAAGTTGTTCCGCTCGAGCGCATGAAGTGACTCTCAAGCGCCAAGACATAATAAAAAGGCATTATGGCTCGAGCACAAGAAGTGACGCTCGAGCGCAGAATACACACATCCAGTAGTTTTACAGACAATAGGCCAACGCTTAAGCACCCACCTCGAGCGTAGGAAACGCCACTCGGTCGTAGAAAACACTCTCCCAACAGTTTTGCAGACCTGCAAAACTACTGAGAGTTCATAAATCCCGCTCGAGCGGAGGACCAAAAATCTGGGCAACATAAGGTTTGAAAAACAAGCAACTAACTTGCCTAAACACAACCACAATCACAACCACCCCAAAGCCAAATTCAATGAGATACAAGGGAAGCAATAGGTAAACAACAATATGAAAGCATTAAACCCAAATCTGAGATACAACAAGAATTGAGTCAAAATTGGGATCGCTATAGAGGATTTGGGAATGGATTAGGAAAGAGAAAGAAAAAAGATAGGCGAAATGTGAATAAAATATACCTACATTTCACCTAGTTTTACACACATTTTCCCTTTCATTTTTCAAATCCCTCTCTAAATCCCCCAACCAAACAGAGCGTAAAGGATCGTCCTAAAAAGTTACCCAAAAAAATTTATTGGTGACAAAATTTTGTAAATATCGCTAATAGATTCACTTTTAGGGCCAAAATAATTTTGTCCAAAAAAATATTTAATTTTTTAGACAAAAATTTTGATCCCATCCGATATGCAACTGTAGACACCCCATTTTTGACCGACCTTAAGACTCAGACGTCATCGATTGAGCACTCTGTGATTATACATGCTATGCTTGTTTCGAGGTTTCGGAGTTTTGGCTAAGAGCCTTGCCTCCGGGCCTCCGAACTCTTTTTGCTTTGGCTCGGTTTATGGACCAAGCCTTGTTTCTTTTCCTTGGATGGAGAGAGTGGTCTGAAGACCACCTCTTTGTGGCCGTGGACCACTTTTCTCGCTTAGAGGCTAGTTTCCGACTTTCGGAGTCTTCGGCCGCGCGCCTTGTCTCGGGACCGCTTAACGTTCTCCGTTTGGCTTGGTTTTTGAACCATGCCTTGTTGCCTCTGCCTAGAGGGACACTGTGGTCCAGGAGACTACTTTTGTGGTCGTAGATCACTTTTGGTGCTCGTGGACTAGTTTTTGGGTCTCTTGGCTGTGTGCTTTGCCTCCCCAATCTCTCGTCTTGCATCCGTTTTGGTTTGTTTTTGGTACAAACCTTGTTTTCCTTGTTTGGAAGGTGGTACAAGGGTGGGAGACCAATTCTTCCCGTTGGAGACCACTTTTCTTCCTGCCAGCCAGTTTTCTGGTCGGATAACTGGCTTTCTTGGTCTTTGGGCCACCTTTTCTGGTCGGCCACCACACCACTGCATTGTTTTCATGCTGTAGACCTTCTCCCACCATGGCCAACCACTTTAAGTAGCTGGCCGACCACTTCAAGTGGAAGTGGTCGGTTGCTTTTTGTCACATTTTTGGAGATATTTTCCTCCAGGTGGCACAGTTGGAGGGCACTAGAACTATCCTCCATACACGATGGCCTTGAACCTCAGCTTCCTCAAGAAGCTTTAGCTTTTGTTCTCTATAAGAGAGAACCCCCTCCTCCCTCCTCTAGGTTCAGAATTTTGTGCCTTGAGAGTTATACATATATACTTGTATCTACCTTGCTCTTGTTCTTCATTTTGTGCCTTAAAAGTGTAGTTTTACCACACTTTAACACACAAACACACACTCAAACACCATTCTTTTGTTGCTGAGGCTTCTTGAGGTTGTTTTTGGTGCTTTTGAACTGGTTTTGATCCAAGAAAGCTGCTGGAGTTGCAACCTTGAAGAGGTTCTACAAGGGTGAGTTACTAGCCCTTAAAATCCCCATTTTTGCTAAAGCTTTTAGCTCTACTTTCATGTTGTTTTAAGCTTAACTTTCTGCTGGAAAAAGTTCTATTTTTGCACGCTTAAAATGTTTGTTTAAGGTCACTTTTTTGTTGGGGGGTGGTCTACCCCCTCTTAGGCCTTGTTTTGAGCCATCCCTTTTGGCTCTTGTTCTAGCCTTTGCATGACCTTTCTACCACTGAAATGCAGAGGATTTTCAGTGGTGGAAAGATGGTTTTGGGGTCCCAAATAGGGGAGGGTCATCCCCTCTCCTTGTGTTTTGTTTATTTGCTTTATATGCCTCATGTTTGAGCATGTTTATTAAGCTTGTGTTGGCTTGTTCTTAGCATGTATTTGGGGTTATTTTGATATGGCACACCACTGTTTTTGATTGTCTTGAGCACCTCATGCATGCTTAATACACTTGTAGTGTAAATTTCCTAAACTAGTCTTGTATGCTTCATGAAGTAGCATGTCTTTCTAGCTTATGTTGACTCCATATCAGTAGGTTTTTGGTGTTTTTTTAGCATGCCATACCTCTGTTAAGGTTTGGTTTAATGGCCCTATGCATGCTCCATGTACTCGTAGTGCATTTCCATGAAGTAGCCTAGTATGTCTCATGCTTTAACATGTCATTCTAGCATGCTTTTGGCTTAACTCTAAGAAGCTTTTGTCCATGTTTTAGCATGCTCTAGCTCTGATTTGTGTTGCCTTGGTCATGCATGCCATGCTTTGTATAGCTATAGTGCATTCTAGCTTGTAGGGTTTGTGTATCAAGTCCATTAGCATGCGCTGCTTGGCCTATTTGAATGATTTGGCATCATTTGTAATGATATTTCAGTGCATGTAGTGTGTTCATACACTCACATTTGTCACTTATTCAATGCATTGGAGGGTTGGTCCTTTATGCCTTAAGAATAAGTCATTGCGTATGCCTTCATGCCTAAGCTTGCAAGCTATCATTTCAGTATGTTTTTTGGGTTATTTTGCCATGATATAACTCTGATTTTTGTTGGCGAAGCCATCTCATGCTTGGTCTTGGTAGGTGTAGTGTAACCCTCCCTTTTTGCCTTGCATTCACCATGCTTCATGCTCACCATACTAGCTTATTTTGGCTTCTTTCTATACATGTTTTAGACTCATTTTGACATGCTCTAGGACTATTTTGGGTTGTCTTTTCCATATGCTTCATGTTTTGCATAGTTGTAGTACAAGTGCCTATGCTAGCTTTGAGTTTTGAGTACCATAGCATGCTTCATTTGTGTTGTGTACATGATTTAGCATCATTTCCTATGTTATTTCAGAGTATTTAGGACTGTCATGTTCCTATTTCTTTCGCTCTTTAAGTGCCTTTGAGTGTTGTGCATTGTTGCCTTGTTTGTGGCCAAGTGTGCATGCATGCATGTCTAGGCCTTTGAGCCCTCATCTTGGCATGTTTTGGTCTTTGTTAAGACCTATTTGAGCTCTGTCCAGAGCTGGTTTAATGGTTAAAGCTTAGTATTGCATGTCTCTTTTGTAATCCTCTTTGCTAGTTTTAATGCTTAAGGACCATTGCATGCTTTACTTGTTTTGATTAAATGATTTGGCATCATCTCTTGTCTAATTTCAGTGCACTTAGTGTTGCTACACTTCCACTTTTGTCACTCTTGGAGCACGCTCGAGAGTTGTGCTCTTAGGCCTCTTTGATAGGCCATTGCATTGTGCATGCTTGTATGTGCTTTATGTGCCTTAATTTTATCACCAATGGCCACTGATTTGGGCATGATTGAGGTCTCCCCCCTTTTAGTTTAAGTCCATTTAGCATGTTTATTTACATGTTGTTGCATGCTTAAGTTGTTTTGCATTGTGTGTGCCAAGTTGTTTCTTTGCATTGAGTATGCATGTCCATAACATTGCTAGATTGCCCTTGTAACATTGCATTGTGTATGCATGTTTTAGCATTATTTGCACGTCATTAGCTTTGTTAAGTTGATCATGTCACATTGCATTTGAGTATGCCATATTCTTGACATTTTGCATGCTTGTGGATGCATGCCATTAGCATATTTGTCCCTTACATGTTGTTTGCATGCTTGTCCCTTGCGTGTTATTTGTAGTATTGTTGTTTGGATTAAGTGTTAATCCGAGCACGAGAAACGAGGAACGTTTCATACTTAAAGTGATTAAACGTGTCTCAATTCTCGGTTGCCGACGCTCTTGATCATACATGATAGAGTTTTAGGCTTTATGTGTTTATGTGTGCATTCATTTCATATTGAATTGTGCAATTTGGCTTCTCGGCCATCATGCATTGAAATGCGCGATTGGTGGCTCGAGGGTTAAGAACCACACTCCCTTGAGCTTATGAAATGATAGGGAGGGTGATTGTGCACACATACCTTGCAAATACATTGCCATGCCCTTTCTTGCTCTCTGTTGCAACAAATTGCAGTTTGGCAGCAATAACTGGTCAGCCGACCAGTAATACTAGCTGGCCGACCACTTTTTCTGGTTTTTAGCACAGAAAGTGGTCGGCAGGTGGTCTCCAATGCCAACAACTGGCCGACAGCATCCCTACAGGTCTCCAAGGTGAGTTAGAAGCTTTCTAGAGCTTGGTGCAAGGTTCTGAAAACAAATGCAAACAGAGGCAAATTGGGGCATCGCGACGGATTTCCAAACGAGGCGACCGGACATGCATGCATCCTTCTCCCTCTGAAGCTCCTGTTTTATTGCTTTACTTAGCTAATTTTCTTAGCTAGTTTATACTTTGGTTTGTACTTAATTAGTTAATGCACTTAACTATTCGATTTGTTTTGTAATAACTTAATTAATTAGCTAATTTTGTTGTGTAATAATTAGTTTAATTAGCTTAGATTAGCTAGTTAGCTTCTTATTCGGTCTCTCCCTCGAGAGAGCCAACTGTTGTAATAAGCGTGCGTGTGTGTGATGCATGTCTTCCAATCCCCATTTCTTTCTCCCTTTTACTTAACCGCTTTTGATGGTTAGTTTTAGGGCATGTTTCGATTAGCATCCTTATGCTTCGCATGCGTGCATCCATTCATCTGTTTTGCATGTACCGGGTTCGGCGCATCATACTAATTGCATTGTATTTCAATTCCAATTTGAATACAAGTACCAAGTTGCATTTCACATGACATTCTAGCTAGCTGAGCCTATTTCTAAGTTACATTTTTGCATGTGTTGCATTAGCCATCTTAACATAAACTAGGATCATGCATGATTTCTAACTAGTTCTCTGTTTTGGCTCGGAGTACACTGTGAGTGTTTATGCTTTAGCATACTGTATGTGTGTTAGTGTTGCCATGATAGCATGCTTTCCATGAGGCTAATTGCTTATTTGTTATAACTGCCTGAATGCCTGTGGGTGAAGGTTGGATTGCTTGAATTGGAACAATTCATTGAAATCCGCAATTTAGCCTACTTACGAGTAGCAAACTCCAAATCATTTTCACAAATGAACATGCAAATGTTTTATTCCAACTCAGGCGATCTAGTCTATACTTGTATGCTGTGCGCATCACATAGTAATTCTAGGTTAATAACCGAAATAAGAACACATGTGTTTTCAAAAACAAGATATCATGTTAGTAAAGGCTGATCTTTGATCGGGCGAGCAGGGGTGCTCATTGCATGACCTTCCCCTCTCGTACCCAAGTTCCTAAGCCGAGGCAACTTTGGTGATGACGAACACGTGGCCTTCAGCACGAGTCAGGGTTTCCTAAATTCCCCCAAAACAAAATATTTAGGTGGCGACTCTGTATCTGGCAAAGTAGTCCATGTTTGGCATTTCTTTATAAAAATCAGTTTTCCAAAACGATTTGCCAGATTTGGACTCTTTGGTGATTTATCAGTCTTGCATCGCACATTGTGAGATTAGATTCAGAACCGTGACACGAGTCCGAACTTGTAGTAGCTAGAGAGCAAACGAATTCGCGCCCTCGCAGCGCGGAGTTCGGGAGTTCTCGGGGCACGTCTACAGCAATGCACACTGTATGTAACTTTATCACAAAATTACACAAGTTTTCACGAACTTATGTAAGTAATCTCACAAAAATGTGTAAGTTGAATACAAATTCACGTAAGTTTTCATGAACTTACTCGAATTTGTTCTCAACTTATGTCTTTTTGTGAGATCACTTATATAAGTTTAAAAACTTATATTAGGATTGCATACAATATACGTTTCACACCGGAATATTTCCCGTATATGTATATGGTATCAGGCTACATGGCCTTTTGCTTAGTATGATTTCAATTTTATCCTTGTTGTCAATTATTGTCTATAATAAAATAGAACTTTCTAATGTGATATCAAAACTTCTTTTAACGTTTTATTTTATCTCTTAAAATATTCGAAAAAATCAATTAAACCCTTCAATATATTAGAAAAAAATTAATTTAAATATGAGATAATAATTTTTCATCTAAAAAAAAAAAAAACAAAAGAGAAAAAAAATTATAAACAAAAAAATAGTTGTAATGCCCCCATTTTCATGCCCAAATGGTGATACACTAGTCATGGCTCTTTAAAGTAAAACTGATAACAAATCCTCATACTTGCATTACATTATGTAAATAGCCTTCATGCGATAATACAATTAATCCAACAATCATTAATTAAATAACAAATCCCCCCAAGGGTTTACAAGTTCCAAGGCCTGAGCCTGATTATACAAAACGGTTATTCAAACCCACACATATAAAGCCCTTGGCTTACAATCAGAGTCACAGCAAACGAGCACACTATGCTCTCTTCACACACTTCCACACCCTCAGTTAGGCGGGATCACCACATCATTTCCTGCACAAAAATCACGTAGGGTGAGCATAAAGCCCAGTAGGAAAATCCTTCACAAAGTATATATATTTTATACAAGTCTCAAAAGATGGATGCCTATGGAATGCCATGCTCTTTTGAAAAATAAGAACACATCTTCATTTATTCAAAAACCATCATGCTCAATGATGCCATGCAATTTCAACTGTTCCACATTTATCAACTTTGTTCAAGGGGCGATAAATACAACGCCGGTAATCCTTAGGTCAATATCTGCAAGTAGACTATACAAGTACTACCAATTTGTCATTTTTACCGATCACAGCCGGAAGGCTCGACAAATATCATCTACACTACCTATCAATCACTAGGCTGGTGTCTGCAAGTAGACTATACAAATACTACCAAGTTGTTATTTTTACCAATCGCAACTAGAAGGCTCGACACCTATAATTCACACTACCTGTCAAGACTTACCACCGTATTTACCCTAAAACCATTTCATGAAAACTTGTTTCTCAACATTCTTTTCTAAATGCAACGTTTTCAAATCAAATTTCAAAGCTCTTCATTATCAAATGAATTGATATGCCAATGCAATGATTAATAATATAATTCAATATTTCTTTCACTTTCAATACTCCCAAACAATATTCCCATTGTGATCAAAATTCTCATTTCTCATTTCTCATTTCAATGCAATTTCACAAGATGAATAAATATTTTTATTTCAATTCATCCAAGGGATTGCATAATTCCAACATTTCAAACAATCTTAATAATTTAGTCATCTCACGACTATATTAATACTTTTAAACAACAATTCTCAAAATTTCAACAATTTCCATATTCCATGAAAACATCATTTATATGTAAATAAATAAACAATTTTCAAACATCATTTATTTTGACACACAAAATAAATATAACAACATATTCTAAAAATTTTCAACATCCTTCTTAAAAATTCTCAATTTCTAGATTTTCTCACCAAAAGCCATTCATCTTCAAATATTTGAGAAGATCTCACCAAAAACATCTTTCTTTCATCAACATAGTTCAAAAATATAAATTTCTATTTTTAGAAGGAAAAAGAAAATAAACCCACTTTCAAAATCATTTACCTTCTTGAATTAACAATCCATTTTTCAAAACAAATCAAAAGATGATTTCTAAAATCATTTAGATCTTGTAAAAATATATATATAACTCAAAGAAAATCCTTACCTCAAGTTAGAAGAGGAAACAAGCCAAAAATCTAATTTTCGATTTTGCCGGATTTTGATCTCCACCGATCAAAATGTTGCTCTCCCCAAGCTTTTCACCTTGGCCTCAAGAATAGGTTAAACAAATTAAATTATATACTAGAGAGGTTCTAGCTTATGCGAATCATCAAAACTGGTAGCCAATGCAACCATCCCGCTAAAATCAAGGTCATCTATCTCCAATGTTTTAGTCCTGTAACTCAGATTTAACTGCTGCATCTCATCACGAGAGATGTAAAACTTAACTCTCTCCTTGGATAGAATAATATATTCTTCTTCACCATCCTCATATGAAACATGATGCATTTGTCATGACATTTCTCTGTGGTGGGCCAAAATGATGAGTGGCCTTCTTCCTTTCAGACCAAGCATTTTTAGCATTCCCATTGATAGACATGTAACAACTCTTCCCACAGGATATAATATTAAGGGAAGCCACGCCACTGGCCTGACCACAAACCTAGCAACCTCAGTGGCATTGTGAACAGCTATACTGTTTGGAGTAATTTCAGTGAGGAGCAAAACAGCAACAGTCATCACCCTCGGTAGCTGCACTCACACCAGCTTCACCAAACATTGTCGTTGCTGCTTTTGTGACAAGTGTAGTTGCTCCAGTGTTTACCACAGTTGTGCCAATAAGTATAGTTGTTAGGAACCGCGTAACATCAATGCTAAGCATTTTGAAAACACCATTCTTTCATTTTATAGAAAAACACTGATGATTCACCAGCAGAAGAAGTGATACTGGAACCCCCAATCCGACAAATCAGACATGCAACGCTCTTCTGGTTCTGCCATTTTAGAGAAAGGTATTTTGTACTTGAACATTTCATCTCCGCTTGAAGCTCTGACCACAGGAGTATCCGTTGGATCATTTTTTAATGGAGTCTGATGCTGATCACAAAGCCGACAGCCACATAACCTTCTGCTGAAACTCAAGCAGTTTCACCTGACCTAAATCAACACTGCCTTGCATTCTCCTGAGACTCTGCTCAAGCTCAGCCAACACTTCCAGCTCTTGATGCAATTGTGCTGTTACTGCAGCAAATCTTTCCATTTTCTTAACTTTCTTTTCCATCTTCTTCGACCTGTATTCCCACCCAAACCAATTACGATCAATATTAGTTGGGTCACCAAAAACATGTTCAAGACGGTGATATGTCAGGTCTGCGCATCTTTTCCCAAGCCTTGCTACTGATTTTGCCAGACATCCAAAATTCTCAATTATTTCGGCAAGTGCAAGACCCATTAGATAATCACCATCATCTGCTACAAGCTTTCTAATACCAAGTGAGTTCATTATCTCTTCCCTCAACCTAACAATCTGCCTCTCACTTACACACTGCCACAAATTAACCACTTTAGACATTGCAGACACAACAACTAACTCTCTCTCTGAATTAACTCTGGTGTGTGTATGCTTCTCTCTCTCTCTCGATAATATTCTTTACTCTTTTGGCCCACTCCAGCACCTCCTCTTTTCTTTTATCATTGCTGTCTCTCCCCTCCTATCATTCTCTCTTTGTTTTAGAAAAAATATTCTTCATGACCCCCATTCATCATAATGACCTGAGGCTTTAATTCATGATTTTACCAAAAACAATTCAAGGAGGGCCCTTCACAACTCATCTTGTCTCCACCCAAAAACACATCAATTATTCTTCACCGAAAGTGAGCAACCCTCTCAAATAATTTCCACTACCACATTTTTTTATATTTTTATTTGGGTCTTTACAGTAGTGTATTTGGGTTATTGAGTATTCTTTAAAGAGTTGTTACTAATTTTAGTATCGAGTGACCTTCGCTCAATGATACAATCAGGTAAGTATTAATCTCGATATTGTAGGTTGAAATCGATATTCATCTTCATCGTTCACTATATTGTTTCTCAAATTTATAAATAAAAAATAAATAAAGAAAGAAAGAAGTTTCTTTCAAAACAAATGTAGTCAAAAATTTTCTCCACACAATTTTCAATATATTACTATTCGATCAGTTGGCTTGCTACAATTTCCAAGAGAGAGAGAGAGAAAACCGACCAACAATTTTGAGCTTCATTAGTTTTGCAAGACCGGATAAAAATAATTTGAGACTTCAACTGATAATATCAAATGAGAATTTTTATAATTTTTTAAATACTTTCATTTTAGTTTAAAATTTCTTTTTTTGACCTTTTAAGATAATATACATAAATCTTAAAATTAGAACTTATAGACCAACTAGTCTCACAATTATTTTAATGAACACACAAGTCCTTGTTTATTTAAATCAACACATTTACCACTCTTTTTATGATATGGTCAATTTGAAAATTCTCTCATTATTTTTAACTATTTATCTTTTAAAAAAATATACTAAATTTTTTTTATAATTATATTACTAATTTAGACAAATCATTTCACATTCAATCCACCTAAAATATAACATGGGAATTATAAAAATCAAATCACATTCCTCATCCACTAGACATCCACGAAATAACAAGGAGTTCCCCCTCGAGTGGGTCCTTTCCTTTCCAATTTATGTGCACAAGGGAACGTAATCAAAGAGGAACCATATTCCTACAAATCCCATCCCCACACACTATGGATCTGATTGAAGACAATACCAACAAAATAGGATCTCATATATCTATATAACAAGTAAAACGTGATTTTTTAACCTATGACGCTTCTAAAAATTCGAAGTTCTCAATATAAATTTCATAATTTTTTGATTTTTAAAAATTTTAAAAATATTCTATTGGTTAGTTCTTATTCAAGTTTTTTTTAAAAAAAAGGTTAATTACAAAATTTTTTTTTTCAGGATTTCACGTATTTTTTAATTTAAACCCCAAAGTTTTAATTTCGACAAATTAAACTTTGGTGTTTTATTGGTGTTTTAATATGAACCCTTTGTCCATCTCTATTTCACTTAATCTTCTTCCTTCTTTCAGATTCAAACCCACATATTCAAACCCTTATATCTCAAGGCACCTTGGTTTCCAATCAAGCATCATCCATTTCATCTTTGCAGGATTTAGCATATTTTTCAATTTAAACTCCAGAGTTTCAATTTTGACAAATTAAACCTTTGAGTTTTATCGCGTTTCAATGTGAACCCACCGTCCATCTTTGTCTCACTTAATCTTCTTCCTTCTTTCAAATTAAAACCTATATATTCAAACACTTATATCTCAAGGCACCTTGGTTTCCAATCAAGCATCGTCCATTGCATCTTCACTGCCAAGAATATTGTCGTGATGGCAGCAAGAAAAAAAATACAAAAATCTTATTTTTGGCCAACTTTCAAAGCTCCGACGGCATGCAAAAAGGGGTGAAATAAAGCGGATAAGATGTGAAATAAAAACTAAGCCATAAGGTAAATCCAACGACGTGAAAATAAGGCCAAATGGAGTTACGAAGGGGGAGATATAAGGGTTTGAATGCGTGGGTTTCAATTTGAATATTTTTCCCAAAGAGAGAAAAAGATTTGGTCAACTTTCGGAGGTCCGACAACATGCAAAAAGAGGTGGAACAAGGCATATGAGATATGAAATAAAAACTAGGCCATGAGGGGAATATAACAACCTGAAAATGAGGTGAAACGAAGTTACAACGAGTGAGACACAAAGGCTTGAACGTGTGGGTTTGAATCTGAAAATTATGCCCAAAGAGAGAACAAAAAATTTAGCCAACTTTTAGAGCTCCAACGACATGCAAAAAAAGGTAAGACAAGGTGTATGAGGGGTCAAATGAAAATTAGGCCATGAGGTGAATCCAATGACGTGAAAAGGAGGCAAAACGGAGTTACCACGAGGGCAATACAAGGGTTTGAACATATGGGTTTGAATCTGAAAGAAAGAAGAAGATAAAGTGAGACAGAGATAGACGGAGATGGATGGATGGTTCACATCAAAACACGGATGAAACTCCAGGGATTAATTTGTCGAAATTGAAACTCTGAGTTTTTTTGTAATTAACCTCCAAAAAATTAATATCTGTTGATTTATAACTTTCAAATGAAAAGTATATCAAATTTTTTTTTTTAAAAAAAATGAAAACTATACTAATCTATTTCAAACACTACAAGAATTTTCACTTTTGGCGACTAAATTTTTAGTCATCAAAAGTCAATTTTTAGTCGCCTATAGTCTTTAGCGACTAAATTTTTTTGTCGGAAAATTAGTAGCCAAAGAGTAGTCGGCAAAGCTAATTGGCGACTAAACTTCATTTAGTCGCCAAATGTATTCATTTGCCGACTAAATATTTAGTCGCCAATAGGTTGGAAAATTAATTAAATAATACATTTTTGCCGACCAATTTTTTTGTCGTCAAAAGCCAATAATTTAGTCGTGAAAAAATTTTTAGCTTCTAAATTTTTTAGTCGCCTAAAGCAAATATTAGTGTTTTGGCTACTAGAATTTTAATCGTCTAAAGTCAATCTTTTTTGGCTACTAAAATTTTAGTTGGCAAATAGTATTTCTTTTGGCTACTAAAAATTTAGTCGCCAAAACTCCCACATTTTTGGCTAAATTTTTAATCGACAAAAGTATTTTTTATTCTTCAGCTTTTGTTTTTAGCTACGAAAGATTTTAGTCGCCAAAGGTTTGATTTTCTTTTGGCTACAAAACATTTAGTAGCCAAATGATTGTTTTTCTTTTGGCTACAAAAAATTTAGTAGCCAAATGTTTAATTTTCTTTTGGCTACAAAACATTTAGTAGCCAAATGATTGTTTTTCTTTTGGCTACAAAAAATTTAGTAGCCAAATGTTTGATTTTCTTTTGGCTACAAAACTTTTAGTAGCGAAAGGTTTCCCCCCCCCCCCCCCTTTTTTGGCTACAAAACGTTTAGTCGGCAAAAACATAATATTGTGTTTTATTGCAAATATTATAATGTGTCCATAACCTGTTTGTATTCCATGCAAACTGTAATACGTATATAAATAAAATAATACATAAACTATCAATCATTCCACAATCTGCATCCGTATACAAAAAATAAATTACTTTAACTGTCCAAGTACATACAAACCAACTATTGTGCAAACTAAAATAATAATTCCATACAAAATATAGAATCATACAAAAAGTAAAGCCCTCCATATACAAAAATTACATTTACTATACCATGTGAAATGACATTTACAAAAGTATTATATTACTTCTATACAAAAGTACAATTTCTTCTCTATACACCAAAATATCTCCGAAAGTCCATGCATCAAAGTCATCTACAAAAAACAAAAAAAAAAACATTAGAATTGGATCAAAAAATACCCAACTTCATGAATGAATTTGGCAACAAGTGACAAATAAAAATAAGTGAGAAGCAACCTTCCATGATGAATCAATTATCAGTCATTCTACAGTCTTTCTAAAGTCTTTTGTTATAAGGGACATTGTTAAATGCAGAACAATCATTACTAAATCTTTCATTAGTAACATAAAGCTAATGTAACAATCTTGTATTTGTATGCAACATATATCCAAATTCTGTGGCTAAACCAATATCAAAGCCCAATGTTAATAGAAAGTATTCTTTTTACCAACTTCCTCATTATTTGTTTGCAAAAGGCACTTGAATCATTAGATTCGACATAAAACCAGCGTTGCTTATTAATGTATATCAGTGCCATTTCAGAAAGGATATTAGCACATGTGATAAAAATAATAACAAAAATAAATTTCAATAATAAAAGGAAATATGTAGAAATGTATGTTGAGATACCTATAAATGGTTCATCAAAGAAAGAATACTTGATATCTCATGACGCACATGGCCTCAGAAACACCATGAGCATGCTTTATACTTGTATGAAAGCTTAAATATAATATAACACACGTGTGTATGTTCAAAAAATTAGCAAGTTTATAACAAGGCGTAAACTGAGTTTATATTGGTTTCTGAATATTTTTCCCATAATTTTCCAGTACTATACATCTACAATACATTCCGTCAGTTGTCACAAGTCCTATTTGTAATAGAGAAGCTGCCCGTGAGAGTCAGACGGAGGTTCGGGGGCTATTTTGAAGTTTTGCCCCCGAAATGCCCTTTTTCGACTAAGTTTTGGGCGTATTCGTCTCTAAATCCCAACTAATGGGTCCGAATAACATTCCGTCAATTGTCACAAGTCCTATCTGGCATGGTGAAGCTATCCGTGTGAGCCACATAGTCGTTCGGGGACTGTTTTGAATTTTGCCCCCCCAAAACGCCCTTTTTCGACTAAGTTTTGGACATATTCGGCTCTAAATCCCAACCTACGGGTCCGAATTACGTTCCGTCAATTCTCACAAGTCCTATTTGTCATGGGGAACCTGTCCATTGTCATGGAAAAGCTATCCGTCTAAGCCACACAGTCGTTCGGGGGTTGTTAAGAATTTTCGCCCCCGAAACGCCATTTTTCAACTAAGTTTTGGATGTATTCAGCTCTAACTCTCTACATACGGGTCCGAATTACGTTCCGTCAGTTCTCACAAGTCCTATTTGTCATGGAGAAGCTATCCGTGTGAGCCACACGGTCGTTCAGGGGCTGTTTTGATTTTTGGCCCCCGAAACGCCCTTTTTCGACTAAGTTTAGGGCGTATTCGGCTCTAACTCCCTACCTATAGGTCCGAATTACATGCCGTCAGTTCTCACAAGTCCTATTTATCATGGGAAAGCTGTCCGTGTGAGTCACACAATGGTTCGGGGGCTGCTTTGAATTTTCACCCCCGAAACACTCTTTTTCGGCCAAGTTTGGTGCGTATTCGGCTCTAACTCCCTACTTATGGGTCCGAATTACATTCCGTCAATTCTCACAAGTTCTATTTGTCATGGGGAAAATGTCCGTGTGAGTCACACGGTGGTTCGGGGGCTGTTATGAATGTTCTCCCCCAAAACGCTCTTTTTCGACTAAGTTTAATGCATTTTCAGCTCTAACTCCCAAACTACGTGTGCTAATTACATTCCGTCTCTTGTCACAGGTCCTATTTGTGGCGAGGAAGGTGGCTGTGACATTCGTACAGTCGTTTGGGGGCTGATTCGCATTTTCGCCCCCTTAATGCCCTTTTTCGGTTAAGTTTAATGCATTGTTGTTCTATTGAAATCCAAGCAGAAATCATTTTCTTTACTCAATTTTTAACTAGGAAAAGGCTTTTCAATGTCAAAATTTTCACTGTGGGGAGTATGTAAACCAATCAAATATAGCAACCATTTGAGTCAAAATCAAAGCCATAAATGCACACCCACAACCATACAAACAACACCAATATCTTTTCCTCATTAAGAGCCTGGATAACATATCTATCCCACAATCCACACCTTAAAGCCTTACCACTACTAGCAGTTCCCACCATCATTTTGTGAGGGCCCAATTCCAATCCACTATCATAGAAAGAAACAAGAAGGGAACATAATTAATATTATATCTTCATACAAAGAAATACAATGACAATGAATACCCACCAGTCACCCCACATTTGATATTTCTCCCACTTGAAATGGAGCTATTGGGAACCATTGTAACTTTTATTTATTGGGAACCATTTAAATACATGTTCATCACTAATTGAGATGAATATTACCCGCCAAAAATAAATAAATAAAGTGATATGAAATGGAGCTACACATACAGAATTATAGATGTTCTTGTGAATGATGAGTTGAAAAGGACAACTTGAGTTAAGCTACTACAATGACCCAACCCTGGTGGAATACCACTGCTAAAATAGTTGAAAGACAAGACCAAAGTGTCCATTTGCTTGAAACTACCCAAACCCAATTGAATAGTACCCTCTAGACTATTATTACTAACATCAAGATACATTCCCTATGTGCATTGTAGTTCATGTGCACGCAGAGCATGTTAAATATCTATAATCGTGTTGCTACATTTGTGTTTTATTTGTTAATATTAATGCTAAGAATACATTTGTATGTTATTTGTTAATATTAATGCTAAGAATACACAATTATAACAAAATTTATCACTTAAAGTGCAATGGGACTAAGTTGATATTTATTCTGAACTGAGTTTGATCCCATCCTTTCATTGTATTTTCTATGGATTATTATGTGATCTATTATGTGTTCCTAACAATTACTGGTTTGTTAACTAAAAAAAAAAAAATTGAGACTTAATTTTGTGCTTTTAAGTGTTTATTAATTTAGAAAGTGAATGTGTACTTAAATAATATAACTACTTAATTTTGTGTTTTAAGTGTTTATTAAATTAGAAAGTGAATGTATACTTAAATAATATAACTATAATGTGCCTCTGCCCCTCTCCTTTTTTTCTTTCTCTCTCCTCCTCACTTTCTTCTGCCACAATGAGCTACTATGCTTATGCTTTCCACAGTTAAACAACAATTTTAACTAGGAACACACTAACAACATTTTAATAGTCAATGAAAATGAAAGAAGTCAACCTTTTAATTCTATTAATAACAGATTAAAGATCCTAGAGCGGAGAAGCTCTTAGCAATCAAGTTTTATCCAAAAGAAAATGAAAAGCTAATTAGCCAAAATGAAAATAGTAAGTACAAGTTGGAACATCACTCACAATAAAACCTTTGAGGTTTATATAGTCATCCTTTGGAGCATTCTTATTATTGTGCAAAATTTGTTCTGCAAGCTGGGGAACATAGTGCCCTAACAAATACAGTAAACATTTAATAAACATAATGCATATACTTGGAAAAAAAATTGTTAATTTCACTTGTCTATAGTAAACACTTCAAAATTTATCTTTAATGCTTAAAATTATAAATACAAACTCAAAATTTATAATGCAACAAGCAATATTTACTTTTATTTTGATCTTTTATTTCTATGATCCATATGACATGGATTCAAATCCACAAAAATAGAGACAGAAAAAAAAAATTCAAAAAGTTTTTGAAGTATTTTACAGCTCATGTCTTTACAATCCATTTTGTGCTGCAATGTAGTGGTGCTTAATTGAAGAAGATACACAACAAAAGTCAATTTTCACTGAGAAGTCATAAAGTCTAAATTATCTGGCTCAATTTTACAAGAACACAACACAACACAAAATTGCTGAAATTGAAGGATTCCTAATTGAAATGTGAGGATTTCATAGTTTATATTAGGTCAAACCCTGTTTCCTTCATTATTTGTAGTAATAGGCAGACCAAAGCATTAAAACCCTTCAATAAGAGAACAAATGAAATGAAACAGAGGTTAAAGTCAAAATTCAATATAAAATTACCAAAGCCTCAAGTACACAGCAATTCCCAATACTATAACCAGCCCTAACCCAATCAAGATTGATCTCCTCCCTCCTCCCCTCATTCCCTCTCTCTCTCTCTATATATATATATATATATATTACATTTACACACAGATGATCAAACAGTGATACAGGGCCAAAAGATAAAATTTCCTTATAAAAATGTTTTAGAATGTAATTGATTATTAAAAGATTAATTTCAGTAAATGGCTTTTTAAGAGATGTTTAAAAATTAAAAATACAATTTATTTAGAGTTATTGTCAGATTTTTAAAAATGATAATATGAGAGTTATTGTTAAAATTTAATTTCAATACTTACTAGGGTTTACTTTTATATTGAAGGGTAGATATGTGTAATCGAGTTCATCTTCCATTATAACTATCAAACAACTCACTCACACTATTTTAATTGACACAATCCCATCATTATGGATGCTTAACATCCATGCCTTGGTAAAATTCTATGCAGATAACAGAAACTTTAAAGAAAAATATCGGAACTTTGAAAAACAAATTTCTAATTTTTCTTCTATTATGTTTTTTTTAATCAATCCCAAACTTTCAGACCACATTGGAGTCATCACTGCCCATTGAATTTGTTAAATAAATTGGTAAGGTAGGGTCATGTTTTGCATAATTTGTTAAACAAAAATCTGCTACTGAAACATATATATATATATATATATAGAGAGAGAGAGAGAGAGAGAAAGCATACACGAGACGGAGCATCAATGGAGTCTCTTCTCAGCGATGAAGCCTCTGGATCTTGCGGCGGTGGTGGTGGATCTGCGAAGATCGGCGGAGGAGGGGGAGGCGGCGGCGTGAAAAGAGGGCAGTGACGCAGGTGGTAGCGGCGGCAGTGGTGATCGCAGCAGTCACGATGGCGATGGCGGAGGAGGAGGAGGTGCTCCAGTTGCCGGCGAACGTGAGGAGGAGCGGCGGCGGGACGGCGACGCAGCGGGACGACTTCGCCCCCTTCATCTTCTCTTCTTCTCTTCACCTACCCTAATATTTTATTGGTGAGGTATTGATCTCCATCCGTTGGTTCTTCAAGTCATCGATCTTAGCCATTCATTTTACATCCCTTCCCCGACTAAATATAGGTTCGTCGTTAATTAATTAAGGAGCCCGCCAAAAATTCAAAATCATTCTTTGAAAATGTTAATTACAATTGGCGACAAAACTTTTAGTCGGAAAAAGTTAGCTAAAGGCGACTAAAATAATTTTTTGTCGCTGAAAGTATGTTTTTGGCGACTAAAACATTAGTTGCCAAAGAGAAAAAATAATTTTTTTATTTTTCATTTGGCGACTAAATATTTTAGTAACCAAAAATCAATATACCGCGACTAAATGTTTTTTTGTCGCTGAAAGTAAGTTTTTGGCGACTAAAACTTTAGTCGCCAAAGATAAAAAAATAATTTTTTTATTTTCCATTCGGCGACTAAATATTTTAGTAGCCAAAAGTCAATATACAGCGACTAAGTTTTTTTTTTGTCACAAATTCTGGCATTTTTAGCAACTAATTTTTTTTTAGTCGCCAATAATGAATATACCCCGACTAAAAAAATTTAGTAGCTAAATATTTTACTTTTGGCGACTAAAAAAAATGTTAGTCGCCAATTCCATAACTTTTGGCGACTAAATTTTTTTTAGTCTCCAATTTTGGTCGCTAAAGGTGCATTTTCTTGTAGTGAAAATTCAAATTTGAGAGTCGCTAGGTATGGAACGTAATCTATTAATTTAAATTTAAAATTGACACAATATAAATTTAAAATTATAATGATCTATCTCATGATTTATAAGTTTTAAATACAAATTAAAAATTATGATAATTAGCTCATAATTTTTGTATTAAGGAGTAATAAAAGTGACGTTGAGATTGTTTATATATTTATATATTTTACAAAAAGAATGTTTTTAAGAAGAGATATTGTGAGAGTTTCAAAACCTCATACAAAATCTATATGTTATTATAATTGCAAAACGTTGTCATCTTATTAAAGATGAAAGTTGCAATTCTTTTTTTATTTTTTATTTTTTGATTTTGTTTAATTTTTGTTAATATGTGTCATAATATGATTGGTTTATAAATTAATTTTATATTCTTAAATAAAATTTTAAATTTAGATTCTTCCTTAAATTATGTTACCAAAATAAAATCAATATGCATTCCTCCATTCCTTAATTTATGAAATTTTAAATTTAAATTCTTTTTTTAATTATGTTACTACAATTAGAATGAGATCAATATTCACATGTATTATAATGATGTGTCACAATATTATTGGTCTAAACATAATATGTTATTAAGTACACGTATTCAAATTATTAATCGCTATTAAAAGTTTATATTTTTATTTTTTTGTCATTTTTGGTTTTAAATTTTATAATTTTTTTTATATCCTTCTAAACTGCAAGGACTTAAATAATAAATTTTTTTAATACGAATATTTTTTTAACAAAAGACAAAAACATTAAGAAAATAAATGACTTTTTTAACAATTGTCAAACATAATGGATTCTATTAATTTTTATATCCTGGTAATTTTATTTTTTTTTAATCTTAATTGTCAATTAAACAAACTAAAATAAAAAAAAAATGAAAAATTTTTGGCTCAAATTGCGAAAAAGTGACAAAATGTGATAAACAATAGAGTAAATTACACTTTGCACCCCTACACTTGGTACCAAATCTCACTTTGGCTCCCTTCATATGAAATCATGACAATAAACCCCTACACTTTTGGTCAAATCCTAGTTTGGTCCCTACACATGAAATCGTGGCAGTCAACCCCCTGCACTTTTACTCAAATCTCACTTTGGTCCATATACAAGTGTCAATGTCTCTCTTCTGTTATTTCATTATTAAAATTTTAACAAAATCTAGTTATGTCACAAAAATGTGACTATGAATGAGAGTAAGAGAGGAAAATCATCCATATTTATCACCAATACACTTTATCCTACGTGACAAGCATGTGAGAGTTATATAATATTATATATATATATATATGTTCATATGGTAAAAATTGAGACAAAAAGGCAAAAAAGTAAAGCTTTTGAAATAAATATAATAATAAAAAAAACGGTAAAGAAATCAAAGGAAAAGATAAATAAATAGATAGAAGACTGTGTTACTATGAAAAATAGAATTTCGTGATTCCAATTTATGCAAAACCCTAGTTCATCTTCTTAATTGTTCACAATTTACATTTTGTTTTACCATAATACAGTCATATTTTGATGTAAATTTTAGAATAAAGTGTGTATTGGTGAAAAATATAGATGATTTTTCTTTCTTACCCTTATGTTGTAGTCACATTCTTATCATATGATTAGATTCTGTTAAAGATTTAAACAATTGAGTAACAAAAATGGGACATTGATATTTGTGTAATTTACCCTAAACATTACTAAACATGTTAAAAATTAACAAAATGTGATAAATATTATATTTCGAATAAAAGTGACAAAATGTGATAAATGTTATTTTTCTAATAAAAGTGATAGTTCGTGAAATATTTTTTTTGTATTTAAAAAAAAAAGGGGGTTATAGGTGATAATTTATTGATCATCTAAAAATATTTTTAGATCAAATGAGAATGCCACTCTAAATTTTTTTCTTACCTTTTTTTTATTTTTTATTTTATTTTATCCAGATACTTTTATTTTGTAAGAAATATATATTATATTTAAATTATTTTATGCCATTATAAAATGTAATTTTTTTTAATATCAACTTATTCTATGATCACTTTCTAAAAGGTATATTTGCTTTTGTTCATTAATATTAAATTTTTAATTAATTTTATTTATTATTAAAAAATATAAATTAGCAAATAATTTTTTATATTTATATATACAATTTTGTTTCGATTGCTCATGTTATTTGGTGTCTCTATCCAAGTACATTCAAATTTTTTTGAATTTTTGAATTTTACATAAGTTCTCACTGATTTAAAAATTATGTTGCTCAATCTTTAAAAAATTATAGATTTGACTTGAGTTGCTTGAATTGAACTAGCCCAAATTTACAAATCTAGCAAGGAGGTTGAAAGTTGCATGATTGAAATTGTGATAAATTAAAAATTGATACGTAAATTATGATAAAATTGTGAAACTTAAATTGTAGATTTCAATATTTTTTATTTTCATAATTTACATACAAAAATATAACTATTTATATTATTTTGTATAAACATATTTTATTTATTTTTTAACATCCCGTGCATAACGGATTTTCACTAATTGTTTATTGAAAAAAACAGAGGACAATACCACCTATTCCCAGATGAGATTTTTTGATAATATTTTTAAATAAAATTTCCTCTTTCATATTATTAATTCAAATCAATCATATGATAAAATTATTTATTTGAATCCTACATTCCTAGGAAAATTGTCAAATTTAAATTTAAACAGTTCTCCTTCAATAATTAATGTCAATTCATACGTTTCAAATCACATTCATCCAAATGGAGCTTTAATTACAGAATGATAGTTGGCCAGTGGTTTATTGGATCGATGCCTAATTTTCTTAGATATTGTTGGATAATGTTTATAGTTTATTATTTTTATTTATAAATATTGAATATATTTATGTTTATTTTTTATAAGAGTAAAAAATTTATAAAAAAAAAAAAAAGATTTAGTACACATGCATTTTAAAATTTATTTGAAATAAATGTGAGAAGGAATGGCTAGAGGTGGTTACTGGTGAAATGCAGTGGTCGATGGTGATTGTCAGTGGCCCAAGTTGGTTGCCACTAACTGGAGGTGATTGTTGGTAGTGAAACATGATTTTCGAAGGAGACTAGAGAAGGTAGCCAATGATTGTTATGATGAGCGGGGTGGGTGGTGGGTGGTGGCCGGAAGAAGTGGAAGAGATAAAAATGAATTATTTTCTAAATAAGTTAAACTAACTTCTTTTATATATATAACAAAAAAATTTGTAAATTTTATAAATAGCTTACAAACTTTTGAAATAAAAATTGACAATAAATCATTTTTGTTTACAATTTTTAAATTTTTCATAAACATAAATTCAAAATTCAAATACAACCTACCACTCAATTTTAAAAATCAAATTCAACTTGATGTTAACTACTTATACAATGACATGAACGTCCCTAATAGTCATTTTTTAGCGACAGATTCAAAAACAAAATTCACAAGAAATGTTACTGATTGTTAATTTTAACGACAGATTTAGAAAATCATAATAAAAAACCTCAACTCTTTTCAGTTTTTAATGACACATTCAACAAATAGTCACACACACACACAAAAAAAAAAAAAAAACAAACAAACAAACAAACAAACAACAACAACAACAACAACATCAACGATTCTAATAAGTCCAACCATTGTTTTCAAACCCGGACCGGACCGGACCGACCGGTCGAACCGATTGGACCGGGAACCGGGCCTTGTTCTGGTCTAGTCAACCCCCTAAACCCGGAGTGGGGCCAAAACCGGGAAAAACCGGTGACCCAGTGGTCGAACCGGCAAAATCGGTGACCCAGTGGTCGAATCGGGTCAGACCAGTCCTTTTTTTTTCGATTTTACTTTCTTTTCTTTTTTTTCTTTATTTCTTTTCTTTCTTTCTTTCTTATATATTTATATATATATATATATATATATTTTTTAAATTTTGACTAAAAATTCTTATTTCAAGAGTCTCCTCTCATAAGGAAGAGTCTCATTGAAAACTTGAGAAGATTATGAAAGTCTATTCTTATTTATAGGAAAAGATTTTTCAAAGAGAACCTACAAAATTCTACGTGGGATTCAATCAAATTATTTGAAACATACTGATTGGAGGGAAAGTTGAAAATTTCATTTCCCTCCAAAATTAAATCTAGCATTCAATCAATTTATTTGGAGGGAATGTTTAAAAAATTTAATTTTTTTAAAATAAGTGACTTTTTTTTTTTATCAATTATGACTTTATTAAATATTATTAATAAATACTATGCAACAATTTTTATTTTTATTTGATTATTTATATATATTTTTATTTATTTATAATTTATAATTATATTTTTTAATTATATAATATTAATTATGACGTCACGGTTCGACCGCTTTGACCCGACGGTTGAACCGGTGACCCGTCCACCCGGTCTCTTTTCCGGTTCGCTTACCGGTCCGGTTTTGAAAACATTGAGTCCAACTATTAGGATCGCCCAATAATTTACTCATTTTTTTTTATATAACTTTTCAAAAATAAATAAATTGGGTTAGTGTCAAACTCCCGTAACTTAAATTTAGCATGAGTAACTCAATTTTTTTATGTGACAATTATCTTTGTTTTTGATGCGTTTTTTGCTTCTTCTTTTTTTTAATATTAAAAGTCATTATGGAATAGTAATCAAGGTATTTATGGAGATTCAAAATTACCTATCTTACTAATTTTTGTGATTTTTTTAACTTCTAATTTTATGTGAATTTTTTATTTATTTTTAATGGATATTGCCATTGTGGGTGTAGATGAAAATATGTGTTTGTTTTTATTAACGGGTTATATATATATATATATATATATATTAATTGGAAAAATAAGTTGTGTAAATACATAATAAAAGAAAATCTTGTGTTTTAATCATGTAATTCGAGTCGTCCTATTATTTTAATCAAGTTAGTATTTGAGAGAGTAATTTATGTGAATAAATTGGGTCGAGTTAAGTCTGTCATTCTTAGATGTTGGACCGCACGATGGACCGAGGTGAGAGCTTGGATAGCCCGGTCATGTTACAAAAGGTTGCTGGGCCGACCAATGGGCCTTGAGATGGTTGTGTGCACCATTAGTGGACGGACTAGAATAGAGTGTTGTAGATGGCCAAGCCAGGGTTATCTCGGCGAGATGACTCAAGGTGATCAGTGATGGCACGGTCCGGTTAGAGTATTTGCACCAAATAGCTTGGCTAGGCATAGTGAGCCGGGCTAGGTGATGACCATCTCACTTGGTTAGCAGTAAGTAGGTTGTTATCATGATAGGCATTATCCTTGGGAATGTGATTCCTGGGAAGACTCTGCTTAGGAGAGTTAGAATCCTACTAGGATTGTGCCAGGGAATGTGATTCCTAGGAGGACTTTGCTAAGGAGAGTTAGAGTCCTACTAGGATTGCGTCAGGTGGATTCTATAAAAGCTCATGACATGGCCTATGCACAGGTATCACAATTTTTACTCTCGAATACACAGAGCTTTTATGTATATTGTCTATTTTGCTGACTTAGGCATCGGAGGAGTGTAAACTTGATCAATAGGATTATACGAGAAGATTATTTCGCGCTCGTACAATTGGCACCGTCTGTGGAAATCATACAGAGAACAAACCTTTTGATTGAGTTTTTCTTTAATTAATGTCAATGGTGCGTAATGAAGACTTGGCCCATTCTGCTTTTGATGGGCAAACCCCGGATGAAGACGGGAGACGCGAAGGTTTGCCTTTCGTCCCACCCATATCAAAATTGGATCCCCAGCAACGGAATCCACGGAGAGACAAGAGAGAAAGACGGGGCACAAGTCCACGTCTCACTCAAAGCCCTGATAGACAGACGCAGAGGATGGATCCTCAGGTTTTAGAAGATCGCGTAAGGAAGCAAGACGACGTGATAAGAAGAATGCCAGTTGACATGGAGACCATGAAGAGCCAGATAAAAGGCAAAAGGGTGGCAAAAGAAGAGATGGGCAAAAGCAAGATGCACTCTCATTACTCAGAAGATCATGACAGGCAAGACACACCATCACAAACTGAAAATAGAAGCCTCAGGACAAGCGACACATAATCAAGCACTTCTAGGACTCATTTCTCCATGTTTGAGAGAACGAGGACTGAAAGGTCTTGTACAGAGGGAAGTAGTTATTGGCCCTCGCATACACACCAAACGACATCTAGGCACACGGAGTTGCCTAGGTCGGTAGACTTATGGTCAGTGCTAGAAGAAAGGGCTCGAAGGAGAGAAGACACCCAGGCACGCGACCCCCAATGGGTCTCCGCTTTGTGGCGCTTGGCTCCTTGGACACATGGAAATGTTGAGGTTGGAATGCCAGTACCACCCCTTGCTTACGAGCCAGCAGACAAAGCGCTAGCAAGGTTGCAAAGCTCGCTGTTCGTTCCGGCAATAGAGAATGCACCGTTACCATTGGCCTTCCATCAACCCAAGTTTACCACTTATAAGGAAAAGTCAGACCCCTACATGCACTTAAGCCACTTCCGCCAAGTGATGGTCGTATACTGAAGGAACGAGGCTCTAATGTATATATTGTTTCCCTCAAGTTTAGGCGATCTAGGCTTGACATAGTTTGAGAGGTTGCCAAAAGGCAGTATAGCTTCATGGGCACAACTTGGAGAAACGTTTGTTACCAGGTTTAAGACAAACACCAAAACGCCGGTGGAAGTAGACCAGCTGCTCTCCATCGACATGGGGGAGAAAGAAATATTAAAGTCTTACAACAACCGGTATTGGGAGACTTTTAATCAAATTGGAGAATGCCTCACAAACCTAGATATCGCACAGTACAAACAGGGTCTACCAGTGGGCAATAAATTGAGGGATTCAATGACAATGATGCCACCCCTCACAATGGAGGCCTTGATGGAGAGGGTGCATCTGTACATTAGGGTAGATGAAGATAGCGCTAGCACCAAGGTAAAATCTGGCACAATAGCAATATTAGAAAAAAAATTGACGGCAAAAGTTAACACGATCAACCAGGAAGAACGACTGAACAAAAATGGTCGAGGAAGACGCCCAAACAGTGAGGACTCCTAGGCAAGAAGGTTGAGAGTCTGTACCGCCATCACCACGGTGTTCAATAAGCCTATCTACAGGATTCTTAGCGAGATACATGACGAACCCTTCGTTCGACGGCCAGCCAAGTTGGGAGAAGCGCAGAGGGGCTATGATGATAGGTACCGTGGCACCTTCCATGATGAAAAGGGGCACCGAATTGAAAACTGTACACCATTAAGGCAACATCTAGAAGAGTTGGTGGCCGCAGGCGACCTTGACCAGTATATTGAAGGTGGAGCACAGCCAGCCCCCCAGGACCGCAACGGACCAAATAGGATGCCAGCCAATGGTCCACCCCAAGGCATAATCAATGTGATACATGGGATCATCGAGTCTGAATAAGTATGTGAACTCAGAGGGATGATAAAGAAGCTTGAACACATGCGAGAGGTACTAAGTACACAGCCTACCATAAAAAGAGGAAAGACAGAGACAACAAACGTCATCACCTTCTCTGATAGGAACTTAGCAAGATTGAAAATCCCTCACAATGACGCATTGGTAATTACGCTATGGGTTAAAAGCTACGACATCAAGCGGATCTTGATTGACCAAGGAAGCTCATACAAGATAATGTACTACAAGACATTCAAACAATGCAAACTGGAGGACAAAGACTTGGCACTCGTGACATCCCCTTTGGTCGGCTTCAAATCCATGCCAGAATGGCCGGTAGGCAAGATAATTTTTCCGGTCAAAGCTGGAACGATGATAAAACAAGTGAAATTCGGGGTATTGAAAGTCCCTTCTACTTACAACATAATCTTGGGAAGAGCGTGGTTGTACGCCATACGGGCGGTAGCATCAACCTACCATCAGGTCATACGGTTCCCTAACGAAGTTGGATTGATTGAAGAGGTCTTAGGAGACCAAATCATGTCCAAGTAGTGCTTCGTAACAGTAAACGGCAGCCGGGCTGCAAAAGGGTTCATACAAATGGTAGAGGAGCTAGAAAGCAATGAGTTGTTCGCAGACATCAGCAAGGTAGTCGAACAGAAAGCAATGGAAGACTTGGTGGAGGTAAAGATAGATGAGAAAAGCCCAGAGAGGTTTTTTTTGCTCGACTTATCACTATCCAGCGCCAAGAGAATAGAGATTATGGAGTTTTTGACCTCTAACATCGAAATGTCTGCCTGGACACCGTATGACATGCCTAGCATTGACCCCAACTTCATCTACCACCAACTCAATATCCACTCAACTGTCAGACCAATTATACAACGAACTAGCCGATCGGCACTTCGCCACGCTGAGATAAGAATTTAGGCTAAAAAAGGTTGGCAGGTTTGACTAACACAACATTTTGTACTCTTTTGCCGAGATAAGGATCTAGGCTAAAGAAGGTTGGCAAGTTTGACCAACATAACTTTTTACATTCTTTAGCCGAAATAAGGATTTAGGCTAAAGAAGGTTGGTAGGTTTGACCAACACAACTTTTTGCACTCTTTTGTTGAGATAAAGATCTAGGCTAAAAAAGGTTGGCAGGTTTGACCAACACAACTTTTTGCATTCTTTAGCCAGGATAAGGATTTCGGCTAAAGAAGGTTGGCAGGTTTCACTAACGCAACTTTTTACACTCTTTAGTCGAGATAAAAATCTAGGCTAAAACCAACAGTTTGCACCCTTTAGCTGAGATAAGGATCTAGGCTTAAGAAGGTTGCTAGGTTTGACCAACACTTTTTTCATCCTTCAACCGAAATAAAGATCTAAGCTTAAGGAAGGTTGGTAGGTGTGACCAACTTTTTTCTCTCTTTAGCAAAGACAAATATCTCAACCCAAAAGGGTTTACAGTTTTGCCCACCAAGTTGTTCTCTAACCGAGATAAGTATCTCGACCAAGAGAAGGTTGGCAAGATAAGGTAAGGCCGAGCTGATTAGTCTGGCTAGGCATGTAGTCAGGATGATACATTACAAGGAAAAGCACAGTGACCGAGCAAAAAGTTCAAAAACTTTTTTCATTGATTGAAAGATGATTACAAGAGGCAGGGCATATAGCCCAGTTACATAACAAAGAACAAAAAACAAGCAAAAAACAAAGAAAAAAGCGAGTTCTATCCTGATCAAGCAAAAATGTCATCAAGGTTGGCATCTAGGTCCCCATGGACTTCACCACTAGGCAGGCCGATTCCGGCTTCATCTTCCTGTGTTATATCGGCCACGGGCACTCCGTCGATCGTGCTTGGCACGGTTTGGCTAAATAGATCCACTCGAGTGGGTATTGAAGACTGGCAACTGAGGTTAGTGTTAGCAGGAGGAGCATTAACTGGGTCAGGAATCTTCTCTTCCTCCTCCCCCTCTTGAAGAAACTTCTGCTAGACTGCATTTGCATAGTCCATCATATAGCTCGGTATGAAGTGGGGCGGAGGGTTCAAGAAAATTTTGAAGTCATGCCCCTGACTGAGCTTTTCAGCTGGAGCCTTCCAGCCGCATTTGAAGAATATTTCCTTGGCTATTTCACACTGTTGGACGTAGGTTTCTTCACCTTCCTTGAAACCTCGGTCCTCTGCGTCCTCTGTCTTCTTCCACTCCTGGATCTCAGCGTTCCTTTTTTTTTCTAGCTTGGCAAGCTTCTGCAAGTAGCGGTCTTTTTTCTTGGCCAGGGTTTTTGCTTGTCAGCCTCGGCCGTATTGACAAGCTTATCCAGTCGTTCATTTTCAGCAACCACCTCGGCCAGTTTCGCCTTTACCTCATTCAGCTCGGCCGCTTTGGTGTTTGAATCAGCTATAGCCGACTGCGTTGTCTTTTGCAGTACAAGCACATATTTGTGGGCTACGTGGCTTTTTTACACAGCCTGCGGTTTAAATAAAGAGGTGTTAGGGTATAAACCGAGCAAATACTTGAACACAGTGGACTCATAGTAGCGAGTAGAGGACTTACTAGCACCATGGACTTAGCAGCCGACCGAATGGCCTTGAGTTCGATCAAGTGGTCATGATGCTCCATGTCTACTTGAAGATAGAGGCTTTTTGAAAGGTTAAAAACGAGCATGTGGTCTTTTTCAGCAACCACTGAATCCTTGGTGGACACAACGTGGTTTTTATAGGACATTTATGGGGCCCAAGCAGGAGGGGGAAGAAGGCTTGCTCAGCTAGAATGGGCAGGTTCTGGGTTTGGTAGCATAGGATCAGGCAGGACAGTCTCTTCCTTATCCACCAAACATTGTTGTTCAATCGACAAGGTGCGTGCTCGCTTGTTTTGCCGAGACGTGGTTGCCCTAATGGTTGCAAAGGCGATGAATGTCTCACGCGGTTGACCGAAGGATGCTTGTTCGGTTTAGACTTCGGCAGAGGACTGTTCGGTGATCAGAGCTCGCACGACTCTCCTTTTGGCCATCTCCTGCTCTTTGGTAAAAGGAATAAGGTTGATCTGAGGTAGGTTGTGATCCGATTCAAGCAAAGACTCAAGCAAGAAGTCTGTAACTCTGTTCTTTTTCTTGTCGCTGTAATGATATGACAGTACTACTCCTAGAAGCTCGGTCTAGTCATGGTGGCAATACCGTAAGGCAGCTCGTAGCATGACTTGGTTAGCGTAGGTGTAGTTTGTTTTCAACCAGTTCAGATCTGCAAAAAAGAACCAAGTGTTAGCACGGCTATGTAACGATACAAATTTTTAGAACAACCGAGCTATGCTCACCAGGGGTTCCTTTATTCCAGTTGATATTGTAGTCCGGTATTTGGGCCTCCTGATCTTCAAAATTACCAGAGACCCAAAGAAAATTGTCGTCGTTCAGATCCTTGTCTGGAGTACGCTTGACGATTTTCTCTCGGCCCTTTCTGAGGCGTAGGTAATGAACCCAACCATCGTCATTTTGGCCGAGTGAGTATTGATGAAATAGCTCGGCCAATCCAAGGTTGAGACCGAGATAGCGGTTTAGCTCAGCGATTCTATTTATTATTCTGTATGTATTTGTAGATAATTAGATAGGACACAATCTGGTTTGCCTAAAAAACTCGCAGATGAGAGGTTGGACAGGGAACTAAAGCCTAGCTTCTACGATGAATATAAGGGTAAAAAAGACGAAGCCCGATTTGCCCCAAGGCGTGGTGCCCAGTTCGGCTAGCTCGAATTGTACATCGTCAGGGATGTTGTATTCCCTTCGGAACTCGGCTATGGCATTGAGCGAACTCACGAGGAACCGGTATTTGCCCATGGATGTGTCCTTAGTTTGTGTATAAATATATGCTCGGCTCCTTAGCCTGGCGTTGTGGTGAATGGTGTGCTTGGGTAAAACCTAGTCAAAGTCTGCACAGTGAAGGACATAGAATATGTTATGGCCAGCTAGTGACCGGGCTAAGGCATTAGTGTAAATTAGTTTGCTCAGCTAAAAACTGAGGCAAGGTTTTAGCCTCATCCTGAGAAAATGTGAGATTTTAGCACGGTCTATGGGGGAGCACGGTCATGTTTAGATGATGTTTTCCTAGTTCGATGAAACACGTCTAAGTGAACACAAACAAGTTTGTAGCTCAGTTTCAGAACGATTTTGGATCACAAACCAAAATTCTTATTGAATTTCAATTCCAAAGTGGGGGAGGAGTTTTCCCTAAGGTGTGGAGTTTTTGGGAGCTAATACAGTTCTGAGTTTATTTTTACATGTAATAAACGCTAACAATACTATTGTAGTATGGGTTCATAATCCAAAAACATGAAGAGTCATATAGAATGCACGAAAGAATATGAAACTTACGAGTCTTTTGAATAGAGACACAGGTCCGCCAATGGCATTACAGCAACAGTGTTGGGTTTGATTTGATGACGAAAACGATGGTACCAGGGCTTGAATACAGACAAGTGTAGGATTGGAGTTTTTGGTTGCCAAGATTAGGAAGGTTAGAAGATGAACAGTAGACGATGACTGTTCGAAATTAAGGGGTTGTGTTTATAATGAAGGCAAAACGGGGGGCCTTTTTAAATTTTTGGTAAGTGTATGACGACTGTTACAATACGGAGGGGCAATCGGCGCATGCCACTTGTCCTAGTAAGGACACGATGTCAGTTACATGGGACAATGGGCTGTTCGACCGGCGTGGTTTCTAGAAACCGAGCTCCCTTCTGGCAGACGTGTTTTTAGCTCGGTTGGGTTGAATATTTTGGTTCAATTGGTTTGAATATCTAAGCACGACTTGAAAAAGCTAATCCCAATCATGCTTCGCAGATGGAATTAAGGGGCAATTGAAAGGGTAATTTATGTGAATAAATTGGGCCGAGCTAAGTCTATCATTCTTAGATATTGGGCCGCCCTATGGACCAAGGTGAGAGCTTGGATAACCCGGTCACGTTACAAAAGGTTGCTAGGTCGACCAATAGGCCTTGAGATGGTTGTGTGCACCATTAGTGGATGGACTAGAATGGAGTGCTGTAGAAGGCAGAGCTAGGGTTATCTCGGCCAGGTGATAACCATCTCACTTGGTTGGCACGGTCCGGTTAGAGTATTTGCACCAAATAGCTCGACTAGGCATAGTGAGCCGGGCTAGGTGATAACCATCTCACTTGGTTGGCAGTAAGTAGGATGTTATCATGATAGGCATTATCCTTGGGAATATGATTCCTGGGAGGACTCTACTTAGGAGAGTTAGAGTCCTACTAAGATTGTGCTAGGGAATGTGATTCCTAGGAGGACTTTGCTGAGGAGAGTTAGAGTCCTACTAGGATTGCGCCAGATTATACGACATTTGGAAGAGTGTAAACTTGATCAACAAGATTATACGAGAAGATTATTTCGCGCTCGTACAATATTAATAAAATTTTGATATTGACATGACTTGACATGCATGACTCGTGTTTGAATTGTTAAAAATTAACTTGATATCGGCTCATGAGAAAAACTAGCCAAGTTTAAAAATAATTTAAAATTGATTAAGTTTTTAACCCAAGTTTGAACAAGCTACTATTCATCTCGATAAGCTTATAGAACAAATAAAAAAATAAATAAATAAACAACTAGAACTTGACTCATTATTGACTTGATTAAAACCCTCACTTGAGATTGATTTTAAAAGTAAACAATCTAAACATATTTTTAAACTCGTCAAAATAAACAAGTTAAACTTGAGCAAGCTCATACTAAACTGAGGCTCTGTTTATAATCTCCTTAAATAAGAAGTTTTTTTAATTAAAAAAGCCAAAGGGAAATTTTTTAAGGTCCCAGATATTAAGATTTTATAAGATAAATGACATACAATATTTTCATAGTAGTTAAGGTCTCTCAACATTTTCACAGAGAAAATTTGATTTAGAGAAATTTTGCCCGACTTAGAGAAATTTCACTCTGACTCAAAGCAATTACAATTTTCACAAAGAAATTTGGAAATTTCTCTAAGTCGGGAAAAATTTCTTTGAATCGAGCAAAATTTCTCTAAGTCGAATTTTCTTTGTAAAAATATTGAGGAATCTTAGATAACAAATAAATAAATAAATAAAAACATCTTAGACCTCTCTTACTGCACAAAGTTAGAAAGGGATATTTTACTACTTTTTCCAAAGCCAAAAGCAAATAAGTCTATTTGAGATGACTTGATGAATCTTATACATCAATCATTCACGTTTTTCTATAAAACTTGAAAAATGCATCCTAAACATATTAACTTTTTCACCTTATAAAAAAATCAAATACCAAAAAAGCCTTAACAGAGTTTTTTTTTAGACATGAGGATGAGCTTGGTTAAATTCTCCACCTTTATAACTGTGCCCAAAGGGATAAACTACTGAGTGATCTTTATTACCCCCTTCTAAGAAATTTTTTGTCAAATTTGGTGCAATTTAACATTTTGTACGAAAATCTTGCCTGATTAGCCCATAGAATGTAACGCCCCAAAATAAATACCATAATCCAACTCCCAACAATATATACACAATGATATAGACAAAAATGGTAATCTTTCATTAATCAAAGTTGCTATACAAAAGGTGACACATGTGATATACATTCATAAATAGTTCATCCTAAATCTACATCATGAGTTACAAATAGTAATATGAAATGAAAGCTAGATAGATATTCACATGCCCTAAAGGCATACATCTTTCCAAGGCCGTTCTTGGTTATGACAAAATGAGTCAGAAGCTGAATACAAATAAAGCCCTAGGCTTGTCCAAAAAGTTAAACACAAAATAAACAAAATTAGCCTTCAGCCCCACAGTCCTCCCAAGCTAAGTCCTTGGCGGAGGTATATCATCAGCACCTGAAAATAGTTTATCCCAAGTAGGATAAGTCAAAGCCTAGTAGAAATAATCTAACACAATATATGAATTTTAACAAAGATATAAGTATGATGTGCATAAACAATGCCTGTGATAAAATCATCCATAATCTACAAGATCATAAGATGCCAAGTTTTATATCTCATTTCATTGTTCATATCCATTTCATTCAATTAACCAATACTGAGGATACAATTCATTGGGTCTCAAATCAATATAGTTATCATACAAATTCATTTATTTGCCATTTTATGGAAATTTCGTCTGCAGGATCGGCACCCATATATAGAAATGGTTTTTGGGACTTTCACCCTAGACACATATGCCAACTTAATTTACTGGAGTCCATCATATTTCTCCTCCCAAACATGAAGTACATCCATTTTCTCCTCCCAAACATCATACATATACAATGTATTAAAACACAGTTATGTTCAATGACAATCAATAAGAGATTAGTTTCAATTCACCGAATCTTCATGCAATGTCTATAACAATCATAACTATCCTCCACCGATAGCTCAAAAATAGATATTTCTAAACAGATATACAATCTCCAAGATAGATAAATTATCTAAATTTCCATGGGTAAGAGGTAATACATATCCAACTCCACCATTTATATAAACATCTATCCAATTTCACATTTCCAACACCAATTCCATTATTTATACAAAATAATTATTAGAAACAGATTAGGGCAAAGCTTCTTTTTCTCTAAAAATCCAATCCATGTGTCAAAATCAACAATTTTGACACATCCTTATATCTACATCCACAATCGTTTTCTATACTTTCATTTAAAAATCCCTCTTTTGATTTTAAACCAAAACCCTAGATTTGTCTAAAATCTTCCAAATCCCAACATTTATTTACACAACAACAAATAACTAAGTTAAAAATCATAGGAGAGTGTAGAAAGTCCCTACGTCAAGTTTAAAAGACTAAGAGGTGAAGTGAAGAAACTCCAAAGACGCCATAACCACGATTTATTCGGATGAAAACATAGCTCTTGAGATGCTCTACCTTTTTTCCAAAGACACTAGAGTAGAGAAACTAATGGATCTAAGTGAAAAGGTAGAGAGGGAGTGAGTTTTAGAGAGAGAGGGTCATGATCTAGGGTTTTGAGGGGAAAATATATGAAAAAGTGATGCAAAAAAATGCTACTACGAACTGATATACGCACAGTCCGCTCGAGCGCAAGAAATGACGCTCGAGCGTTAGACACAATAAGTTGTTTCGCTCGAGCGTAAGAAGTGACGCTCGAACGCCAAGACACAATGAAAAAGGGCGACACTGCTCGAGTGCAAAAAGTGACGCTCAATCGCAGATTACACACTTCTAGTAGTTTTGCAGACAATAGACCAACGCTCGAGCGTAGAAAGAATCGCTCGAGCGTGGAATACACTCTCCCAGTAGTTTTGTAGACCTGCAAAAGTACTGAAAGTTTGCAAAGTCCGCTAAAATATTGTTGAAGATGAGGCATCATTCCATTTTGTTGTTGCATTTACCATTTTTAGATCTTTGTGCACTCTATTGCCATAAAACCCTAGGTTTTTGTTTTTTGTTTTTTTGTTTTATTATGTTTTTTCGGTTTGGAGATTTCAGCACTGATTTTTCGAAATTATACATTTAATTCGAAACTTAACTTCTGAATAAAAGTGATTAGTTCAACAAATTTGTTCTGAAAAAAAAAATCTTTCAATAATTGATGTTCGAATATAATGAAATAATTTTGGCAGTTGATGTCCAAATATAATGTGATAATTTGGCACTGGTTGTCCAACTGAACACCACAAAAAAAAAATAATAAAATAAAATAAAATTTGCACAAAAAAAATTAACATTTTCATCTTTGATAGAGTACCTAGGTGTGTGGAAATAGAATTTCCCTCCAAAGAGTAATTTGTAATGAAATTACAAATCTCATAAAAGAGAATGTAAGTATTCAAACGTGAAAAGAGATTTATATAAAGTAGTAACCTTAGGTGATGTCAGTGTAATTTACCCTCTCTGTATATATATATATATATATGTGTGTGTGTGAGATATATTTTCTGAGTACCAACACGTGGCCAAGGTGACGCCGACGTGTCAGCCGACGTGCCACGTGTCCTAGTCTTGACGCCGAGGTGATCTCGGCTAGGCCGAGGTTATCTTCGAAAATATCGGAGTCCGAGATAAGCGGACAAGGGACAAGAGTCCTAGAATGAGGGAGGACCTCAGCTTTGATAAGGATAAAACTCTTAGGGAGTTTATCTTTATCTATTGGAGAGTCCAAAATGAGCACTGAGCTAAAGTCCATTGGAGCTAGGCTTCTATTGGGACTAGGATTGTGTTGATTATAAAAAGGAGGCACCCCCATGGGTCTAAGGTACGCAATTTATATTCAGAATAGTGAATTAAGCACTTTTGATATCTTGGAGAGATAACTGACTTGATCGTCGAAGTGCCCCCGGCTGGACGAACCACTGCCAGAATCTCTTCTTTCTATTACTAGTCATTCAGGCGCCATCTATTCTGTTAGTACTCTCCAGTTGAATACTGAGTTGGCAGTGTGATCAGAAACTCACTCACACAATATATATATATATATATATATAATTAGAGATAATAGAAATGAGTGAAGTTGTGAATATAAAAAAATAAATTAATAAGTACTATATATGTTTGTGTATATATATATATCTATACACTTATATATAAGTGGGAGTTAATATTAGCTATAGTACAAGATGACTTTTATTTTTCTTTCCACTTTTGCCCCTATTTTGTGTGCCGTGTTTTCTTCTTTTTTCTATTTCTTTATTATTTGCTTGGACAATTTCATAATTTTTATATTTGTTTATAATTTTTGTCTCTTTTGATAACACTTATAAATCAATTTTTTAATATAAAAATTCACTAATTGTGTTTGATTGCAATGTTAGATTTTAATTTATTGTATTTTTTCAACTAATTTGAAAAATTAAAAAAAATGATATATTTTTAAGTTGTAAAATATACTTTTTGAAACTTATTTGAGACTTTTAATTTATATGGACAAAATAACTCTATTTCTTTTGTTTTAATTATAATTTTTGAGTGGATGTTATATATTTGCATATGACATGTAATCAAATAAGTTTAACTTTTTTTTAAACAGAATATAAAAACTTATACCAAACAAATTTGCAATTTATTTTATTTTTTTGAAACTAATAATCTAAAACATTATAATCATAAAAATTTGGTTACAAGTGATACCAAATTGAGTTATTATTTATCAATACTCTATTCATAATAAACATGAGTAGGAACCTATTAAATCACTAAAACTGTGACACATGAAATGATAAGTGTTTTGAGAAGTTGGTAAAAAGTTAGTTTTTTGATTTTTTTAGTCTATTTTGTGTTTTTGTGGATAAAAAATGTGAAAGGTGATGTGACTCAAAATGGGTAATAAGCTAAAAGCTGGCTTTTTTAGCCCTTCCCAAAAGACCTCAAAGTATTGCACATAATTTGTCATATTAATATTTATTGTCATTCAATGATGACAAATAATATTCAAATATTTTTTTTTTGAGCTGATTTTACAAATACTTATAGTAAAGCTTTAAATTTTTTACTTCTTCTGATAAGGTTATTATTGCTAGAAAAAATCTATATATTTGATAAATGATAAATGTTTTTTTTTTTTTTGGGGGGGGGGGGTGTTAAAGTTTAAGTGAGTGTTGGATAGGATAATACCAAATGTTGCTTAAGTAAATAAGAATTTTATGAGAGCGTTTAGAGATTAAAAATGTCAAATATTATTACTTAGGCAGTCACCTAAAAAATAATATATTTTTGAAGATACTTTTATGTCATTTCAAAATATTTTTCCTTTTTATCCAATTAATAGTAAAAAATAATTCAATTTTTTTAGGGCATCCTAATCAAACAGAATGCAATAATCTCCAATTCTTATTTGAGAGTAATGATATAACAATAGAATTGGGAAAATTATAATTTAAAAAAAAAAAAAAAAAAAACCAGAGTTTGAACTCTCTTTTTTTTTTTTTTTGAACCTAGAGTTTGAACCTTATAAACTCCAATTCGTGCTCTAGAGTTTGAATTTTATAACAAAATAAATTATGAATTTTTAATTTTATTAGTTTAAACCATAAACTTTTGATGTGCTTTCAATCTAAACTATTTATCTATTTTTTTTAAGTAAAATAAATGAAAAAATATATATATTTTACTCATCAAATTCGACAGAAATTATATTTTAGATATTTTGAGTTTAATGACTAAATATTATTTTTTTCATCCGTTTTATTTAACAAAAATAGACAAATAGTTTAGATTGAAAACAAATCAAAAATTTAGAATTTAAATTGATAAAATTAAAAATTCAGATTTCATTTTGTTACATGGTTCGAAACCTGGGATTTTTTTTTTTTTTTTGGTAATTTTTCCAATAGAATTTTATACAAATTTATATATAGAATAGTATAACTTCTTCTAGTTACTTCATTTTAAATCAAAATACAATCTATCATTGTCTTCATAATTTTAAAAATGTCATTGACACTTCATTATTAATATTTTTTTCCCTGTATAAATTTTTTATTGTAGTTGTGAAATTTAAATTTACTACAAAAACTATTATATTTGTGAAACATAAATATATTACAACAGTATCTCATGCCTTGAACGGGCATTTTTTTCTAGTATATTATAAAGGGATTAGACAATAAATAAATTTTTATGGATATTAAATTGAAAGGCCTTTTATGAAAAAAAAAAAAAAAGGTATGAAAGAAAGAAAGTAAAGGACATATATGAAATTTCAGGAGCAAACTGAAAAATATAATAAAAAATTATGGTTCAAATAATAATTTTAAAAAGGGTTAATTACATCAACTTACCTCAAGGTTTGGAAAAAAATAAAACAAATTATACAATTTTGAAATAATTATATTGAATTTCTTTGAGATTTTAATTCACATAACACTTAACCTATTTTTCATCAATAGTTTGTTAGTTATATGAATAAAAAAAATTATATTGTCATTTATTTTACACGAAATGTATATTTGATATTATTTATTTTTGTATTTTTATACAATTTGCATTAATTCTACTTACTTTAATCTTATTAAGATTTAAGACCATGTTCAATCCAGACTCAAATCTTTCATCAAATTTAAATTGATGAGAATTTGGTAAAAACTGTGTTCTAACCATTTCACCAAATTGGTATCAAATGAAGGGAGTAGTACCTTTTTCATCAAATTAAGGAGCGTTTAACATTTTATCAGATTTCGCAAGTGATCATTAGTGTACGATTAGATTGCAAAAAATTTGAAGAAAATTTACACTAGGCCGAATGTGTCACGCCCCAAACCCGCCCCTAAAAGTTTGGGCATGACCTATTCCGAAACGGACGTTAAACCTGGCATACATAAAATACGGGGGCCTGAACGGAAGCATTTAAGCTTATAGTATAACATAAACTCATAACCATCGAGCTATCATTACCATGCCAGGATCACAGATATCATAACAGATAAGTACTATACCAAAACATGCACCTGAGCATCGGTTATATATATAAATATACAGACCCAGCCCTAAGATTGGGCGTATCAAAAACAATTAAGATGAGAAAGTTATGTACAATCATCCTTAGATAAGAAATCAAAATACGAGCCAACAAGACAACAGCACTTCACAAAACAGAAGAGGCTTCGTCTAGTGCCTGGTCATTCAGAGGTTGACAAAAGGAAGACGGGTATCGGGGTTAGGACTGACTTCCCGGTTGATTACCTACAGCATCAAACAAAACACAGAGTGAGCTACGCTCAGTGAATAATAGCACTTAACCAGTTCGATGCATAACTCCATTGGTAATACATAACAACTCATATGTGACTGCAAAGTTCATATGGATGTTGTTGTGTTACTTTCAGAACGGCCTTAGGCCTAGATATAACAGAACGGCCATCAGCCCAGAAATAACAGAACGGCCATTGGCCTAGATTAATAGAACGGCCATTGGCCCAGAAGTGTTTCAGGTGTACACCAACTCCTTCAACATTTACATTCAATTCGATTTTCAACCAATATACAGATTAATACAATAACTTATGGAAGACAGAACATTAATAGCGTTATGCATTGGCGGTAATAAATGTACATTTGTAGCACTATGACTCACAGTGTTATGACGGAGCGCTACTTCCTCCCGGAGTGTGTCCTACACACATAGAATCCATAGATTAGTTCATGTCCCTCCTAATTTCACATTTCATTCGTTAATTTCCAGTAAATAAAGGAACAATGTAAAAATTTCAAATATTAATTTCACATATCCTAGAGGGTCAAACAGATCAAATGGAGCAAACCATGTTTTTCACCGTGGGCCGCATGTGCGGCTGTGAGCCCCGCACATGCGGCAGTGATGCCCCGCACGTGTTTTTTAGACAGTGCTGAATGCCCAAAATTGTCCCATTTCTCGCACGTGCGGCCATGACTCCCGCACGTGCAGCAATTCTGCCCAAAAACAGTCCGAAAATTTAACAAAATCCGATTCTTGGTGAACACTCTCAAGGCTCAACATAGGATTAAAATTCATAGTAATAGGATTGCCAACACATAATAAATCACTCCATAAAGTTCATAACCACAATTTAAAGTTCTTATACCTAATTCAATTCATGAGATGAATACCTTCATTCCCACATAAACATATATACCTTCAAGGCCATGTTCACATATTTTTGTTCAAGCATGACAATGAGAAATGAAGTGTAATTTCCTTTGCATGGTTTAAATTACATAAACAACAACATGCGGAGAACACTTATGCAACTCCCAACACACATACACACACACACACACACACACAAGCATGAATTGCATGAGTACACAAGGAATTTCCCCATCCATAAGCAAGAAAAAGTTGATCCAAGTAATCCTCCATACCTTAAGCTTCACAATCTCTAACACTTCCTTTTGATTCTTCAATCTCCTCCTTACCCTACTTTCCTTTCTAACCTTCTCCAGATAATAGAGTTTGTTTTTGTTTTTTGTTTTTTTTTTTTTGATTCTAAGTCAAGCCTAAAGGACCATATATATATAGAAAAGTGAAAGAGGACGAAACTTTATCGTTTAATCATCCCAAATTGAAATTTCACAGAAATGTTTGTTATTACCTAAAAATTATACTGATTTAAAATATAAAATCAATTTCGGATTATTAAGCCTCTAAGGCTCTCAATTTTTGTTCTAAACATGTTCATTGTAACAGATGCCTTTTCTAGCCAACAGATAAAATCACAAAATTCCTCATTAAGCATTTCAATGCACAAAATAAGGGACGTAAATATATCAAAAGCACACGCGAGGGTCGGGTTATTACAGAACGACTACCCAAACATCATTCCGTTCGTCTTTTCGGTCGACCAGTTATTTGATGAAAATAAAAAATTTAGCGTTAAAACACTTGGTATCAGATAAAACTTTTAACCCAAATTTTTACTCAAATTTGATAAAAATAAAAAATAAAAAAAATAAACGTTAGAGATGCTCCAAAATCAAAGTTAGTGTAAATTATATTAAATTTATAGGACTTATTATATTTTCTCTAAATGTCAAGAAAAGTCTTGTGTAAGTTACTTTTAGTTTGAGCAAAATTTCACTTTGATAGAGGTTCAATTTGAACCTTATATTTTAAATTTTGTTTCAATATAGACCCACCATCCATCATGCAAAATTAGATAGATCAAAGTAGAATTCAAAAAAAAAAAAACTACAAAGCCCCCATCGCAATATTTTTTCATTAAAAATGTTAAACAACACATGAGGAAGATTACATTAGAATAATACTAAGAATCATGAAAAAAATATTATAAAATATTTCATAAGGATTTTTCATTCCTTAATTAATGTGTAGTGTTTTCTTATATCTATAATCTAATAATAAAAAATCTTGCATGATCATTTTCATGATACCTACTCATTACATTGTAACAAAATTAAAATTAAAAGGACTAAAGTGAAACTTCTCCCAAACTTCAATGACAACTGCGTAATTAACCCATAAGTTCCAAACCCCAGATAAACCCTTGATCCTCCAAGTTCTCACCCCTCCTCTCTCTAAGCTTCAATGGCTCCCTCTTCTACCTCCCTCTCACCATATTGAACTCCAAACCACCCACACCTAACCAACCATACCCACTCGCAGATTACCCACAAATGGTTTTTTTCAGAACCCTCCGTTCTCGCCATTTCCACACACTCCTAAACTCCCAAAACCCTCCTCCTTCCCAATACTTCAAAAACCCTACAACCCAATTCTTCCACAGACCCATTTCGCTTTCCGCACAATTCAAATCCGAATCAATCAGCAATCAACAGACAAAGAAGCCCTTGCACGTTCTGTTCAAGGAAGCCGTTGGATTATCCAAAAAAATCGAACCCATTGAAGCCCAGAACGAACCCGAAACCAATGAATTGAAGAAGAGATTGAGAAAATTGGAGGAAGAAGTGAGGAGGTTGAAAGAGAATAGTAGTGAGAAAGTAAAAATAGAGAATTTGAAGAAAAAGAAGATTGAGAATGATGAGTCTAGTTCTAAGAGCTTGTACGCGTTGTTTGCGAATAAAGGAGGTGATAGTGAGAAATCTAGGGTTGTGGAGTCTCTGAGGATGGAGGATCAAATGGTGTACAAAGAGCTTTCGCTCGAATTGGCTCTATTTGTGAAGCATTTGTACAAAGAAGGCTACTTTGTTAATGCTAATTTCTTGCCCAATAACAAGTTTGATATTACTTGTTTTGAGAACAGTTATGGCCGTGATTTTATTAGGTATGCCGCGGAGAAGTTTGGCAAGGATAACCAAGAAATTGTAAAGTAAGAACAATTCTTTGCCATCACTTTTTTTCTTTATATCTATAGTTTGTTGTATGTTTCCCATTACATTAATGTAATAGTTTATCTACTTTTGTTTGAATGGTGATGATTGTTTTCTAGCATTAAGCTTTGAAATATTAATGTCAACAATTAAAAATAGGGCTGAAAACAAGCAGAGTAGTAGTAGTAGTAGTAGTAGTAGTAGGAGGAGGAGGAGGAGGTTGTTTAAACTTGGTTTAATAATCGTACGAGCTTAAACTTATGTTCAAGTTGGTTTGTTTACATAAGGAGTCGATCTCGAACGGGATTTTAATGAGCCAAACACAAGTCGAGCTCAAGTAGCTTGGATTTTTATGGTATATATAAGCTTATCGAACCAAGTAATAGGTTATTCAAGATTGGCATGAAGACTTAACAAGCTTAAAATTGTGTTGAATTTTTGGCTTGTTTACATAATAAGTCGAACTCAAGTAGCTTGGTTCGTTTTAACAGTCCTAAAAATAATGTTGGTTTTGAACCTTGACTTTATAAACATATATATGGTCTAATTAATTTTGTTTGAAGATAGGAGTGGGGATTCTGTTTGAAAATAATTGTTCAAAATAAATTCCACGAAGTTGATTCATTGTGTCCCTTTATGCAGAAGTCTTAGTCTAGCTGATCATGACATGCTTTACTGAAGAAGATATGAAAGTTATGCAACCTATGTTCTATAAATAGTTCTAGCATTTTCTTTGGAGAATGAAATATCAGTAAATCTGGCATAAATAGATAGTTAAATCTCCATTCACTCACAAGGAATTGACAATTAACAATGGTCAATAAAACAGAGAACATGCTGAAAATTTCTAAGACATGCAATAAACTTAATTCTAATGTTTTTAAAATGTCACAATTTACTTCAAGCAACATAACAATTGACATGTAACAACCACAAAATTAAAGAGAAGAAAATTTTCCATAACTTGAAGCAACACCAAATCTAAAATTATAGTTGAAATTATTCAGGCTTCTATTGCAAAATCATACATAAGGGTGGAACAGAGTGATCGGATGTAAACAATAGGAAACACGATTAAGAGAGATGGGACAAGAATGATTAGACAACAAGATTGTAAGTGGGAAAACAATGATCAAGGGATAGATTGGAAGGGGGTGAGCAATGTAGAGGAAGTAGGATTTATCCCCAAAAAAAAAAAAATGTAGCGGAAGTAGGAAACTCACCAAGGTGTATAACAAGAGAAGATGGAAAAGAATAAGAGAACATAGAGAAAGTGAAAAGGGAAAAGGAGTAAGAGGAAGAATAGCTGCAGCTCTTGATTGCGACACAAGGCTTAGTTTGGTTTGTTTTGGTTTGGAAATTAATCCTAGGGAGAGATGCTATAGTCATTTATTTGGCTCCAGAGTAACTAAGGGAAGTAGGTTGTCTGGCATTATTGTTGATTGTGGTTTACAAGGAAAGCTTCTCAGATTCCATGAGTTGGTGGCATATGTTAAAAGACATTTTCTCTTCTGTGGTTTTTTCACAATATTTTAATTGGTGACTGCCATTTACTTAATTTTTGGCTCAAAATGAAGGGCTTCCACATTAATGGTCTTATCTATATTCTTTACAAGTTTCTAAGGAAAACGTGTAGCACAATGTCCAAAAAACTTGTGACATGGAAGTGTGACTGATTGACATCTCTGCATAGTTTGAGGCATTAAATAGTAACTTGCACCTGCAATACTTCATTTCCGTATCAAAACAGAATTAGATTTGCTAGGGCATGTGCTGATTGAATTTGGTGTAATTGATAAGGTGGATAAATGGCAAGTGCAGTAAATGAGCACCGGCTGTGTAAGAGAATCTGGTGCCCAAGGGCTATAGTGAAAGCTAAAACTGAGATGCATTGGTGGTCGTACAAGGAATAACATGCGGCAGTGATGGTGAGAAGGAACGTTGACACTGATGAATTGTCTAAAATAGAAAATGAAAAATCATTGAAAGATATGTCTGACTCAGAAAACCTACATAACAGACAGGCACAGTTCAGCATGCATGTGTATGTGTCTGAGTGGGTGAATGACGGTGTGTGTTTGCTAGTCATGATGATGGTTCCACTTCCATTTTTTTGTTCTGTATTGTTTCCTTGTTTCCATCTGTTAGCTCCTTCAAGTCTTATGAACTTAAGTTATGGATGCACAGATGGTTGTCAGCCAGTGACTTGAAAAAGGTGGCCCTCTTTGGATGTCCTTCGCTCGGAAGGAAAAATGTCTTTTCTGCTAAAAGCTTGCGCAATTTTTTCAGAATTCAAGAGGACACCGTAAGTCAATTGTCTCATTGAAAAATTTCACCCCTCTAATCTTTCTGGTCTTATCTACATATTCTTATTGATTTATTTTGGAAGAGACATTATTTTTATTTTTATTTTTATTCTTTTGTCATTGTTACATGATCACATTCAGGTATGCAGTAAATGCGTCTTGAAATCATCATGCAAGTTTGTGAATCAGAGTGTATGGAAAGGCAATAACAAAAATTTGAATTTGGCTGTTGTAATGAGGGTTATAATTTTGTATGCCATGGAATCTGTTCCTCCACAGTTGGTAGTGCCTGACGAGATAAAGGCTTCTGTTAGTGTATTGCTGAAGGAGGTTCTGAACCTAAGCCAAACTCACGCATAAAGCTTTTTGACGGTTCCATATATAAAGTGGTCTTTCAGGTGCTTTAAATCTGGATTATTGTTCAGACTACTTTGTTCCTTGATAGGTTTGTTGGTTTATAGACTAGTAGACTGATTTGCTTTCATTCTCACAGTACTATCAATATTCTGATGCACAAATCTGGGAGATGAAGTGTGATGATCAAATGTCTACATTGTTAATAACTCATGCTGAGAACGATGCGAAAGATTGTTGTGAGTTACATTACATCTATGAATGATATTCGGGGGGGGGGGGGGGGAATTAGTCATTTTGCTTGCCAAAAATATGCGAAAAGGGTCTTCTCTGTTGGATTGTGGAAGTGTCATCTTGGATTGGCTGGTTAGTGAACTTCATAAATGCTTTAGTTATTTATGTCTTATCAAAAAAAAAAAAAAGGCATTCAACAATTGAGTAGAGCTTTTGAGATGTATATGTCAACTTATTTCTTTATTATATAAGAATGGCCATTTTATCCATTTTAAATGTATAGTGTTGTCAATGCATACAATAAAATCTGAAGTATTGGGTACTAAAGTTAAATTTCATGATAGAAGATCAGAATTGGTTTCTCTTTTTACCCCTCTTTTTTCTTTTTAAATCCCCAATGATATTATTTTAGCTTGTTCATTCCTGAAGTATTGGGTAAATAAATACTGAGAAAATAATCGTTCGTATATACAATGTAGTTGGGTCCCTCATTTTGATGATTTTGGTTCTGGTCTTTCATCTTATTAGGTCTATGATTATGTCCAAAATGATGTAAATTACAATGCAATGTTGCTATGATGTGCTATTTAAAAATGTGTGATAGTAAAATTTATCATGATGCAATTGATGCTAATTTTGTCTCCCTAGGTTATTGAAAAGAATCAAAATGAAAAAAACTTCACGATTAGATTGTTGAATTGTTAAATTTTTAGGGGAAAATGGTACCATTGTCTGGTAAATTAGTTCATTAATTTTAATTATATTAATTTTGTTCTTTAATTTTTCATATTGTGTCAATTTACTCTATTTAATGTCCCTTGACAATTGGACTGAAATCAAAGGCAAAGTGGTCACTTTGAAAGGGAATTATTTGTTTCAAATTAGACATCAACCTTTTGATCAATCCAAGGGGAGTGAATACATTATTTGCCTTTTGATTTCAATCTAATTCCATAAAACATTATCAATTGAACTAAATTAATATAATATAAAAATTTTAAAGATAAAATTGATAAAATTAAATTATGATTAAATTGACAAGAAACAAACTATAAGGTCACTAGTGGCCTATGAGCTGGATGAATACTTCAATTCCGCTCATTATGAGCAAGTGTTGGAGATCTTGCACATGGCATTCTGGTGGCAAACACAGGGTTATTTACACAAAAACTCCTTAAATCATTACAAAGTATTATTTTGACTTCTTAAATTATAAAAATATATAAATAGATTTTTTAAATTATTAAGAAGTATTCGTTTGTCCTTTAAACTATAAAAATGTACAAATATCTCTAAATTATGAAAACATACAAATTGGACCGTTAACAGAAGAAATCAAAGTGAAATACGTCAATTTTAGGGGCAAATTAATAGTTTTTAATAGTTTAGGGAATCCATTCGTACACTTTTATAATTTAGAGAATTACAATGATACGTTTCAATAATTTAGAGAGCCCCATGTAATAACCTGCAAAAATATGTAAGCCAAACCAAAGAGAAAGAGGTTGGAGCAATTTCCATTGCAGGCTGGTCAAGCAATCACCACAAGATCCGAATGCACTCAAAGGATCTGTATACGTTTTCATTTGCAACAATACTTACATTCAGAAAAATTATCAATATTTATATTTGTGGACCATATTTTGAATATAATTTACATCACTAATTTTAAATTTACACTATGCACTTTATTTTCGAGGTATTTTTTTAGGATAAATAGCATTTCCTCTACTTTGTGCAAGGCCTTTCAAATTAAATTTCCTTATGTGGGAAAGTGGTTTTGGAAATACTCTTCAAATCCTAGGAGACGCTCTTGATACGCAGCTAGTCACTTGCAAAGACAAATACTCCGGTCGGGGGTGCCGGGATTAGCACTCCGATGGGCAAGTCAGTTCTTATACTCAAGAAAGCTTGTTTTCTAAGTTTAGTGAAGTGTTTCTTGCATACCTTTCTCAATCTGAAGCTCTTGCATTTATACTCATTTTCTGGACCTCGGGTCCAGAGCCCACTTTCTACTTATTATCCTTTTATTTATTCCAACATACATCTTCCCATCCATTCGGCAATTTCTATATATTCGGTATCTTAGTCGATTAGTACGGAGCCGAATAGTCTCTGACTTCCGGGATACATTCCTGCTGACTCTTCTGTTCATTCGGCTCCCACAATTGGCCCCCAAGCATTCTCCCAACGTTTGTTGGCTGGAGTGCTTGGCTCCGAGTTTTGAATACCCCACCAAAATTTTGGTATTCGGGCCCACAAAGCATATGTCTAAATACACCCCCTTTTGGTTGTCGTACCGACTTCCCGCCTCTTCGTACATATCTATTCATTGCGTTTTCAAAGATTGGCATCCCTTCAGATTCACATTCCGTGATACCGGTCGCTGGGTTGGCCCTTGGATCGTTCTTACAATTTTGTCTCCTCCAAAATCTTCATCTTCCGTAAGTTTTCCACTTCTTTGCTTCGAGAACTATTCCGATTTTATTCTTTGGCGTATCTATGCCAATTGCAGAGTATGGCGAAGCATTTGAAAGACCTCCTCTCATCAGATCGAATTGCTGGTTTTAGACGCCATTTCTCTATTCCTGATGATGTCCGTCTGTCACTTTTAACAGACGAAACCCTTGATATGGAGAGGGAGGACGAGACCACAATCGTCTTTCCTCTCTTGTCAATCGCAGAGGGTGGAGTCCGCTTCCCTCTACACCTATTTTTGAGGGCTGTGCTTCGCCATTGGGATTTAATCCCTTCTCAGCCTAACGTGAATTTCTTTAGAATTATAATGGGGATTGTTGCGTTGAATCGTCGCCTTGGAATGAATCTTGGCATTCCGGCCATCCGACACTGCTATGCCTTGGCTAAGTCCTCCGGTCGGCAAGGGCGTTATTTCGTCAGAGCTAAGGATACCGACCATCAACTAATCACTATGCTTTCCAGCTCTGGGAAACGAGTTGATGATGTTATGGTTGTTGTCCAGGGCAACTGGGAATTTGGCGAAAGGGAGGATCGTGTTGACCCTATTCCTAGACGGAGGGGCGAGCCAGGTCGCCGTGTATCTCCTTGTTTTTGTCGCGTTCATTTTTATTGTAAAACCTATTCCGTTGAAATCTTACGGCTTCGTCTCGTGCAGGGAGGGGTTTGAAAAAGGTACTTTCTTCAACCCACGACGCCGTTCTTTTAGATATTAAGGTCGCTCTCAGGTATTTCGGCCGTCGAAGTCTTCAGAGACAGGGAAGGGCGGCTCACATTCTGCTTTGTTACGAGCCGACATACACAACCTTCTCGGCAGCGAAAAACATACCAATTCCGAAGGGTGAAGATTCACTTACTGCTCTTATTCTGTCCGCCTTCAAAAACATAAGGCAGGTAGGCTTTGAAGGGTCCGATTCGGAGCGAAATGAGGTAACTGATACCGCCGACTCAGATCAATCCGAGGCCAAATCTGAGGAGGTATTGGATTCCGCTGATCCTCCATTTACATCGGGACCGGGTAATCTTCCTTCTGCCGACGTTTTTCAATGCTTAGAGGATCTTCCCGTCGTAGACTCCGTGGATAGGGCCGGATTGAGTCTGACAAAGCTTGCTAAAAAGGCAAACGCGGAGAGGTTAGCTGCACGGCGAAGAGCGGAGGGCGTTTCGTCTGAAATGCCGCCTGCCATCGAATCTCGACTCCACCCCCCTATTGCCGAATCAGCGTCCTTGGGGGTTCTAGAAGAGACGAAGGATCGGAATGCCGAATCTCCGTTGGTCGGGGAAGACGGCCGAAAATTTGAGGAAAAGACAAGGAAGCGTTCTGCCGACCTCAAGGCCGGTTCAGACAAACAAAGTGGTAAGCGTCCTCGATTGGAGGGATCTAATGAGGTTGTTCCTTTTGTCATTCGTCCAATGGTGAAGGACATGCCGGTTCCCTCTAACGCTTCGGCGCTTAAAGATCCAGAGGTCGCATTCGGTGTGGCCACGTCCGTGTCGTTGCCGGCTGATATGGAGGCTTTTCGGGTGGAGCCAGATTTGAATGTGACGGCACTAACCGCGCAATCGGCACTTCTGGTACGTATTTTGACTTTTCTTCACTTTATCCAAGTACTGTTGGGGTTATGTTTTTGGGTTTTTCCTTTGTAGACCGTCGGAAGGATAGCCGACATGGGACGTCGGCATCTTGACGCCGTCAAACAGATGGACCGCTTGCGAAAACAGGTGGAGGGCCAGAGGAAGAGGGCCGAAGACGCAGTTTTGAGAGTGAACAAGGAAGCGGCTCGGGCCGAGGCCGAAGCCGAAGTAGAAAAGGCTCGCCTTGCAGATCAGTCGCGAGCGGAGGCCGAAAAGAAGGCGGACGCGAGCGAAACGGCGCTGAGATTGTCCCAGCAGGCGGTTGCCAGCCTGCAGGCTGAATTGGCCGACATGAAGGCGGCTGCCTCCAAAGTATTGGAAGCGGGGAAGGATGCTGGGCTTGCCGAATACGTGGACCAGGTCCCGCGGTTCGAAAACAGGGGGTTCAAGCATGGCTGGCACAAAGCCCTTGCTGCAGCTGGAGTTTCACTGACTATGCCAGTGCCGTACGAGCAGGTGGATGTTGAGCCGCTGGAGACTGATTCCGAAGGCTGAGCTGGGCAATTTGACTTTTAGGTTTTTCACAAATTTCACAAATGTATTAGGATTTTACTGATGTATTGTTACAATCGTTTTGTCAGACAATTTTGTGCGGGCTTATAGCTTATTTATTTTGAATATATATAAAATGTCATGAGTTGTGCTCAATTTTGCTAATGAAGAATGATATTATGCAGTTTTGAGCTCGGACGATCGGCCTAAGGAACCTGCCCTTAGCTTAGCCAGGGCGCGAGCCTGAGGAACCAAATGAGCCGACTATCTCGGAATCGTGGGCTGGCTGAGGCATAACTTATTCGGCGTTATCATTTGAAAATATGGCCGAGTAGATAAATGAGTGCCCTTGCCCTAGCGATCTTAGGATAACCGGCGATAGCACTTGCAATATGGCCGACGAGATTAATGAATCTGCCCTTGCCTTAGCCAGGGCGCGAGCCTGAGGAACCGAATGAGCCGACTATCTCGGAATCGTAGGCTGGCTGAGGCATAACTTATTCGGCGTTATCATTTGAAAATATGGCCAAATAGATAAATGAGTGCCCTTGCCCCAGCGATCTTAGGATAACCGGCGATAGCACTTGCAATATAGCCGACGAGATTAATGAATCTGCCCTTGCCTTAGCTAGGGCGCGAGTCTGAGGAACCGAATGAGCCGACTATCTCGGAATCGTGGGCTGGCTGAGGCATAACTTACGACGTTTGGCGCTCAGTTTTCTCGGGGGAGCTGCATATACCCCAGAATAAATGGGCGAGTTCATGCCAACAATTTGACTCATTTCTATTCAGGCTCGATCCGAACTTGGCAGGGGCCAACATTGGCTGAGTTTAGTAGTCAAAATGAATCGCGGCAGCGAGCCTACCCACACGAGAAGAACAGCATCCATGGATCAGGAAAAAGAGAGGCCCCCTAGTCGTCGAAGCAGATCACCCTGAAAGGACGGACAACGGGGAATTTCCCCGTGCCCACGACCGCAAGTTGAGCTTGAGGCGGCGCCACGACCGTTGAGTTTTGCGGTTCTTGTGAAGAATAGACCGATGACGGAGGCGAATTCTATAATTAAAGATCCAGATGTGGCAGTCGAGTTCGCTCGGCAAATTTTTCCGCCGGAGGTCCAACAGTCGATGGTCGGACGTGGGGATTTCGAAGTATTTCGGGATGGCATACATGGGGTTGTCAAGGGGCTGTATAGCGCTTATGAAGTCGGGATGCGTCTGCGCGAAGCCCGATGCGAGAGTGAGAGAAACAACGAAAGGAATCGTAGTCTGGAGGCTCGCGCGAAAAAGGCTGAGAGTGAGCTTCAGGAGCTGAAGAGTGTTCGAGTGGCCGAGTCGGTGGTGGACAGTCAAGCGAAAAGCATGGGGAAGAGGGCGAACCGAGAGGCCTCGGGTTATGAGAGAGGATATCGGGACGGCTTGAAAGCCGGGGTTAAAAAGACCAAAACGGACCTAGCTGAGGAAGTCTGCCAATGCAAAAATCGTGGTTTCAAGCACGGCTGGATCAAGGCCCTTAAAACCATGGAAGCTCTTGGGTCTGTGGGTATAAATTCGGCTTCGCCCCTATATCATCGGCATTACCTTCCGTATCCCGAGTTCAACGTCGAGAAAAGCGACGACGAAGACGCCGACTTAGTGGACTATAATGTTAAATAAATAGAATTTCTTTATCAAATGCTTGAAATGTTTGGTGGCTTTTCAATAAATAGAATTTTTCTATTAGCAGCTTTTGAAATGTTTTGCGCGTAATGAAACGTCCTATCGCAATTTATTGTTAGCTTTTGTATTGCGTAATGTAAACGTTCGAACATGCGTCGATCGACTCCAATTAAGAATCATGTAATTTGTTGGTCAAGTCGTGACCCCCATGAAGGGTGCTCCGAATCCGGAGACTTATTCAGCCGATAGTGGAATCCACGAAGGGTGCTCCGAATTCGGACACTTATTCGGCCCTTAGATGTCATGCACCCAAAGGGGCTCTGAATCCGGAGACTTATTCAGCCAATCGTGGTATCCACGAAGGGCGCTCCGAATCCGGAGACTTATTCGGCCAATCGTGGTATCCACGAAGGGCGCTCCGAATCCGGAGACTTATTTGGCCCTTAGATGTCATGCACCCAAAGGGGCTCCGAATCTGGAGACTTATTTGGCCAATCGTGGTATCCACGAAGGGCGCTCCGAATCCGGAGACTTATTCGGCCAATCGTGGTATCCACGAAGGGCGCTCCGAATCCGGAGACTTATTCGGCCCTTAGATGTCATGCACCCAAAGGGGCTCCGAATCCGGAGACTTATTTGGCCAATCGCGGTATCCACGAAGGGCGCTCCGAATCCGGAGACTTATTCGGCCAATTGTGGTATCCATGAAGGGCGCTCTGAATCCGGAGACTTATTCGGCCAATCATGGTATCCACGAAGGGTGCTCTGAATCCGGAGACTTATTCGGCCAATCGTGGTATCCACGAAGGGCGCTCCGAATCCGGAGACTTATTTGGCCAATCGTGGTATCCACGAAGGGCGCTCTGAATCCGGAGACTTATTCGGCCCTTAGATGTCATGCACCCAAAGGGGCTCTGAATCCGGAGACTTATTTGGCCAATCGTGGTATCCACGAAGGGTGCTCAGAATCCGGAGACTTTATTTGGCCAATCGTGGTATCCACGAAGGGCGCTCCGAATCCGGAGACTTATTCGGTCATCAAGAAGCGTATGAGCTGAAGCATAAAAATGAGCAACTTTTGCATTACGGCAGAGTATGTACAAGTACCAAGCCCACAAATTGGGTCATTGGTAAAATTTTCGTAGATGCGTTGAATTCCAAGGCCGTGGCAGGCTTCTTCCTGACATGTCCGAGAGGCGATATGCCCCTGTTCCTACAATGGAGTCTATTTGATAGGGGCCGTCCCAATTCGGACCCAGCTTTCCGTCGGCCGGTCTCCGGTCGGCTGGAAGTACTTTCTTTAGGACCAGCTCTCCTGGAGTGTAACGACGCAACTGAACTCGTTGATTGTACGACTTAGCGAGCTGCTGCTGATACCGTGCCATGGAGGCCAGGGCGCGGTCTCTTCGTTCCTCGATTAGATCCAGGTCCAGGGCAAGCATCATGTCATTTCGGCCCGTATCAAAGGCTTGTGATTTCAAAGTCGAGAAGCCGATTTCCAGGGGTAAGATTGCTTGGGTTCCGAAGCATAGAGCGAACGGCGTTTCTTCGGTGGACCTCCTCGGCGTTGTGCGGTGCGCCCACAATACACTTGGCAATTCTTCGACCCATTTGCCTTTAGCTTTTTCCGGCCTCTTTTTGATGCCGTCCAAGATGGTTTTGTTAGAGGCTTCGGCTTGACCGTTACTCTGGGGGTACGCGGGCGTAGAGAAGTAAGGCACGATACCGTATTTGTTGCACAGTTCTCAGTATATGCCACAATCGAACTGGGTGCCATTGTCTGAGATGAGAGCTCTTGGAATGCCGAATCGCGTAATGATGTTTCTCCATACAAATCGCTTTATGTCGGAATCTCGTATGTGCGTTAGAGCCTCCGCTTCGACCCATTTTGTAAAGTAATCTGTTGCTACGATTAGGAATCGCTTGTTTCCTGGGGCCCTTGGCAACGGTCCTACAATATCAAGCCCCCATTGAGCAAACGGCCAGGGACTGGTGATAGAGTTCAACTCTTCGGCGGGCAAATGGGTTAGTGGGGAGAACTTTTGGCATTGTTCGCATCTTTTAACATAATTTTCTGCGTCGGCTCTCATTGTCGGCCAATAATACCCCTGTGTTATAGCTCGATGGGCGAGAGAGCGTCTGCCAGAGTAGGCACCACAACTGCCCTCATGTATCTCAGTTAGAAGCTCCTCCACTTTATCCGGGTGTACGCATTCCAAATAGGGACCGGAGAGGGACTTTTTATAAAGCCCTCCTTGTGGATCCAGATAGTATCGCAGGGCCTTATTGCGTAGCTTGTGTGCTTCTTTTTTGTCCTCTGGGAGTTGTTCAGAAGAGAGGAATCCGGCTATGGGGTCCATCCAACTTGATGCGGATTCTATAACATTAACGTGGGTTTCCTCCGAAGGGCCAATACTCGGCTCCGGGATGAAACCTACCTCAATGGTCCGTTTGAGCTCAGAATTGACGGCGGAGGCTAGGCATGCCAGGGCATCTGCTTGTGTGTTCTGATCACGTGTTATTTGGTTCAGTTCGTGATGGTCAAACTTCGTTAGCAAAAAGTTGGCCGTTTTCATATAGGCCGCCATACGGTCATTTTTTGCAGCGTACTCCCCCTTTAGCTGGTTGATGACCAATTTGGAGTCACAAAACACTAGCAAACGCCGAGCGCCAAGAATATGTGCATTTCGTAGACCGGCTAAGAGGGCTTCATACTCGGCCTCGTTATTTGATGCTTCGAAGCCAAGCTTGACGGCCTGCTCTATTACTGCGCCGTCGGGGGACATGATTACTACGCCGGCGCCGCAGCCCCGTTGGTTAGACGATCCATCACAGTATAGCTGCCAAATATTCCCGACATAAATTCTCTAGTTCGACTTTGATCGAACTTCAGCCTTTGGAAGAACGTCGGCAGGTTTAAGGTCGGAAAGCCCGCCTGTGAATTCGACCACAAAGTTGGCAAGCACCTGTCCCTTGATTGCGATTTTGGGTAAAAACTGAATGTCATATTGGCCGAGTTCAAGAGCCCATTTTGAAACACGTCCTGATGCTTCCGCACTCCGTAGTACTGATCGGAGGGGATAATCTATTATCACCCCAATGCTATGCCCCTGGAAGTAATGCATCAGTTTTCTTGCTGCCATGACCAAGGCTAGGATGAGTTTTTCCAGCAGAAGATAACGTGTCTCGGCATCGACCATTGCCTTGCTCACATAATACACTGGCCGCTGCTGCCCTTCCTCTTCTTTTAATAGTACAGCGCTGACGGCCATATCGGAGACTGCCAGATACAGAATGAGGTGATCACCGGCAGCTGGTGTTGTCAAGAGAGGCACTGACCGGAGGTAAGTCTTGAGCCCGGTGAAAGCTGCTTCGCATTCGGCGGACCATTCAAAAGCTTTGCCTTGACGTAGCGTTGTAGACGTCCCCGAACGCCCCGGGAGGGTTAGGTCCCGTTCTGTTCATATTGGGGTCACTACAGTTCAAGGACTCAAATGTCACGGTTCTTAATCTTGAACCAAAGAGTCCAAATCCGGCAAATCGTTTTGGAAAACAGATTTTTGAAAGAAGTGCCAAACATGGACTGCTTTGCCAGATAACAGAGTCGCCACCTAAATATTTTATTTTTGGGAAATTTAGGAAACCCTGACTCGGTGCCAAAGGCCACGTGTCCGTCATCACCAAAGTTGGCTCGGGAACTTGGGTACGATTGGGGAAGGTCACATCGTGAGCACCTCCGCTCGCCCGGTCAAAGACCGGCCTCTACTAACCATGATATCTTATTTTGAAAACCTTGTATGCTCTTATTCCGGTTATTAGCCTAGGTTACTATGTGATGCTCGCAGCAAACAAGTATAGACTGGGTCGCCTGAATTGGAACAAAACATTTCATGTTTGTTTGTTTGAAAATGGTTTGATGGTGCTACCCGCAGGTAGGCTAAGACGCGGATTTGCCACCCTCAGGTGGGCTTAGAAAACAAGATTTTGCCACTATCTAGTGGGCTTAAAACAAACAGTTGATGAATTGTCCCAATTCAAGTAACACAACCTCCACCCACAGGCATTCAAGGCAGTCATATCACATAAGCACATAGCCTCATGGTAATCATGCTATCATGGCAACACTCACACGCATGCAAGGATGCTAAAGCATAAAACTCACCGAGTACTCCAAGCCAAAACAAAAGCTCATTAGAAATCATGCATGATCCTAATTATACAGTAATGCCTAATGCAACACATGCAAAAATGCAACTATAGTAGGCTCGGCTTTTCTAAACATGGGATGTGAAATGCAACAGCTATCACGTATTCAATTTGGAATTTGAAATACGAATGCAGTTTGTATGATGCGCCGAGCCCGGTGCGTGCAAAACAGATGAATGATGCAACATGCTATCATACTGTATGCTAATTGAAATATGCCCTATATCTAACCATCGTAAGCGGGTAAATAAAAGGGAGAAAGAAATGGGGGTTGGAAGACATGCATCGCACGCACCCACACTTATTACAGTTATGCCCTCACACAGAGGGTCCGAATAAATAATAATACAGTCCGAAATGAAAGAATAATACAGATTTCTAATTAATGTACAGATTAACTACAAAAAAGTAAAACTGGCATGCAAGCCAGGGACTGCCTTGCTTCTGATGAATAATATATGTCGGGCTGCTCTGGCGCGGAAATCCACTGGGATGCCCCAATTAGCCTCTGTTTGCACTTTTCTCGAAATGCGTGCCAAACTCTGAAAAGTTGTTGATCCTTGATTTTGCTGCAACAGAGAGCAGGAAAAGGGCATAGTAATGTATTTCACAAATATATGCATGCCTCGATCCTCGTGCCACCAATCACGCATATCGATGCATGATGGCCGAGGAGCCGAATTGCACAGCTCAATATAGAATGAATGCATGTGAATGCTACAACAAAACCTAACTCCATCATGGGTAATCCGGAGTGTCAGTGACTTGGGAATATTGAGACCCGTCCCGTCACTCGGAGTACGAAACGTGCCTCGTTTCCCGTGCCCGGGTTAACTCCTATCCCGAACACGATGCAATATGCATGATATGCATGAATGCGACTAAAATACAATCCCAGCATGCACAATGCTATGAAAATGAGATGCCTCGAAATGCGTGCACACGGGCGCGCAAGCCGAGGCGATGACCCTAAGGCATGAAATGGCATACGCAATGCCGATTGGACTTACACTAACACGAGTGGACCCCAGCCACACTCACATAAGAAGCCGTCGGATAAAAAAGAGATGCCTCGAAATGCGTGCACACGGGCGCGCAAACCGAGGCGATGCATACGGAATGCAATGATTCGAAAATGGCATACAAAATGCAGAATGGACTTATACCAACATGAGAGGACCTCAGCCACTCTCACACGGGAGGCCGTCCGATAAAAACGAAGTGCCTCGAAATGCGCGCACACGGGCGCGCAAATCGAGGCGATGCATTAAAGCATGAAATGACATGAAAATGCAAATTGGGCTTACACTAACATGAGAGGGCCTCAGCCGCACTCACATAAGATGCCGAGAGACAAAAATGAAGTGCCTCGAAATGCGTGCACACGGGCACGCAAACCGAGGCATGGCCCTAAGGCACAGAAATGACATGCGAATGAGATGTGACATATGGCATATGGAAAATGCCAATTTCAGCAGCTAAAATGATGCACAAATAGCCCCCGAATTATGACAAAATTACACCCGATGCCCGAAATGCGATGTAATGCACCCGAAATGGCCTACAGCCCTACTAAACATGCAAAATTGATACATGAAAGCAAAAACAGTAGAAAGGCAGCCCCAAATATGGCATTTTTTCAGTACAAAGCAAGGCTAAACAAGAACCACAAGCATGGCAAATTTAGCATGCAAAAACGGGGAAAAAGAGGGGAATTACAAAGCAAGTAGTATATACAATGCTCCAACCAGAAAACTCAGTTCTACAAAATTGAAGAGGGGCCAAAAACATGCATATTTACAGTAGATGAGATCCTCCAATTCAGTGTGTAGATATGCTTAAAATGGCATGCAAAAATGAGCCAATAAAGGGCTACAACATGAGGTACCATAAGCAATGATCAAACAACTTTGGAACCTTAATAAAACATGAAGAGTGGGTCATTCTAAGACACTTTCTAAGCCTGATAAAGGCTCAAATCAGTAGCTAAGAAAGCCTAAACAAACATGCAATTTTACGGGAAATATGAAGGATATAACATGAAGTACCAAAACCAATCATCAAAGGGCCTAAGACCCTTAATAAAACATGAATAATAGGAAAAAATAAGAATATTTTCAGTACTGATGATGGCTCAAAACAGGGGCTAAGTAAGCTCAAAAAGGCATTCAAGATGGGGCCAAAGAGAGGTATAAAGAGAGGTACAACATGGAGGCCTCAAACCACTTCGATCCCTTCTACAATGTTGTAGAGGGACCTAAAATAAACTCAACCTCAGTTGATGGCATGCTCAAAATCAGATCATACATAATCCAAACAAAGCATGCAATTTAACGGTAATTTGAAGGAAATACAAAGCAGGTGTATGATAGAGAGGCCAAACAGGGTTGAGCCCTTCTTCAATGTTGAATAGGGACTCAAAATAAGCCCATTCACAGTTTATGTCATGCTCGAAATCAGATCGTTCATAAGCTAGATATTTCATGCAAAATATTGGCATAAAAGATGCTATTGAAGCAAGTACATGAAGGAGATGCCAAATGATGTTGAGACCTTAAACAAACATGAAGAACACCTCAAAATAGTGACATTTCCAGTTAATCTCGGAGCTCAAAACCATAAGCAAATAGGTCTAAGAAATGAGCCAAAATAGGGCTAGAAAAGAGGGAAAGAGGACTTACCCTTGTAGACAACTTCTTTTGTTGCTTCTTGGACCAAATTTGTTGCTTCTTAGCCTCTGAAAAACCTTCCTAGCTGCTGGAAATGGAATGGTGATGGTGATGCTAGGTGTTGATGAACAAATGGTGCCAAAACTTGGATGTTTGAAGCTTTTTGGAAGAGAGGAATGGAGGAGATGTACATGCAAGGCTCAAAGGATTTTTTCTCACCCTTAAACCAGCTGGTGGCTGTTGGTTTATATGGCCAAGAAAAGGGGTGAAAAAGGAGGGCAAAAAGGTGAGAAAAATATCTAGATATTTTGCTAAAAATATCTAGATATTTTGCTCTAAATATCTTTCAAAATATCTAGATATTTTGCTCTAAATAAAAAGTGGCGTTCGGCCACGAAGTGGGCATCAGAGGCCCCAGGGTTCCTCAGAATGACAAAACAGAGGTTCCTGCCAAAAATCAGAGAAAACCGATGCGAAAAGAATGCTCGGCGGCCAAACCGCGAGGTTCGGGGCCCGAAAACCGGCTATAAGCACCGAAGCTGGCATACGGCCATGAAGTGGGTTTCTGAGACCCCAGTGTTCCTCGGTATGATAAAACAGAGGCACTTGACAAAAACCGGAGAAATCGGAGATGGTTGGGCGGTCCCGAACCGAGGCACACGGCCTGACGGTCCCGAAAATCGGGAACCGGGCTCCGAAATGGGCAAAATGGCCTACGGCCACGAAAAGTAGCTCACGGCCACCGAGAGATAGTCTACAGGACTACTCCCTTCCCGCAGGAAAGAAAACAGAGAAAACCGAGTCTGGTTCGCAAACCGAGACAAGGCACAGAAGAGGATTCGGAAGTTCGGAGGCAGGGCGCACGGCCGCGACTCTGAGACTTCTGAATGAGCACAGTATGCAATATCACCGAGCGCTCAATCGGTGACATCTGAGTCTTAAGGTCGGTCAAAAATGGGGTGTCTACAAGCGTCTGAAAGAATTGTCTGCATCGGTCTGTTGACCGACTGATGAATCTATTGAGTGCAGCGGCCATCCCCATCAACTTTTGGACTTCTTTCACTGATCGGGGGGAACCGAGTTCCAAGATTGCTGTGACTTGCCTCGGGTTGGCTTCGATTCCATGGTGGTTGACGATATAACCCAGGAATTTGCCGGAGCTGATTCCAAACGCGCACTTCGAGGCGTTCAGTTTCATTCTGTATTTGCGCAAGATGCCGAACGTCTTCTCTAGATCGGCTATGTGATCCTTTTCTTCTTTGGACTTGACCACCATATCGTCGATGTAAACTTCCATAGTGTGGCCGAGTTGTTTTTTGAACATGGTGGTGACCAGTCTTTGGTAAGTTGCCCCTGCATTCTTCAGCCCAAAAGGCATAACTTTGTAGCAGTAGGTTCCTCTTGGGGTGAGGAATGCAGTTTTGTCTTGGTCATCTGGATGCATGGCGATCTGATGGTAGCCTCTGTAAGCATCGAGGAAACTCATGCATTGATGGCGCGCCGTGGCATCGACGAGTTGGTCGATTCTAGGTAAGGGAAAGCAGTCCTTGGGGCAAGCTTTGTTCAGATCCGTGAAGTCGACGCACACTCGCCAAGTTCCATTTTTCTTCTTCACCACCACTGTGTTGGAGAGCCACGTGGGGTAGGTGACTTCTCTAATTGCCCCGGCATCAAGCAGTCTGTCGACTTCTTCTATGACAGCAGCAGTGTGCTCTGCGGCAGACCGACGGCCTTTCTGAATGATGGGCTTGCATGTGGGGTCGACGTTCAGGTGGTGCTGTGAAACTGATGGGTCTATACCCGGCATCTCGTACGGAGTCCACGCAAAGACGTCGAGGTTGGCAAGTAGAAAGGAGATCAGCTGCTGTCTATCGACTTGGTTTAAAGAGGTGCTGATCATGAAGAACTTTTTCGAGCTTCCATCGATGTCAACTCGGTCTAAACCTTCTGTGGCCTTTTCGCTTGGCTGCCGCCCGATGTCATCCAGGATTTCCCGATTGGGTACCTCGATGGAGTTTACCTGCAATTCCTTTGGCATTTTGGCGGCCAGGAGGTAGCATGCTTGTGCCGATTTTTGGGAGCCGCGGATTTGCTCAATGTCGTGTTCTGTTGGGAAACGTAACAATTGATGGTAGGTGCTGGGGACGGCCTGCAAGGTTTGCAACCACGATTGCCCCATGATGAGATTGTATGGCGATGGCAGTCGGACGACCAGGAATTCTACATCCACTGTTCTGGAACCCGCTCGAACGGGTAGGTTGATTTTTCCCAGTGGGTATTCGGGATTGGCATTGAAGCTGAATAGGGGATAAGGGGCCGGAGTCAGATCTGATTCGGTGAACCCGAGTTTGATGAAGGTTTTATAATACATGACCTCCGAAGTGCTGCCCTGGTCTATAAGAACGCGTTCGACGGTGAACCGGTTTACGCGTAGCGCGACAACCAATGGATCGATGTGAGGGAGTGTTACGCCGATCAAATCAGAATCGTCGAAGGTGATGCTTGGCGATTCTCGGGGTCGCTTTGCTGGCGTGAGTTGCTGCTGAGGGCCTGGGAGGGACTGGATTGCGTATATGGCCGGGGCTTTCGGCAGGCTGTATATCATATGGATGTTATCATGCGGAACACTTCGCTGGAGACGTTCGTCTTGTGTCAACTCCTCAAAGTAATCGGCTGAAGCACAACGAGCGTCGGTGTTTTGCTGTCGGGCACGAGACCGTAGATCGCCTGCCCTTGGGGGTCGCTTAGAAACATGGCGCACTGTTTGTTTGGACTTTGCTATTTCCGAGGCCAGATCACGGCGAAGGCGCTTGTTCTCAGCGATGGTGTTGTCTAAACTGTGTTTGGTCTTTTTGGCTCGTTCCAATATGGCTAGCATCGTTTCCTGTGCTGAAGTGGTTTGTGAATCGACATTTAAGGCACGTCTTGCAGCAATGATTTCCTTCTCGAGCATGTTTGCCGGAGTGAGGTCGATTCTCTGTGTGATCGCGTCGGTGGCTATCGGAGAATCTTGAGTCACGCCTTCCATGGATGTATTTGAGTATTCCCACAAACGGCGCCAATTGTGGGGAAGTGGTTTTGGAAATACTCTTCAAATCTTGGGAGACGCTCTTGATACTCAGCTAGTCATGGGGAAGTGGTTTTGGAAATACTCTTCAAATCCTAGGAGACGCTCTTGATACTCAGCTAGCCACCTGCAAAGACAAATACTCCTGTCGGGGGTGCCGGGATTAGCACTCCGACAGACAAGTCAGTTCTTATACTCAAGAAAGCTTGTTTTCTAAGTTTAGTGAAGTGTTTCTTGCATACCTTTCTCAATCTGAAGCTCTTGCATTTATACTCATTTTCTGGACCTCGGGTCCAGAGCCCACTTTCTACTTATTATCCTTTTGTTTATTCCAACATACATCTTTCCATCCATTCGGCAATTTCTATATATTCGGTATCTTAGTCGATTAGTACGGAGCCGAATAGTCTCTGACTTCCGGGATACATTCCTGCTGACTCTTCTGTTCATTCGGCTCCCACACCTTAAAACTGATTTTTGCATCAAAAAACTATATTAATTTTATAAAAAAAAAATTTGTTACCAGAAATTTTTGTATTTTTTTCTTTTCATCTCTATGTAGATCCGCTCAACAGACACCGTACATGTAAATCTGCCCTTCCATTATTTTTCTAAATATAATAGGTCTTATATATATAATAGTGTATGCCCGTACCTGAAGGCACGGTGAAAATAATATTAAGATTAAAATATAATTATAATCCCAACACTATTTAATAAATTATAAATTGACCCATAAACAATCTAAAATAACACTAAAAAATAGATGAAACATGACATTCAAATTATAATCCCAGCACTATTTAAATTTATTTTTTAATTTGATAAAATTAAATGTAATCCCAACACTATTTAATCCCAATACTATTTAAATGTATTTTAAATTTAATCCCAAAACTATTTAAATCTATTATAAATTTAATCCCAACACTATTTAATTTTATTTTTTAATCCCAACACTATTTAAATTTAATCCCAACACAATTTAAATTTAAATTTAATCCCAACGCTATTTAAATTTAAATTTAACCCCAACACTATTTAAATTTAATCCCAACACTATTTAAATTTAAATTTAACCCCAACACTATTTAAATTTATTTTTTAATCCCAACACTATTTAAATTTAATCCCAACACTATTTAAATTTAAATTTAATCCCAACACTATTTAAATTTATTCCCAACACTATTTAATTTTAAATTTAATTCCAACACTATTTAAATTTACCATACAGAAATAATAGAGACTAAGAAATTGATTACAAAAAATATAACGTACACACATAAATTCTATCATTCAACACAATTGTTTTCATTAGAAGGTTACATGTTGGAGAAAAGTTCCACAATAATAGACACGTGTTTGAACAGATTAAAACCTTTACAAACAAAAGATTGAGTCTTGAAGAACAAATTGCAAATATATAAATTAGGTAAAATTAGTAAAGGGTTCAAACAAAAAGTAAAATGGAAAGATCATACACAATAAATTTGTGATTGTCTAGAGGAATCGGAGGCCCCTGTTTGAACCTGTAGCTGCAAAAAATCTTGACTATAGGGCAAAGATGAATGCATATAAGCTAAAGATCTTACAATAAATATATCATTTCAATACCCATATTACATTATTCAACAAATCCACAATTACTTTTCATCTCAGAAATCCCAATTCACATTTAACTAAAACTAAGCAAATACAAAATCTTCAAAAATCAATTCCCTATTAAAAAAAAAATGGAAAAACATATCTCAACAAAGGTAGCAAAACCCTAATCGTGTCAATCAGTAATCGATGTCAAACCGATATAAGAAACTATAAAGTGAATAAAATTGATAATCAAAACAACAAAATTAAATATCTATAAATAAATAAATTCAAGAACGCCACTTTGACCGACAAAATCATAGATTGCAGATGAATTCAAATCCAAATTACGATCAGATAAAACCTTTACAAAAAATGATCAGAGGTTAATCAAAGAAAAACAATAAGGTTTTTTAGTTCTTAATAGTAATCCTATAAAAGAATAAAAATATTATAATAACAGGTATAGTGATCTAAAACTTTGTGTAAGTAGAATTTTCCTTTCATTTTATTAATCAGTTAAAAAAATGTTTTAACTTTTTGTGTTCATAGAATTACACTGCCTTTGTGCTTGTTGTCGACTTGAATTGGTAAGGAGTTGGTTACATTGTACTGTAACTCTTCTTCCATCTATGACATTATTTATATTTGTGGTATATGACTGTAGTTGGGAGGCTTTAAATGCATCCTAAAATTTTAATTACATTTAGAGCCTGCCCTTATAATTGTATGCATACCTAGGATAAATGACAAATATACCAAGTAATTCATGGTTTCATATATTGATTTTTGGGAAATTTAAAAAAGGAAAAAAACTTCAAAACAGTGACCTCGGTAACAAATCAATCCTAACTTGAAATTACTTTAATTCTAACCATTCATTTGTATGGGCCATTTAAACAGTCTAACAATTTTTTTCCCTTTATTTTGGTGTTGATAGTCATTTGCTACCCTTACCATGATCCATCACTACCCCCATCTCTTTTCCCCATCTACCATAGCAGGTAACCTGCCCTCATTTCATTTCCAACAGTTGGAGCCTTAGGATGGTTGTTTAGTAGTCGATATTCATGCATAATCCAGTTGGTTTTTTCGCCTTTGGGAGGTATTCGTTTGTAGAATACTAATGCGGTTCTAAAGCCAACATTGGCACCCATAAATCTCAGTCTTATTAGTACCGGTAACCTTCTAGTATCCATCACCTGTAGCTCGATTTGGCCGCTTCCCATTCTTATACTTTCGATCTCTTGGTGTAAAGAAATACCATTCCTTCTCTTCATATGGCTTGTAATTTTCTGTTAATTACACCAGACATAATATAAATAAAACTCATTGAACATGTTAGACTATTAGTTGGCCCTCATTCGTTAAAACTTCATCGAATGTTAGAATATACAATTCATAAACGAAAGAATGAATATGCCTACATCAAAGGAAGAAATAAAAAGAAATCAAAATGAGTTACCATTCCTTCTCTTCATAGGGCTTGTAATTTTCTGTTAATTAACACCAGACATAATATAAATAAAACTCATTGAACATGTTAGACTATTAGCTGGCCCTCATTTCTTAAAACTTCATCGAATGTTAGAATATACAATTCATAAACCAAAGAATGAATATGCATACATCAAAGGAAGAAATAAAAAGAAATCAGAATGAGTTACATTACATATGATTCCAAAATTCAATATGAGTAACAAAACTAATGCAATATTGGGACAATCAAATCTGGAAGAACCCATTAGGTATATCATAGCATAGAACATCAATTTAAACCATAGAGACAAACCCGATAGAGAGAACGCAGAACAACCCAAGAAATCGCGAGAAAGTGACAGAAAATAGTAGAAAAATAGGGATCTGATAAACGAACTTAGAACTCAAAAATTAACAGTAGACAGCCTAAGAAATCGCGAGAAAGTAACAGAAAATAGTAGAAAAATAGGAGGTTGTTAAAGTGGCGGAGACGGTTCATGGAAACCTTGATCCTTACATTTTCACAAATAAAAACCATGCCTGTGATCAAATGTCCTCAGACAATATAACAGGAAAACAAACTGATTGTCTACTTAAAAACTACAAATCTATCCAAACAGCATTGTTTGTTACCTAAAAAGAATTACCATACCTATGTAATGTATAAAATTGAAATAAAAATTACATAAATAAATTCTGGTGAAGAATATAACCAATTCATTGTTTATTACCTAAAAAGAATTACCATACCTATGTAATGTATAAAATTGAAATAAAAATTGCATAAATAAATTCTGGTGAAGAATATAACAATTCTTATAAGCCTTGTATATATAACCTCAGAGGATTTGGCTAAGTAGGAGGAGAGGCAAGGCAATCAAAAGATTGAATGTTAGAATATACAATTCATAAACCAAAGAATGAATATGTATACATCAAAGGAAGAAATAAAAAGAAATCAGAATGAGTTACATTACAATATTGGGACAATCAAATCTGGAAGAACCCATTAGGTATATCATAGCAGCCAACATCAATTTAAACCATAGAACATCAATTTAACCATAGAGACAAACTCAATAGAGAGAACGCAATATAACAGGAAAACAAACTGATTGTCTACTTAAAAACTACAAATCTATCCAAACAGCATTGTTTGTTACCTAAAAAGAATTACCATACCTATGTAATGTATAAAATTGAAATAGAAATTGAAATAAAAATTGCATAAATAAATTCTGGCCGAAATCAACCAGAAATTAAGAACAATCCACTTTTTGAAAACTAAGTCCCGTGCAGATTAAGAACCAGAACTCAGAACCTTCACATGTCTTAGAACTCAGAATTTAGAACCTTTTTGACTTCACATGTCTCAGAACTCAGAACTCAGAAATTAACAGTAGATCAAACAGAAATTAACAAAGAACGGCGATACCTTTCTGAACCCCGATTGGGGAGACGGGGAGAGGCACTCTGCGAAAGGAGGGAGAGGGGGAGAGGTATCGAGTGGGAGAGTGGGGAGAGAGGTAGAGATCGGGTGAGAGAGAAGGAGAGGTAGTGTCTCTGATAAAGAAGAGGAACAAAGAGGATTAACAGTAGATCAAACAGAAATTAACAAAGAGGGAGAAATATTACCTTGCACAGATAGAAGCCTCAGGTTTGGTGTAGCTCTGATTAAGAACCGCGATACCTTTCTGAACCCCGATTGGGGAGACGGGGAGAGGCACTCTACGAAAGGAGGGAGAGAGAGAGAGGTAGCGAGTGGGAGGGTGGAGGGAGAAGCAGAGATTGGGTGAGAGAGAAGGAGAGAGGTAGCGTCTCTGATAAAGAAGAGGAACAAATAGGGAGATAGAGATAAGGAGGGAATGGGAGGAGACGTGCAATAGAGAAGAGATAAAGATAGAATGGGGGAGGAGACGTGGGTAGGTGGGAGAGAGCATCGAGTGTTTGGGCGGGAATTGAAGCAAAATCTCAACCATTGATGTGTATCACAATTGATCTGAGCCCTTAAAATGAAATGTATCTCTGATACATTTTACATATTTTCAAAATCCGTCTTGCTTTATTAGATATATATATATATATATATATGTGTGTGTGTGTGTGTGTGTGCGCGCGCACGCGTACGCATATGCATGCAACATCTGTTGTGTGAATCTGTAAAATATGAGAAAAACAGTAAAATCTATCCGGTGATATATAACAACCCTCTTTTAATTTTGTCGCCCAGTGATACAAATATTTTGGAAAAATCCTATTTAGGTGAGATTTTTCACCTAGTTACAGAAACTTTGCCTTTGAAAACGCTAGCTAACACACAAATCAAAAAGAACAAAGCTACTACTATACATGACCCCTATATTTTTTAGGTTTGATATTGCACATATCCTTAATTTTTCATTGTTTTGATCAATTGCTTCCAAAACTTACGACGTACCCAAGCATTATGAGTACCTGGGTTGCCATGCAAATCACATGAACCACAAATGCAGAGAGAGAGAGAGAGAGCCCAAATTATTACACCTTTCATGCAGGTCAAAACTTATCCGACAATCAAAGCTTACCTGATAAGGAATTTTACTACCTTAGGATAGTTATAGTTAAAACCACCAACTTGGTTACCTAGTAAGTTACTTCATTGACCTTATAGTTATAACCACCAACTAGGTAGAAATACCTAGAAGGCTAGACAATTCTCTTTAAGGAACACATCAAAATAGCCCCATAGCTCGTGAGACGGGGTGTTCCTCTCAAAGGGGGTCGTACTAACCAGGTCTTCGCAACTATTTACCATGATCACAGTGCTCCACACACAGAGAGAGAAAGAGAGAGAGAGAAAATGATTCACATACAAATCAGTTGAAAATCACCATTTCAATATATATATATATATAAACATTTCTTCCCAACAATGAATTTTCTATAGTTTGACACGTAAATTATGTACAATCAGGTAAGTTTCCATCACTGGCAACTCAGTACATATAGTTTGGAACTCACTTCTTATTTTGGGACTTATGTTGTACAACCCAACCACTCGTGTAACCGATTGCTTCTCCATAATGAACCAAGAATAGACAAAAATTCACCATAAATGGAAAAGGTTGACATAGATTCTACAGTTGATTGATCACCTTTCAAATTTCTAGTACAAATCTGACGGTGCATGATAGAGAATGGTAGCCGCAAGAGGCTGAGGCAACAATCCAAGAAGAATATACGATGCCCTGATGGATGGATTACCATAGAATCTAGAAGTTTTTTGGGTGCGGGTGGTGACAACACTCCCTTCAAGCGAGCATCCAACAAATGCACCTGGAAAAGCAAATATACGCAATTTCATCATACCATCGATCCTATTCTCCTCTTTAGTCATGTTATATGACATAGAAAAGAACCAGTGGACAAAACTATCTGAAAGAAGGAAATATGATATGAACACAAGTCATAGTGAAAGTTATTCTTAAAACCAGCAACAAAAATGCAAACATGACTAAAGACCTATGTTTTCCCATTCGAAGACTCCTTGACGATTGTTGAACTTATAGCATAATCGGATACAGCTAAGTATACGTACAACTTTTCTCTAATTTCAGGGCTTGTGAGCTGGGGTGGTTTGGCCATGTAGGCTTTTAATTCTTGTAACGTGAGATTGCACTCTGGAGTCCACTCAAACCAATATTTCTTTTTTATCAACTGGAAGAACAGTTGGCATCGGTCTAATGATCGACTGATGAATCTGGTGAGTGTCGCTGCCATTCCTGTAAGTGTCTGGATTCCTTTTACGAATGTGAGAGGAGTTAAATTGAGCAGCGCTTGAATTTGATCAAGGTTGGCTTTCATTCCTCGATGAGTAATGATGTATTCAAGGAACTTTCCAGACCTACCCCCAAAGGTGCATTTTGCTACATTGAGTTTCATCTTGTATTTTCGAAATACCCCAAATGTTTCCTGGAGATCATTTGGATGATTCTTGGCTTCTCTTGACTTGATCACCATATTATCAATGTAAACTTCGAGATTTCAATCGATTTGTTTACTGAAAATTTTCTTAACCAGCTGTTGATATATGGCCCCTATATTTTTCAACCCGAGTGGCATTATCTTGTAGCAAAACAGTCTGATGACGGTAATGAAGAACGTCTTCTCCTGGTCCTCTAAGTGCATAGCTATCTGGTGATATCCATTGTATGTCTAGGAAACTCATCCTCTCATGTTTGGATGTCACGTCTACTAGCTGGTCAATTTTGGGCAGGGGAAATCATCATTGGGGCATGCCTTATTCAGATCGGTGAAATCCACAAAAACTCTTCACGTCCCAACAGTGTTAGACAGTAACTTTGGGTATTGGACTTCGCGAATGGCTCATGTTTCGAGCAATTTCGCAACTTCCTCTTTTACGGCTTCCACGTGTTGTGGTGCCAATCTTCTACTTTCCTGTATCACCGGCCGTGAGTTAGGATTCACGTTGAGCTTGTAGCACATCACCCTTGGATTGATTCCTTCCATTTCACATGGGGTCCATGCGAAAACATCCTTGTAGTGAAGTAAAAATTCAATCAATTGCCTCTTTTCTTCTAAGGTGAGACTCTTTCCTACGAGGAAGAATCTTTCCTCATTTGCAGGGTCGATTTGTATTTTTTCGAGTTTTTTTACACTTTTGTCGCTAGGCTGGGGGTTAATCTCCTCTTCTTCTGATTCACGTGCCTGAACTTCTTGTACTCTTGGCCTTGCGGTTGATACTGCCATGCATTGTTTTGCTATTGTCCAATCTTCTTTTATTGTCCTTATGATATCTCATTCTGGGAAGCGTATGACTTAGTGAAAAGTGGATGGGACGGCCCCTATTTGATGTAGCCACGCCCTTTCTATTATGGTGTTATATGGAGACTGCACGTTAGCTACTTAGAATTCGACTTGCTAGACTTTTGCTCCGGCTAAATAATAATAATAATAACAATAACAATAATAATAATAATAATAATAATAATAATAATAATAATAATAATAATAATAATAATAATAATTCCAAGGGAAAACCAGACTTGAATTGAAACCGTAAAGTAGTAAATCAACTGCCAGTAAGGCTTCTTGAAAAGCCCATAGTACATAATTTCTACAGAACTCCCTTGATCTATCAATATTCTCTTAACAATGAATTCCTCGATAAACAGGGTTATCACTAGAACATCATTGTGGGGATGATGAACCCATGTCAGGTCTTCCTTGGAGAATGCGATCCTCAATTTGGAAGAACACAATTTTTTTAGTGAAGACTCCTAATAAAGCCATTACTTCCTTGTGAGGTGCCGACATCCTTATTTCTTCCTTTTTTTGGCTTGCCTACATTTTTACAGGAACTGAATATATCATGTTGATAGTCGTCATTGGTTGCGTGTCACCACCTTTGTCCCTTCTTTTCTTTTTTCGATCAGGAAAGGAATCGATATAAGATCGTTGGTGCTCGTTTTGTGCCAATTCTTCTAGAAACTGTTTCAGTGCCTTGTAATCTTCGGTAAGATGTCCATAATCCTTGTGGTAAAAACACTGCAACCTCCGATTTTGAAGAGGTGGATCACCGATCATCTTGGGAGGCCAAGAGAAGTAGGGCTCATTTTAGATTTTTGCCATCAAACGGTATATTGGCTCGGTAAAAGTGGTGACGATTGCTTGGAAAGCCTCCTTACTAATTTTTGGTTGTCCAGCGATGGCATTTGATTTATCTGTCTTGATATCGGAAGACTTTTTCTTGTCCTTTCTTAGAACCCTTGGCGAGAGCCAGGCAGGTTTCAGTTCTTTGACCCCTTAGATGTCATCTTCGATCTTGCAATGCTGTTCTACTCGCCTTATTTAACTACCAATATCGGTGGGTGGCTTATTTGTTAAGGATTTGTTGGAGTTTATGTCACGCCCTAGATTTCACGAGGTCCGGCTCACGTGAATAAACCACCCAACGATAAACAACAGATACTACACTCATGCAGATGTATATGATATAGTCACACAATACATGTGTTTATTCGATTTCATACGTTCTTAGATAAAACATCTAAGTCGAATGGATGCTTTGTGTGATAAATTAAATTGAACACCCAAAGGCTTACATCATATACAAAGGGTGTAACCCTTATAAGAATGGCACACGGCCAATAAATAACATAAATGGCCCATAACCTACAAATAAAAGAACCACCCTACCCAATTCTGAACCCAACTTCAATGTCTCAGTCCACATCCACATGAGCACACCTGAAAAGCATTTTCAACCACGTAGGGTGAGCATAAAGCCCAGTAGAGAATATTTCAAAAACTAAACATGCTCCACCAGCATAAATGATCATGATGTAATAAATATATACAATATGCTCAAATGCATTTTCAAATCCATTTGACCTCTCAACAAAATCCTTTCTTTCCAATTATCAAAACCTTACGTTTAATCAAAACGTTTTCCAAGTTCAAAATATCTGTTTGATATAAAATCTCTTTCCAAAAACCAATCCAGGTATCTCAATACCAACCAGCAAATACATTGCTAAATCAAATGTGAATACATCGCTAAACAAAAGCAAATACGTTGTTAAAACCATTTCCAAAACATCATGTTCCAAAACCAAAATGATAATAAATAAAATGGGAAATCTCCAAAACTAGTGTTCATATGAGTAACTGTACAAGTCACAATTTTACCGGTATTAGCCAGAAGGCTTGACACCTACCACACGGGTTTTAGGTCTTACACCATGGATACATAGGCCAACTTAATTCTGCTTTAACACCCCCTATCCAGCTTCACCATTTTGTTTACCCTTTTAGTAGCACAATCCATGTGATCCAAAATATTATTTTTCCAAAACAATGTAAACGTTCCAAAACATAATACGAGAATTTCCAAAACCTATTTCCAATGCATACGGTTTCATTTTCCAAAATCCATTACATGCTCTATGATATGAATGATTTCAAATTGCCTAATCCACATGCAATTTCTAACACACGGCAATGCTATCTTCTATCGATAGCCAAAACAGTTATCTCAAATACAATAATTAAAAGATAACAATACAAACATATTTTTTCAAAAGAGTAATAACACCCATTGTTTCAAAATCCAACAACCATCCCCTTTCCATCTCTTCCCAACCAAACTGTTTACCAAAAATCAATCTAACTCCCAAAACAATATCATTTAGGGTTTTTCTACAAATTGGGGTTTTTCTACTTATAGAAATCCATATGCAATTTGTATACCGAAAATAACCATAGTAGCATAACTATAGCCCAAAACCCCCCAAATCTCACAAAACCCTCAAGCCCAAAATAACATTTCAACATCAACCAAGAGACTACCAAATATAAATAACAAAATACCCCACAAATACACTACTGAACTCATATTGAGTTAAAGAAATAGACCCTACCTCTTGAAGCGAATAGGAGACAAGCCGAAAAATCGCCAACGATGAAAGGACGATCTACTCAGATTAAAAGGAAGCCCTCGTTGAGCTCTACATTTTTAACCAAAGGGACACTAGTGTAGAAATCAACGGATCAAGGTGTATATAAGGTTTAGAGATGGTTTTTAGAGAGAGAGAGAGAGAGTAGATCTAAGATTTTAGAATGTTTAGAGAGAGAGAGAGAGAGATGAAAAAGTGACTCAAAAAGTGACTTTTACAAACTGATATACGCACAAACCGCTCGAGTGCAAGAAGTGTCGCTCGAGTGACTAGACACAATAAGTGGGCCCGCTTGGGCCAACACTGCTTGAGCAAAGAATGCCAACTCCCAGTATCTCTGCAGGCTTGCAAAAGTACTGAGAGTTCTCAAAGACCGCTCAAGAGCAAGAAGCACCGCTTGAGCGAAGAGGTCAAATTCTGGGCAACAACAGTTTTGAAAAACAAGCTACCAACCTGTTCCAAATGCAACCGATACACTCTAATAATCAAACTCAATGAGGAATAAGGAGAAATAAGTCATGAACAACCATTTAAAACAATGAAACCTGGATTCGGAACATCAATGAGTCGGGTCTAAACCAGAATCGCTATAACCTCCCCACTTTAAGGAATTTCATCCTCAAAATTGAAGAAACGCCAAAACCAAAAAGGCCACCTAATCTATAAAAGAAACACAATGCTAACCCAAGCTTAGATCCATTTGGGGATACGTTCCCGGATCTTGGTCCAACACCTCGGGGCCCTAAAGACACCCGAACACCAAAATACTAAGAATAGGCATGGATGCCTCTTTGACCCACATAACTCGTAATGGTCTATGAGACAAGAAACAATAACTACCGCAACAACAATAGCCACCGGGACTCGAAGACCTCAACTACGTCTAAAACACGTACAATACCCAAAATCACCACCGAGTACTCAAACGATCAGACACAGAGAATAAGAAAACTCCTCGCATACAAAGCTCCTAGTCAACTCTCTCATAACTTGAGACATTAATAAAACACAATCAATCAACAACGTTATGGCCTATTAATTCTCGACAATTCTAAGTCTTTGCAAAAATAAACATACAATATGTAACTAGCAACTCAGGCTAGATCAAAACACTATTTCCAAATACAAGATACAAGATACCCCATTTAGGTTAAAGAAAATTCCTTATTTCCCCCATTTATCTCAAAACACGTTGCTTTCCTAAAAAGTGTTCAAACTTGCACATCACGATCCAAATGCATTTTTTAACCGTCCACAACAAAACCCAGAGATTTCCAAATTGTTTTTCCGAAAACCACAAGTGTTACTCATAACACCAAAATTAGTTTCATTTTTTTTTTGATTTGTTAAATTTAGCTTTGTATTAAACCAAAAACTTACATTTCAAACCCAAAATCATTTTAGTTCAAGAAAAGTACCCAAGGCCACAACACTAAAAAGCAAAATTTTTGTTTTCCTCAAAATCATTCATTAGCATTCCTCTGGTGAAATCTCTGGGTTGAAATGTAAGTTTCAACCCAGAGATTTCCAAAATGCCAAAACCAAAACCAAAACCAAAACCAATCAATACCAGCATGTAAAACAATACCAAAACCAAATTTCCACGATAAAAATCCCTAGAAATTTCCAAAATGCCAGCATGCAATAACATAAGAGAAAGAAATTTCACACCCACCAATCACATAATGACACAAAAGCATAGTAAAACTGTAACCCCAAACCGGTTACCACAAACTTGAAACAACTTCTCAACCGTCCATATGGGACTTACATGCCACATCATGACACCGTTCAATTACACAGCCCTCAATTCCAACATATTCCCAAGGTGACTATATGTCAACCAACCCAAATACCAACCAATCAACTATCTAACACCACGATCCCGCACCATTCTCCAAACACCAACATATCACTTAACTTCACCTAACTTAACATCAATACCAACATCTTGCCTAACCTCACCAACCTAGAAATAGAGTTCCATACACAACCTCTCACGCTCGTTGAATCACTCCGGATTCCTCATAGTTAACCCATAATACTCTAATTCTTAACTCATCCATCATGCGTATGCCTATGTGGCATGCACATCCTCACTTCACATGTGAGTCCGAATTGGACTTCTCAAGTTAAAACACAACACACACATCCTCAAGTCAATGCACATACCAACACTTCACACCATGCACACAAAGAGCGATAAGGTCAAAACAACTCTAACAGAGCACACCAATCACTCCACAAAATCTTACTACTTCACCCTGAGTTCCACTCTCCAAACCAAACAACAAACAACCACGCTAAAGTGACCCAGCACTATTGGATCTTAAATTACTCAATTCGAACATTAACCACGCTATTGCCTCACCGAGGCACTCTCCTTGGACCATCTCATGACCAATCCCCTTCCACACATCGTCTAACAATAACACACAAACCATATACTGTTACACACCACACAAGCGAAATCCCATTACTTATTGCACAACATCTCACCCTTAACCCTAATGGGTTATCTTAGCACTAATCCCTCATTCTACCAATATACTCACAATCTCAATCAAGTTCACAACAATGAAATTCACATATTTATTCTCTCACACCAAGCCAACTTGCAAAATCCTACCACGCTACAACACCACCGTGTAACACGTCCGCGGGGGACCTCGGCTACAGTTCGGACTCCCTTTGTGTCGCGGTTCTAAATCTGAACCAAAGAGTCCGAATCCGGCAAATCGTTTTGAAGAAAAACAGATTTTTGAAAAAGTAGTGCCAAACATGGACTGCTTTGCCAGATTACAGAGTCGCCACCTAAATATTTTTAAAAATGGGAAATTTAGGAAACCCTGACTCGGTGCCGAAGGCCACGTGTCCGTCATCACCAAAGTGACTTGGCTCGGGAGCTTGGGTACGATCGGGGAAGGTCAGCGATGAGCACCCCCTTTCGCCCGGTCCGAAGACCGGCCTCTACTAACCGTGATATCCAATTTTGAAAACTTCATGCGTTCTTAACCCAATTATTAGCCTAGAATTATTATGTTATGCGCACAGCAAAAGTATAGACTAGATTGCCTAATTTGGAAATAAACATTGCATATCCGTTTTGTTTCGAAAAACGTGTTAGTTTTTGCTACTCGCAAGTAGGCTAAAATACGGATTTCAACGAGTTGTTCCAACTCAGGCAATCCAACCTCCACCCACAGGCATTCAAACAGTAATATCACATATAAGCATTTAGCCGCATGGCAATCCTATTGTCATGGCGAACATTCACACGCATGCGATATGCTAAAGCAATAAAAACTTACATCGTACTCCGTGCCAAAACAGTAAACTAGTTAGCAAACATGCATGACCTAGTTCATGTTAAGTGGCTAATGCAACACAGGCATAGATGCAATCTAGAGTAGGCTCGGCTAACCCTAAGCATGGCACGTGAAATGTTACAACTATCACGTATTCAAATTGGAATTGAAAATACGATGCAGTTTGTATGATGCGCCGAGCCCGGTGCATGTAAACAAATGCATGAATGCACGCATGCATTGCATAAGGTATGCTAAAATAAATGTGCCCTAATCTACCATTGTAAGCAGGTAAATAAAAGGGAAGAAAGAAGTGGGGGTTGGAAGACATTCACCCACTCACACACACTTATTACATTTTTGCCCTCACTCGGAGGGACCGAATAAATAATACAGAAATTAGTAAATAATTAACTATTCTAGCTAATTAAATATTACAAACTCACTAAATTAATTAGACAAATGATTAATCTAATTAAAGCAGTAAATGCCTCGGGAGGAGGGCCCAAATGCGTCGCGCGCCCGGGATTCGTTCAGAATCGCACTGTCATGCAAGTGTGCCTCTGTTTTCCCTGCTATCCTTCTCTGAAAATCACCAAAGTCCCAGGAGTGCCTCTAAGGGCACTGGGGAATACCACCGGCTGGGGTACAACACCACCGGCTGAAGGATGTGGCCACCGGCACTGAGTGAAGATATCGGCTGCCAGTTCACTGCCGGTCGGCACTAAACAGTGCCGGTCGGCACAAAATGCCTGTAACACCTGCAACTCACAGCAGCAGAGGGCAACAAAATGCATGACAATGTGATTCAAAGCATGTATGCACCAAACACAATCCTTATCATATTTTGGACTCAAAGGGGGATGTGCCTCGGTTCTCGGACCACCAATCACGCATTTCCATGCACGATGGCCCAAAGAACCGAGAGTGCAATTTTAATTTCAAATGCATGCAATGCAATCAAGCAAACAAGGGTGCCAAACCTCTATCATACTTTACTTCAAGAGGCCTAACATGCATGTCAACATGATGCAACCCTAGATATGTCAACTAGTATGCAACATGGTAATACAATGCAAACATGTAAGTAAGCATACAAGGCAAGCATGCAAACCAATGGGGGATGGTCTTATACATGGATTGGGCAACTCTAAAAGGCCCAAAAATCAGTAGCCAAAATGCCTAGAATGGGGGACAAACACACATGCACAAATGCACATGTTAAGGTACCAAACCCAAGGCATAAATAAGCAACATTCAAGCGCACTTAAAGAGGCCAAACATAGGCTAAAAGCATGCATGGAAAACTCTGAAATTCATGCAAAACATGAGGCCAAATCATGCAATAAAGCAAGCCAAATATGCAACAAATGGCCCAAGTCTTGAAACAAGCCATGAAGGCTTAAACCAAGGCCAAGTCCACCAAGCTTCGCGAAGCTAAAGGGACTCAAAATAGGTCACAAGAAGACCTAAACAAAGCCTAAGGAGCACCTAGATGGCATCTAAGAGGCTCAAGCACAAAGGCATACAACATGACCAAAACATGGAGCATTCAACACATGCTTTTAAAGCATTAAAGAGGCAACTAAAACATGCATACAAGCACACTGAAAAGTCTGAAATAACATGCTAGATGGTTCCAAACTATCAAAAATGAAGCAAGCATGGCATGCTACACACTCATACTCTCAAGGCCAACAAGCCAAATGCAAAGGAGCTATATAATGCATGATGAGATTGACCAAAACAAGCATGGACAGAGTTAAATCATGGCAAAATAAGCATACAAGCTTCACAAATGCAAGCCTAAAACATGCTCGAAGCTAAGGCATACAACCTAGGCATGTTAAGGCATAAAGAGGCATTACAAGGCAACTATGCTAAGCATGCATAAGGGGCCTAAACCAACTTGAAATCATGTTATAACATGGCAATATAAGCATGGAAAACAAGTCAAACATGCTCAACACACACTCAAGCATGAAGCTCCTTTGGAAGCCAAAATTTTGCCCTTTTCAAGGACATCAAGGAGAGGGGGTGGCCCTCTCCTTCTTGGGACTCTAAGGCATGCTCTTCACCACTGAAATCCCTCAAGATTTCAGTGGTGAAAAGATCCTAAGACCAAAGTCTCGGATTTCTCCAAAATAGCACAAAATGGGGCCTTTTCAAAGCCTAAAGGGGGGTCAAACTTCCCCAAACCTCACAACACTCTTAATGAACAATAAAGAGGACTTAAAAACAGAGATTTTATGTGCCAAACACTAAGCTCAAAAACTACTTTAAAGCAAGTAAAAATAGAGTGCAAAAATGGGGGAAAAAAAGGGGTTAGTATCTCACCCTTGTAGACCTCTTCACAAAGGTTGTGGTTGATGCTTCCTTGAGCTCAAAATCAATCAAGAACTCCAAGAACCAGCCCTTAGAACCTCAGTTGCAAGGAGGAGGTGGAACACTAGGTGTTTTAGTGCAATAGTGTGAACTAAAGCACCTAGTGTACTAAACAAGCAAGGAAAGAGAGAGATAGGATAGATACAACTATTCTAACCTAAAACCAGAGCTTGGCTCTCTCTAACAATGGTTAAGTCTCTCAAGAAGCCAACCCTTGAGCAAAGGGAAGAGCTTTCCCTCTTATAGGCAAAAAGCTTACAAGCTTAGTCCCTAAGCAAGCTCATCCCTCCATACACGTGTATGGAGGGGAAACAAGAGCTAAACAGCTGTCTAAAAATATCTCAGAAAGCAGCTGCACAGTGCTCGGCCGGCAAAAAATGTCATTTTGACAAAATTAGTGCCGACCGGCACAAAATAGTGCCGACCGGCACAATATAGTGCCGGTGGCAACTCCAGCCAGCCGGTGGCCTCTAGCCCCAGCCGGTGGTGTGTAGGGATGCCTCACAAAGCATTCCCTGTCCTCCCAAGGCAAAACACAAGTGTTTGGTGCAAAACCAAACACAAACGGTCGAGTCTGGAGGTCCTGAGGCACGGCGCGCGTAGCCGAGAACTCCGGGAACTCCAAACGAACACAAACATGGATAATCACCGAGTGTTCCAACGGTGACGTCCAAGTTTTGAGGACGGTCAAAAACGGGGTGTCTACAGTTGCCCCTCTTTGACAGAACTCGAAAGTCATAAGAATGACGGGAGTGAATGTCAAAGCCCAGAGACGACCCATTTTTGACAAGGCCGAAGACTTGGACAGACATACAAAGCGCAAATGGTTGAACTCGCAAGCTGCCTACGTATCCCTTAGGGAATCAAACCAGCGTAGTTCATGCAGGAGGCACACATGCCAAAGATAAGATATGCGCCCGTAGGCGGGGGCAAAATGCAACTGACAATGCAAGAAGCCGAGCATAACTTATGATCATGCAAAGAAAGCTGTAATGAAGCAATACATGCGACAGTTATAAGCTAACATGCAACAGTCTACACCTCAATGCAGAAAGGATGTAAGAGAATTATGCAATTCTCAGAACGTCTCACTCGGGAGATACAATACCTGTGCGGCTCGCCTGGTTCCACCAGCGGTAAATGAACCGTACATACAATATCGTGCCTGAAAAGAAAGCAAACTTAACAGATACAATATTGTTAGCAACATGCATGACATATGCGATGTGAATGCTAAATAATATGCAATATATACAAAACTATGTATGAATAATGCAAATGATAATGCAATGCAATTAAAACTAATGCGATGCAAACTACGCGCAGGGCATTTGAATCATGATTCGATCATGAGCGGTTCGAAACCACACGAATGTCAGATAGATTGATGGAAGTGACAAGTCCGTCTACCATAGAAAAGGTGTCGAAGCCCTCAAGGCGCGAGCGCACACAGAACTATGAGTAATGTAGACAGACATAAGAACAAGTATTGGGTGGATTGACATAAGTGGGGAAACGACCCGCTAATGAGGGAATAATGATCCTAATGCCGGATGCAACAATACTACACTATAATGTGATGGAAATGGATACAATGGATATGGCACGCGGGCCAAACCGAATTTTGCCTAGGAAAGGCATGTACACGTACAAACCATGTCTAACATAGAAAAGGTGTCGAAGCCCTCAAGGCGCGAGCGCACACAGAACTATGAGTGTATAGACGTGAAAAGTATGAGCACATACCAGACCAAGCGCTTCTCGGAAAGGCGCAAGCCATAGATGGAAGATGATGCAGTGGATGCGTGCAATGGGATGCAATGGATATGGCGCGCGGGCCAAACCGAATTTTGCCTAGGAAAGGCATGTACACATACAAACCATGTCTAACACAGAAACGGTGCCGCTACCCTCAAGGCTCGGACACAAAAGCTCGACAACTGTGTTTTGACACGAAAAATATGGGCACATACCAGACCAAGCTCAACAAGGAAGGGCGCAAGCCATAGATGGAGGTGATGCAATGAAATGCATGCAAGTTACAGAAAATGCATGACAAATGCACTATACTACAATGAAATGCATGACACATGCATGTGTTGTTTTTTTTTTTGTTTTTTGAAATGCATGACATATGCAATATTTACAAATGATGCATGATAATGCATGATGATGCAACGGCTACGATTGCAGCTTTCCCTATCTTACCAACAGGGCGATATACTAGGTTGGTTCAATATCCAGAATCGAGGCGTGGACATGCCGCCTCAACCTATGGGGTTTCCATACAGATTTCAAGCCGAGGGTACACCCCCCTGGGTATTTAAACCAGACTTTAGTCTCGGAGATCTCGAACCTTTGCGTTCTAGGCATAAGCCATTCAAACTCTAGTTTTCACCGTCCCAGTTGGTCTTCTAGGAACTCACCGCAAACACAGGCTGATGGCTTTACCAGACCACCGAAAGTCGTTCGGGCACGACGAACACCAAAGGAATTGCACCTTCAGAGGATTTAAGGTCTCCTAGACCGGGATGCACAGCGTATGCATTGAGATGCGCATGATGCATGATGTTTGAAATGCGCGCCAACGCACGGCTTTTGAGATGTATAACAATGCAAATGAGCGGGTTTAAGGTCTCGCCAGACCGTGCGTGTTTTCGGTCCCGCCGGGCCCTCGTTGGGGCAATTTGCATAATGTGACACACGATAGGGCAAATGAGACATGCATGCCTCATAAGGATGGAAAATGAAGTGCAAATGGGGTGCGCACTCGGCGCGATGCGATGTATGCCAAATGCAATGAGGTGTGCACTTTAATGCACTGAAGGTCTTACACCTCCCGAGGATTTAAGGTCTCCTAGACCGTGCGTGTTTAAGGTCCCGCCGGACCGTAAAGAGGTAATGCACGATGCATGATAGGGCGGATGATGAGACACGCGTGCCTCATAAGGATGGAAAATGGAGTGCAAATGGGGTGCGCACTCGGCGCAACGCGATGTATGCCAAATGCAATGAGGTGTGCACTTTAATGCACTGAAGGTCTTACACCTCCCGAGGATTTAAGGTCTCCTAGACCGTGCGTGTTTAAGGTCCCGCCGGACCGTAAGAGGTGTATGGAACGCAAGCGTGGAACGCAAAGCAAAATGATGCACGCACGTACCTCACTGAGGTAATGCAAAATGATGCACGTGAGGTAGTACACTGCACGTGGACCAAGATGAAATGCAAATGAAGCACGTGAGGTAGTACACCGCACGTGGATCAAGATGAAATGCAAATGAAGCACGTGAGGTAGTACACCGCACGTGGATCAAGATGAAATGCAAATGAAACACGTGAGGTAGTACAACCGCACGTGGATCAAGATGAAATGCAAATGAAACACGTGAGGTAGTACACCGCACGTGGATCAAGATGAAATGCAAATGAAACACGTGAGGTAGTACACCGCACGTGGATCAAGATGAAATGCAAATGAAACACGTGAGGTAGTACACCGCACGTGGATCAAGATGAAATGCAAATGAAACACGTGAGGTAGTACACCGCACGTGGATCAAGATGAAATGCAAATGAACACGTGAGGTAGTACACCGCACGTGGATCAAGATGAAATGCAAATGAAGGATGATGCAAGACGAGGCACGCGTACCTCGAGATGTAATGGAATGCGAAATGAGGCACACGTACCTCATTTGAAAATGAGATGCAAAACGAGGCACACGTACCTCGTTTGAATGGAAAAAGATGCAAGTCACAAGGGACGTGCAAGACGGTGCGTTGCGACGCAACAGACAAAAAGGATGGATGCATGCGAGCGCACACGGGGCAACTTTTGAATTTTACGAAAGACAAAAGGATACAAAAAGGATACAATTCTTGCTTGAATCTCAGTGCCTCGCACAGAAGACACGGTCCGAGGTCAAAACGGAGGCCGGTTGAGCATCGGGGATGCACTTTCTTGAGCTATGAAGACCCAAAACCCCTCATATAGCCTAAAAACATCCTTGGGAACGCCACCGGCTGGTGGGGTGGGGTGTCACCGGCCACCACCGGCTGCATAAAACAATCCATCGGCACAATATTGTGCCGACCGGCACAAAACAGTGCCGACCGGCCAAAAGTTGCTGATCGGGGGCAGAACTGCCATTTCACTTCGGGTCTTTTAAAATAGGGCTTGAAACCCTATTTTCTCACTTTGCCTCCGCCGAAAACTCCTCCTCTCTCTCTCTAGAGTTTGTTTCTTGATTTCTCATCGATTTCTTCGCGTTTTACACCCGTTTTTCTCGTCGGATTCGCGATATTCTTCGCGTTTCGGACATTTCAACCGAACGAATCTCCGTTTCGGTGTACTTTTTGCTAGTTTCGCTTTTTCGGGGCTTGTTCCCCTTGATTCCGTCTTCCTTTCCGTGCCTTTTCTCTCTTCCGACCTTTCCGGCCATTTCCGGCCTTCTCGGGGTTGACCTTCCGTTGACTTTTCGTAATCCGGCTTTTCTGGCCATTTTCTCACCACCACTGCCATGGCTGATGACATTCCGCATGTTGGGACTCCCCCGGACCACGAGATGGACCCCGGGGTCGAGCTCCTCCCTCTGGGGTGAGCGTCCTTTTGACCCGGCGACCCTACCGGCCGGCTACCCATGTGCTACCGCCCGACGGACTCCGCCACTTCCGCGGTTTTGACAGGGTTCTGGACCCGGAGCTTCTACTGCGCGAGCCGACCTCTCATCTGTCCTTCCGGCTGTGTCGAGGTAACACTCTTCTCTGTTTTTACTTTTCGCAATGTAGAACTGTAAACTGTCAACTGACATAGCTGATTACAACCCTTAACTGCTTAGCTCTGATACACTGTACTGTAGTCGATTGTAGACAACTTCACAACTGATATCTGCTTAGGACCGAGACACATGCACACACACTGCACTAGTCTGAATCACCCAAACACACGGCACACATTGCACTGTCGATTCGCCGACACTCGGGGTACTTGTTTGAATCTGAAAACGCACTGTATGCTGTATTTAAACTGGATCATACGAGGCACGTTGATACATTATACGTTGTAGTTCGCCCTATAGCATACTGCACTCCAATATCTGCTTGAATCTGAAAAATGTGCACACATGCACCATATCTGTATGCTTCTTGGAAACTATATTCTAAATATTTGCTTTGCAATTACTGCTTTTGATTACAGGGAGACTCCCAGTCCGTCCGCGGGATGGGAACATTGCTGCTCGAGTGGTATTTGGATCTTTCCCGAGGCGGTTCGACGCATCGTGGACCAGGCGGGCTTTGGCTCTTTTCTGCCGGGGGACTTTCTAGGCTCTCCGCCTGCAGACTCTCTTGCCGCCGCCCTGGCAGAGAGGTGGTGGGACACCACCGATTCATTTCACCTATCAGCGACTGGGGACATGACGATGACCCCTTACGACTTCTCGATGCTCACTGGCATCGGGGTGGGGGGTGATCCGATCCCTTTTGATATAGACATGGATGAGTGGACCGCAGCCCAGGTCTACTTACTTGGCGCGGCTCCGCCTCTGGCTCGTCCCGGCTTCGTCCGGTATTCTTGGTTCGAGGTGCAGTTTCGGGGTCCAGTCCGCACTCATCGATGCAGCCCCGATGACCCCAGAGGCCGTGGATCAGTATGCACGCGGCTTCTTGATGTTCCTATTTGGGACGACTCTTTCGCCGACCGGGCGAACACAGTGCCCCCTCTGTCTCCTCAGTGCACTGGTGGATGTCCGAGATCTTTTGCGTTATGATTGGGGGGCGCTGCTTTGGCCACTCTCTATGGCTACATGAGCTCGGTCTCTCGTGGCAGTGGACAGCTGCTAGGAGGCTACTGGCGAGCCTGGGAGGTATTGTCTTCTTCTCTATTCACATTTCTGTTCTGTACTTTCTGTACTCTGTACACTGCGCACACTGTAGCCGCTTCCCACGGATGCATATTGTACACACGGCACACACATGCTCTGCTTTACACTGACTGTACACTGTTCACACTGTACACTCTGTTCAACACAATACACAACACAACGGCTCCGTTGTTTCTGCTTTATCGTGCATCCTGCTTGATCTGATAGTCATACTGACATCTGTTTTGCAGCTGTGGGTGTAGGCCTACTTCCCCAGACTAGAGCCAGTGCGGGGCCGGAGACGGAGACCCCTCTGGTCGTTCCCTTCTCTCGCCGTTATGATGGGAGGTGTGCACACGGAGGCCCCGAGACACATTCAGCTTCTTTCGCCGTTTCTTCGACACCATCACCCCCACCGAGGTACGTTTTACTTAT